>JAFEMH010001285.1:0-500634 GCA_022495995.1 Adenophora triphylla var. japonica
GCGATCTCGGAAGGTCCCACAGTTTGTTCTCACACAGTAGGAAGAACGCGAAAAATATGTCAGTCCTTCGCCGTTTTCAAAAGCATATGCATATCTTCAAAAAAAAAATGCACATGTTTTTTCAAAAGAAAAGCATTCATAAAAAATTTTCTAGCATCCTTTGCATGAAAAACACGTCTTTGTCCCACTTGAAACACGTCGTATCGAAGCCCCATTGCTTTCCTAAAGCACAAAATCACAATTTTCAAAATTCTTTTTGCACATAAAAGCGAGTATTTTTCAACAAAGTGGCATGCATGAATCCTTTTCATCTTGCCCAAAGAATTTTGTTTTATCGTTGATAATCAAAAAATGTTGACCTAAGTCCTATTTTGTCACATGCGAGGGCAATCACCCTTTAAACAATTATAAATCCTTACTTTATTTTCGAGAAAAAGTGGGTCATTCTCATTATTTTTGTCAAATAGATTGCACATGCATGTTCTTAGCCTCATAGGTTAAATCATCAATATCTCAAAATCAATTTCAAAAATCCTAGGAAAATCCTAGAAAATTCCTAAAGCTTGGGTCAATTGACCTAAATCAGTCAAAATTCAATTAAAATCGACGGAATTGAGCCAAATAAGAATGCTTACCCAGCCCGATGGCAGGATGCTAGGTTGTGCTCTCTTCTCCCCGGATAGAGCTCCGATGGAAGTGAGAGTAAGTACTGCCTCCTATCCGTGCAGGCAGAGTTCCTTCCTCCTCCTTTGAGCGGCCGCGGAGATATTCCTCCTAGCTTGCCTTGGCACCGGATCCATTCTTGATCAAAGGAAGCGAAAGGATTGAAAGAATTTCGAATTCTCTTCCTCTCTTCTCTCTCTCTCCCTCATTTGGAATGAGGCGACAGTAATGCCCAATAGCCCGTTCAAATCAGATTTTAAATAATCTGGAAAAATTAATCTTCCTAGCCGTACGGCTTCTTTTCCCCTCCCTCTCTCATGCCCGGGCGGCCTCTGTTCGCTACGGCGAAATTACAATTTTGCCCACTGGACTTTCCGCTTGGCGAGCCTCCCTGATTCCCGTTATCCTTTAACTAAGATAATATCCTTTTCGGAAGATATCACCCTTATCTCCTAAGCAATTAAGCTTTTTCCCGATCGCCTCCAGATTAATTCCGTTACTCAGCGGGATGCGCTAGAGTGACAACCTCAGTATCGTCGAGCACAAAGCTTGGCTACACTCACATCACACCGAATAGTGAAGCATGCTAGGATTCTCTAAACTCATTACACTCTATCACGAATGATGAAGTATGCTAAGTTCTCTAAACTTAAGCTACCTCTATCACGAATAGTGAAGTATGCTAAGTTCACTAAACTTAGGCTACCTCTATCACGAGATAGTGACGTACGCTCGAGTTCTTCTAAACTTAAGCTACCTCTATCACGAATAATTAACGAAGCATGCTAAGTTCTCTAAACTTGAGCTACCTCTATCACAGAGATAGTGACGTACGCTCAAGTTCTTCTAAACTTAAGCTACCTCTATCACGAATAGTGATGTATGCTATGTTTTCCAAACTTTAGCTACCTCACATCTCCTCGATAGTGACGTAAGCTCTAGTTTCTTCGGGTGACAAACCTCCATTAATTGTCAATCAGGTGACAACCTCCATTAATTGTCAAAACCTTCAAGGATCCTAGACATCGTTCCTAACCTATCTAGTGATGCTTGAACTACGATCAAGGCTTGATTCCTCCGGGATACGTAGGTAGCCTTTCATAAAAGGTCCAGCCATCCGACCACTTTGGTCACCACATTCCTTCGTCGCTCCTCGGTGATGAAGTAGTCCCTAATGGGAACTTTTGTTATCGACCGCCTGGAGTCATTTCTAAGCATATCCCCAGTAGGATCAAGTGCTTGACCTCTTGGGTCATTTTCTCTCCCCTACTTCCCCGGCGAGACCAATTTCTCTTACTCCGTTCCTCGGCGGACCCTATTCCGAACTACGGCTGGCTTGATTCCGACTCGGGATACGTAGAGTATGCTTCCAGAGGTTCAGCCACTCGACCACCTCGGTCTCTCAATCCATCTCGGCATTCGCCAGATCGGATCCTTTTCTATCGACAACCCCACTCGCCCTGCAAGTGACGTTGCCGAGGGGCTTCTGTAAGTACCCAAATCTGGCTCATGCCTTCCGGTTAAATTTCCCGACAATTTCGGTAAGTTTCCCGGTAATTCCCCGGACCTTCCTAGTGTTAGGAAGTATTCTGAAGCTGTTCCAAAAAAATAAGGGCTGAAGGGAAGCTTCCACAATTAAGAAATACACGTTTTCTTAATTAGGAAATGTTCTAGAAATTTGCCACCTTGCATGATTCTAGAAACATCTTTGAGTCGCGAGGATAATGCCGCACGGGTACATTAGCCAAGGGTCTCTAAGCCGCACGGCTTCATTGGCCTTATCCAGACTGCCTATAAATAGAGCCCTCCTCTACCCATTTTAACAACAACAATATCAACAACATCACACATAATACGTAAAATACACTCCCAAGAGCTGCTGGAAGTCCAAGAAGGTGAAGAAGAAGGCCAAGAAGCCACCTCCCTCCTCCTTGAAGATCCCAAGATCAACCTTTCCACCTAAGCTCCATCCAAAAGAAGAAGAGGAAGCCATTGGTAACCTCTCACTCCCTAAACTTGCATCCTAATTGCTCTATATGATTTAATTGCTCATTGCGTTTCCTTATATTGTTATTATCTTTGCTTGGGACTTGGCATTCATAGATTAAAGATCATATCTTTATACCCCCTTTCCCCCTTTGCATGCATTAGGCATCCCTTGCCATTAAAGATGTAATCTTTTGAATCAAAAGGTGCATCATACGCACCTAAAAACCCTATTTTTAAATAAAAATATCATCTTTATGCATCCTTTGCATATAAAAATCCAATCTTTATGATGAAAATGCATCCTTTGCATATGAAATCCTTTTTGAAACATCCTTTGCATTAAAGATCATATCTTTATCCCTAAATTAGCATCCTATGCTTTTCAAAAATGCAATCTTCATGCATCCCTTGCATATTCCCGAATCCCAATTTTCTTCATAAAAATGCATCCTTTGCATAAAAATCATGTCTTTATGCATCCTTTGCAAATAAAGATCACTTCTTTAAATCAAATGCATCCTTTGCAAATTAAAGATCATTTCTTTAAAATCAAATGCATCATTTCTACGACCCCGAAAATGTCATCTTTTCACTTTAAAAATGTCATTTTTACATGCATTCCCCATGTCCCCATTAGCAACCTTGGAACGGACCGGTGTAAAGATCCTATCTTTACATCGTTCCTTCCAGAAGTAAAGGTTTCATAATCTCTTTAAGAAAGGGACATGACCTTGAACCCTATATCTCCGATTATCGCTTAAGATGAGTATGGAGAGAAGCATCTATATGAGCAATTTCAGACCAGATGTCTTAGAAGGGAGTGTAGGATTGATGGGCTAAGGACCCTCCTTTTCTAAAGAACCTCATCTTTGACTATAAAAGGGAGTCATTCTCTCGAGTCCATGTGAGAGTCACAGGGGTTAAAAATGCGATGATCACAAGTCGAAGATGAGGGCCCGGGATCATAATCCCGAATACATAAAGATTCCAAAAGAAATCTCGAGCGACAACCAATAAATGGTTTTGCATACGTCAGGAAGAGCGACTTGGGACATTCCCTCCCCTTATTTTCAAACACATGCACACAAGAAAGCACGCGAAGCGAAGCACGATTAATGAAATCTTGGGGAGACTTGCCCCAGGCAAGAAGGCACCTTACAGCAGGTGAAACGGCGATCCGTTCTTCCCCAAGGGGTAACTTAACACCTCCGAACCCATAAAACCTTTTTTTCAAAGTTTTGAGGTAATCAAAATGGCGTGGCGACTCACGTTTTTCAAAATTAGAAACCGAGATGTCTTCAAACTCGCGTGAATTTCCAGATACACAAAATTTGGGGCACACATTCCCTGAAAGGTGTGTCCATTGAAGAGAAGAGAGCTACCACTTGAAGAGAGCTGTTTTTTCCTCACGGCGAGAGGCCCGGTTGTTTTTGCTCGGAGTTGGTAAAGATTAAGGAGGGCAATTTGTGAAGGGCGAGAAAGATTGAAAAGGGTCCACTCACCTGCACCGATAAGCGCGACAGAATGTTCTTGAGATCCGTCCCAATGTTGAAAGAAGTCAATCGAGTCCTCGTAGGATCTAGAATGTCCGCGGCAGCATCCAGGACATGGAGTCTACATCGAGTCCAAGTTGGACCAATTTTGCTTTGCGGTGATAAAAAGTCTTTGTTTCTCTTCTTTCTAGACCTCGAGACATCACTAGAACACACTGCGTTACACTCAATTGAAATGGTCTTATTCCAAATGATCACTTGTCTTTGCTCATAGGCTAATGCTTTGAAATGACTAATGTTTGAATTGATCGGAGTGAGAAAATCGTGATATCCTTCCCAAAGTGGGGCTTACCAATTTTCCACCTCGATTCCCGTATGCTCACATATCTTCCTTCGTCCTCTTTCACCATCTCGTTGTTCGATGAATTTACATGGATTTCCTCAAAGTAAGCTTAAGCAAAGCAATGAAGACTTAATCTCGTTTGGATCATCCGGTAGGGACTGCGGTTGAAACCTTTCACCCTTAGGAAAACCATCACCTTACCCTCACTAAACAATACCCCTTCATTTCAAGATCGGCATGTTTTGAAACCCATTCAGCCATCACCAAGAAGAAGAGGGACTATCCTTGAGGCTCCAGTAATTCAAAAGAAGAGTGGCCAGGTGTCCAATCTCAAGAACGACGGAAGCTGATGATCCATCCTGGGGACTAGTGAAATTCTCCTCTCGAAAGGAAAAAAAAGAGAGACGAAAATGCAAAAAAAAAAAAAAAAAAAAAAAAAAGAAAAGAAAAGAGCCTAGTACCCGGTGATTCTCTCAAAAGCAAAAGTCGAGGAAGCCGGTCGTTACTCAAGAGGAGTCTCGAGTGAATAAAAGACAACATTGATGTCCCCACCATTACCTCTAACCAATCCAGGCCATCCTCTCAATTTTAGAGGATATTCCCAATACCTTGACCAATCCCAAAGCCGTCCTCTCGATTTTAGAGGACATTACCATTACGTTACCACTTACCTTTGCCTTTAGCTAAAGCGAAAGATTGACCTCTCATTCTTAGAGGCGTTAAAAGATATAACCGCAGATGTCCCCTCACCTTTACCTCCTAACCGATCCCAAGCCGTCCTCTCGATTTTAGAGGACATTCCCATTCCATTACCCTTGCCTTTGACCAAAAGCCAAGATTGACCTCTCATTCTTAGAGGCATTGAAGATGCAAGCATGGACTCCCGCACTTTAGAAATCCCAAACACATACCCAAGAGCCAACCTCTCATCTTTAGAGGTTCGATCGACCAAAAAGCCTAGCCGACCTCTCGTTTTAAGAGGTCATGATATCCCAATTACCCAAAGACCGATCGAAACCCGAGACCCGGTCGCGGTTCCTACTAGGGTAGCGGTTTAATTCCAATACCATCGAGATCTTAAAACGGTTGTTTCTTAAAGAGGAGCCAAGTCTATCCCGGCTCGAAGGACCGTCAGCGAAGATTGTGCAAATTCCCTTCGTTCATTCGGCGTTTTATGTGAGCATATTTCTTTTCCCCCTCACTTGAGCACTGTAGTGAATATCCCAGCCAGCTGGGGCTTCACATCAGGTGTCTCCCATCGACACTCCGAGAGGACATGTTTTGCAATTCTCAAAATCCTCGAAAGGTCCTCGGATCCTCGAATTCCAACGTTCATTCTTTTCATTCGGGATAAGCCCGAACTACGATGATACGAGCTCCTCCCGAGAGGGGAACGTAAGCAACCGAGAAATGGCCCGGTCACGATATGAGCAAATCTCGAAAAAACACTGGTCTCCTCGAGGCCGTCTCTATACGAGATCCTTCGTTCGGTCTTTCCAAATTCGATCTCGATATCGGTGGGTTTCTCCTCGGGATTAATGAAAATATTTGCTCATATCGGCTTTGGTGGTTGACTAACGAACATCAATAAAGGGTTTTAAGCGGCTTTGTGATCATTACGAATAAGACAAGTTTTCAAGTGTCTCGACAAGTCTTCTCTTGCTACATCATAGGAAAATAGAGCTAAACCTTTGTGTCGGTCACCGGGGGCTTCCATACACCTTTCCCACCTTGTGATGCTTATACTCTCCCAAAGAGTCAAACCCCAAGCGAGGATGTCATACGAGTTCGGGATTCATTTCCCACCATTCGAAAGATATGCCCCTACACATAAACACTTAGGGAGTCTTGTCCAGTGGCGGATTGGCTATGGTTTGAAATGATGGGTTGCTTAACCCCTTGACCACAAGATAACTCATGCTGCGATGAAGCTACGTAGATTTGCCTCAAGTGGGGCTTTGGTTAAGGTATCCCTCAGGCTCTCCTTTCCAAATTTCCCTCCAGGTTTGCTTTACTTGTCAGCGGGGCTTCGCCCAGCCGGGATTGCTCTCTGCCCCCTCTGCGCTTTGTCTCGGACGCGTGATACACTCTGTCCTCACCGGCAATGAACCTGCTTTGCAGCTTTGTAATTTCGGGAGCGTCCACAGGCTTGCCTATGCACCATCCATACACCGTCACTCATACACTTTTCAAATCCTCGGGAGGGGTCCACCTATCTGAAACACTTTTCGTCCCATACGATCCCTCATGAGCAGCCCGATACGAGCATATCCGCTCATCAAAGTGCAGAAACCCCTACTTCCTATTCTCCCAGTAGAGATGGACTTGTGCAACAAAGATTAATAATGCATAAGCAAGAGGCTAATAAAATGCTAAGTGCCTAGTAGTGTTGTGTCTCCCCCCATGATACGATAATCAGTGATCATTTTTTGATTGTGATGATTGCCCCTCAAATCGCAATTTTGGACAAGGATTCCAAATCCGCTTGGTATGAGACCTCGCCTTTATCAAAGGCCCCGAACTACGAATTGGCTTGATTCCCTTTTTAAGGGATATGTAGGAATTCTTTCTCGAAAGGTCCGGCCATCCGATCTCGCGGACATCATATGAAAGAGCCCAGGTTGCCTCGGCCCCCAAGCGGTGCTTGTCGAAGAAGAAGAGCTCCAGTGCCCTAGAATCCAGGACAATAAAGCTCACGGCCTTGACTACTTCAAAGACTATTTTGCAAAGACCGCCCCAGTGAACGACCACCCGGATGGCGTCGAAAAGTGGTAAAGGTCCCTCAGGCGACCATGATTACAAGCGGTAGCATGAGATCCCTCAGGCGACCATAATTACAAGCGGTAGCATGAGATCCCTCAGCGGCTACACCTTCCCGGCGGGACCAATGGTAGCATGAGACCCTAGGCGGCTACCTCCCAACCAGGTATAGCCTAAGACCCTCAGGCGGCCATCTACCCTCGCAAGTCCAGTGATCAACGGAGAGCAGGAATCTCAAAAGGTGCCCCTCAGCGAAGCAAGAGACGGAAAAGTCACGCCAATCTGAATCTACTCGGGGCACATCCAAAGCCGCCAGCCCCACCGTCGGCCAGTCAATAAGAGTCCCTATCGGAAGCGGTAGTAACATCAGCCCCTCAGGAGCTACACATCCCTGCGGTAGTAGCATCGGCCCTCAGCATTACACCTATCCCCGGCGGATAGTAGCATCGGCCCCTCAGCGGCTACACCCGTCCCAGCCGGTAGTAGTATCAATCCCTCCGGCAGCTACATCTATCCCCAACGGCTTAAACCTTAACACCAGTCCACTCAGGTAAGCTACAGATGATGGGTGACAACCATATAGTCAGATGATGGGTGACAACCATATAGTCAGATGATGGGTGACAACCATACAGTCAGATGATGGGTGACAACCATATAGTCAGATGATGGGTGACAACCATACAATCAGATGATAGGTGACAACCGTATGGTCAGACATTGGATGACAACCTCACAGTCAGACGTTGGATGACAATCAGAAGATGGGTGATAACCGCACAATCAGAGTTTGAGTGATGGCGGCGCAATGCGAGATCGGTTCGGAACGCCTCAAGCAGTCTCTCCATCAGGTTCAGACGCCTCAAAATAGTCTCTCCATCAGGTTCAGACGCCTCAAAATAGTCCCTCCTGTGAATGTGTGCCCCAAATTTTGTGTATTGGAAATTCACGCGAGTTTGAAGACATCCGGTTTAATTTGAAAAACGGAGTCGCCACGCCATTTTGATTACCTCAAAACTTTGAAAAAAAGGTTTTATGGGTTCGGAGGTTAAGTTACCCCTTGGGAAGAACGGATCGTCGTTCACCCAAGGTGCCTTGCCGGAGCAAGTCTCCCAAGATTCCATTAATCGTGCTTACTTGCGTGCTTTCTTGTGTGCATGTGTTTGAAAATAGGGGGAGGGAATGTCCCAAGTTGTCTTTCGGAGCGTACAAACCATTTATTGGTTGTCGCTCGGGATTTCTTGGATTTTATGTATTCGGGATTATGATCCCGAAATCATCTTGGACTTGTGATCATTGCATTTTTAACCTCGGGACTTTGCATGATCGAGAGAATGACTCTCTTTATAGTCAAAGATGAGGTTCTTTAGGAAGGGAGGGTCCTTAGCCCATCAATCCTACACTTTAAGACGGTCGAGCTCATATAGATGCTTCATACTCATCTTAAGTGATAATCGGAGATATAGGGTTCAAGGTTGTCCCTTTCTAAAGAAATTATGAAACTTTTATGGAAGGAACGATGTAAAGATAGGATCTTTTACACCGGTCCATTCCAAGGTTGCTAATGGGGACATGGGAGAATGCATGTAAAAATGACATTTTTAGTGAAAAGATGACATTTTTTGGTTTGCAAAGGATGCATTTGATTTAAAGAAATGATCTTTATTTGCAAAGGATGCATAAAGACATGATTTTTATGCAAAGGATGCATTTTTATGAAGAAATTGGGATTTAAATATGCAAAGGATGCATGAAGATTGTATTTTGAAAAGCATAGGATGCTAATTTAGGATAAAGATATGATCTTTAATGCATAGGATGCTTGAAAAAGGATTTCATATGCAAAGGATGCATTTTTATCATAAAGATTGGATTTTTATATGCAAAGGATGCATGAAGATGATATTTTTATGTAAAAATAGGGTTTTTAGGTGCAAAGGATGCACCTTTGATTCAAAAGATTACATCTTTAATGGCAAAGGATGCCTAATGCATGTAAAGGGGAAAGGGGTATAAAGATATGATCTTTAATCTACCCAAGTCCCAAACAAGATAATAGCAATTATATGAAATGCAATGAGCAATTAGAATCACATAGAGCAATTAGTATGCAAGTTTAGGGCGTGAGAGGTTACAATGGCTTCCTCTTCTTCTTAGGATTGAGGTAGGTGGAAAGGTTGATCTTGGGATCTTCAAGGAGGAGGGAGGTGGCTTCTTGGCCTTCTTCTTCACCTTCTTGGACTTCCAGCAGCTCTTGGGAGTGTCTTCTTCGTATTATGTGTGATTGGTGGTATTGTTGTTGTTGTGAAAATGGGTAGAGGAGGGCTCTATTTATAGGCAGTCTGGATAAGGCCAATGAAGCCGTGCGGCCAGAGACCTTGGGCTAATGCGGCCGTGCGGCATTATCCCTTGTGACTCGGCATGTTTCTAGAACCATGCAAGGTGGCAAATTCTAGAACATTTCCTAATTAAGAAAAACGTGTTTCTTAATTAGGAAGCTTCCCTCGGCCCTTATTTGTTTTGGAACAGGTTCCGGAATATTTCAGGAACACTAGGAAAGGATTCGAGAATTCTTAGGAAAACTTACCGAAATTGTAGGGAAATTTAGCTTAGGAAGGCATGAGCCGGATTTGGGTACTTACGAAGCCCTCGGCAACGTCACTTGCAAGGCGAGTGGGGTTGTCGATAGAAAAGGATCCGATGCGGCGAATGTCGAGACGGATTGAGAGGCAGAGGTGGTCGAGTGGGTGAACCTCTGGAAGGCTACCTACGTATCCAGTGGGAATCAAGCTAGGCCGTAGTTCGGAATAGATCCGGCGAGGAATGGAGAGAAAGCTGGTCTCTTCTTTGGGGAAGTAGAAGAGAAAATGACCTAAGAGGTCAAGCAATTGATCCCTACGGGGATACGCTAGAAGTGACCGATGTGAGTCGGATATCTAGACCTCTATGAGGGGTTACTTTATCACTGATGAAAGGTAGCGAGAAGAAACAGGGTGACCAAAGTGGTCGAGATGGCTGGACCTTTTTATGAAAGGCTACCTACGTATCCCGGAGGAATCAAGCCTTGGTCGTAGTTCAGAAAGCATCACTAGATAGGTTAGGAACGATGTCTAGGATCCTTGAAGGTTTTGACAATTAATGGAGGTTGTCACACGATTGACAATTAATGGTGGTTGTCACACGATTGACAATTAATGGAGGTTGTCACACGATTGAACTAAAGCTTACGTCACTATCGAGGAGATAGAGGTAGCTAAAGTTTAGAGAACTTGAGAGCGTACTTCACTATACGTGATAGAGGTAGCTTAAGTTTGGAAGAACTTGAGCATACGTCACTATTCGTGATAGAGGTAGCTGAAGTTTAGAAGAAATTGAGCATACTTCACTATTCGGGATAGAGGTAGCTAAAGTTTAGAGAACTTAGCATACTTCACTATTCATGATAGAGGTAGCTTAAGTTTAGAGAACTTAGCATACTTCACTATTCGGGATAGAGGTAGCTTAAGTTTAGAGAACTTAGCATACTTCACTATTCGTGATAGAGGTAGCTTAAGTTCGGATTTCGACAATTCGAAGGTTGTCACCTAGCGTTATCCCGTTATAACTTGAAATTAACGGAGAGCGGCGGGAAGAAAGCTTAATTGCTTAGGAGATAAGGGACATCTTACGAAAAGGGTGTTATCTTAGTTAAAGATAACGGGAATTGTAGGCCCCAGTGGAAAGTCCGAGGGCAAAATTGTAATTTACGCTCGGAGCGAATGAGGCCGCCGGCATGAGATGGGGAAAAGAAGCCGTCTTGCTGGAAGATTAATTTTTCCAGATTATTTAAAACTGGATTTGAACGGGCATTGGGCATTATTGCCGCCCAAGAACACGCCGAGGAAGAGAGAGAGAGAGGAGAGAAAATTTGAAAATCCTTCAATTCCCTTGCTTCCTTTGATCAAGAATGGATCCGGAGGGCAATCCTATCTTAGAGACAAGCTAGAAGAAACATCTCCGCGGCCGCTCGAAAGGAGGAGGAAGGAACTCGTTCGAATGGAGAGAAAGTATGACTTTCTTACGCCTCCGTCGGAGCTCTATCCGAGGAGAAGAGAGCACAAATCGGCGAACCCGCGACCGGTTGGGGTAAGCGTTCTTATTTGGCTCGATTCCGTCGATTTTTGATTGTGTATTGATTGATTTAGGGCTTGACCCAAATTTTAAGAATTTTCTAGGATTTTCCTAGGATTTTTTGAATGACTTTGAGACATTGATGATTAACCTATGAGGCTAAGAACATGCGTATGGAATTTATTTGACAAAAATAATGGGAATGACCCACTTTTTTTTTTTCGAAAATAAAGTAAGAATGATAATTGTTTAAAGTGAGACGGGGTTCTTGCATGTGCTAGAACTAAGTCAAAATTTTGATTATCAATGAGAAAACAAGATTTTGGAAGATGAAAAGGATTCATGCATGCCACTTTTTCGAAAGAATAATGCTTATGTGCAAAGAATTTTGAAAATTGTGATTTTGTGCTTTAGGAAAGCAATGGGACTTGACATGACGTGCTTCAAGTGATGAAAGACGTGTTTTTTATGCAAAGGATGCTAGAAAAACTTTTATGAATGCTTTTCTTTTGAAAATATGTGCACTTTTGAATATATGCATGCTTTTGAAATGAGATGAAGGACTGACACATTTCTTTGCGTTCTTCCTACAGGAGAACAAATCCAGGGGACCTTCTGAGATCGCGATCGAGGCTTTGGCGAGAGGATGCCGGATTTTGAGAAGAATGGGGCGAACCCCAGTAGGCGGGTGCGGGCTACCGTCCTAGATTCATTCATTGAGGCTATCGGCGGGGATCCACATCACGTCTAAGAGCAAGGGCTTGGTCCGAGGCCCTATCGAGTTTTGGTGGGACACTACCCATAGCTTCCATCGAGGCAGGGAGAGGCGACGGTGACTCCTGCGATTTCACGGCTATCAGCTGGCCTACGGTTGGCATGGGAGGCACAGTGACTTGGAGGGACCATATCACGGTGAGGAGTTCCGAGCTTTGGTCGGGTTTGAGTTGATTCCCAAGGGGCTAGGGATGGAGACGAGGAACGTCGAGGTGGCAGTCCAGAACTGCATACGGGACTTTGCCGTTAGCGATGTGACTGCCCACCAGCTTGCTAGAGCTTTCGTGTGGTTGATGCTGTCGGTCACCATTTTCGCAAATTCTGGGACTCTGGACATGACTTGCCTCCTTGACTCTTTGGAGGATGTGGATGGGATTGGGACGGTCTCGTGGGGAGAGGCCGGATTGGCGGAGCTCTACTTCTCTCTGGATATGTACAGCCGTAACAAGGCTGCCTCCATGGACTGCTTTTCATTTGCCCTTGAGGTAGTCCCTCTTTCTTTTCTCTTTTCTGTCTTGAGACTTTTATGAGAGAGAAATGACCCTTTTGATGTTTTGAACATGCGGAGTGCAGTTACGTGAGGTGATCGGGTTCTTTCCTTGGAACCAACGGAGCGATATTACCATCTTCCATGCTATGGTTATTTGGAGGAGATACGAGGGATAAGATCACGGGAAAGACCCGGATCACTTTTGATTATAAGATGGTGAGGCCGGTCATCAACGGGGATGGGCACGATGGAGTGGACTTCTACCCTTGGGGCGAGTATCCAGGAGATTTTGCTAGGAGAGGCCATTGAGGCGACGAGGCGGAGGAGATGGGCGATGGGGTGACATGTGATGTCATCTATTTGGGGACCAATTTTCTAGCGACATGGCCATGTCCCTCCCTTGGACGCCATTACTCCCCATGATCCTCCCGGCACGGATGCTACGGCCCGGGGATTAGCGGCGAGATAGAGATTGCTAGGTACCGGGCGAGCGTAGGCCGCGAGGAGTACTGACATGGATACCCCTACGCTGTGTTTGTGGAGCGGCGCGCTGAGGGCGCCATAGAAGGCGATGGGCTGGCGGTCACTCGGGGATATGGGGAGGATGAGCCTTCGACCGCCAGATCCCTCCTGCTTTGTCTTATGTGGTCCACGGAGTACCGAGGAGGATGAGGATTCCTGTCCCAGACACTAGAGCCCAGTATACCACCGCTGGCAATGTTTGTAAGTATACTTTTAGGGTCTTTCCCTTTTCGGCTTTCTTTGCTTTTTGCAATTACGAGATTTTACGAGATTTTTACGAGATTTTTCTCCTCTTTTTCTCGGAGTTCCGGCTCGCACCTATGACAGTTGGTCGGGCGAATAGGGTGGAAAGACATGTGCCGGTCCCTTCGGGAAGGCGCACACTTCAAAGTGGCGGCGGACGCACGGGGAGCCGGGGCGCAAGAGAAGGCATGTCGGGGGCACAACGTCTACCTCATCGGCCTCGGAGTACTCTTCCCGGTGCCATGCCTCGGGGACGGGGACCCAATGCGGACATTGGCAGGCGGCTAGCTGAGTACGGGCACGATAATGTCCATCTATCTGATGTGAGCGACCCGGAGGACTTGATGAGGGAGGCTAGCGTCTACGAGCTGAGCAGTGATGAAGAAGAAGAAGAATCGGAGGCCTAGGAGGTCTCTAGAGTGGATTTACGAACAAAAACAAACAATGAACACGTTTTTATGCACATTTTGTTTATTTTTTGGTTTATTTGGGCGCCGATGGGGCGAAGACAATGTATTAACAATTTATTTGCTTTTCTATTTATGATTTTATTAATTTGCATATTACTTGAGCCTCGGGGCAGTTTTTTGCTTGGAATTGGGGCTGAAACGGGGCCAAAATGATATATAATGATATATGAATGCTTGGGTGACCTTTGAACATGTTTTTGTATAGGTATTGATTGAGAAAGTGGGGTGAAAACTCCCTTGGGCAGCAACTTTGGTTGCTGCAGATTTTTTTCTGCAGATGGCAAATGTAGCCGTGCGGTTTGGTCCTGAGGGCAAATGAAGCCGTGCGGCTCACAGTTCTGTCTGAACTGGTTATTTTCTGAATAAAAGCAAGGCTTGGCCATTTCATTTCATTTTCAACTTAGACTTGTCCCAATTGTTCCCAGAGCACATTTTGGACTTAAAGGCACCATCTTTGGTCATTTTGCGATGGAGAAGCCCGTCAGATTGCAAAGGGGGAAGCGAGACCGTTTTCTGTCCAATATTCAATCTTGGGTGAAGCACAAATTCCAATTTCACAAGGGGCTACTTGATTCTTCCTTCAAGATCAAGTCTTTATGGCATTTGAGGAATCTCCCACCCGATTGGGACCTTTTGAGAGCAGCAGCAAGGTTTTGGGACGTCTGGAGACACGTTTACTGCTTTTCTTACAACGAGATTGTCCCAACACATGAAGACTTTCGAGCCTTGATTGGGGGTCCAGAAATTGAGGCTATATCTATTCCGCTGATCGGAGACGTGCCGGTGGCGGCAAAGCTTGCATCTTTTCTGCGAATTTCTGCAGGAGAGGGTGAGGGATGATGATAGCCCGGACGGGATTGACCTTTCGATATCCCGGGCGGTTTGGGTCTCTCGGCTATAGGCTGCGACCACGGTAGCTATGGATGCCTTTATTCTCTGCATATTTTACGCTCTATTCACCGCGAGTCCGTGGGGATTTGTCATGGTGGTCTCTTGGACATGGTCGAGGCTAGAGTGGGAAAGACATTGTCCCATGGTTTTGGGAGAGACATTGCATGGCATTGACGGGGATGGCTAGGGAGACCATTTCATGAAGTGCAGGAGTCCAGTGTGGTGACTTTATGGGCTGCGGGAGAGGCTCGGGGCTTTGCCGGGGGCTTTGCCGACTCGGTGCCCTTGGGTGATTTCTCGGAGAGGTGCGCAAGGCAACGGGACCGGGGTAGGCGGAGGCGACGATGGCTAGGCTATCCACTTCGGACATCCGTTGGTGGATACCTCACTTTGGAGGTTGCGGACCCGGGAGGATATTTCGGGAGTCCTATGCTTTGTGAGGGTTCCGGGGTTACTGGTCGTCCTTCTACATTCCACTGCTTGGTATCCCGGGCGGTTCGGGGCTTTACGGGAGCCATTGAGCGATTGGGAGGACATTCGGACCATGGAGGTGATGCCATTGGATATGAGGGATCCGGCCCGGCTTCTCATTCTTCTCGAGAGCTTGGACATACCTTTGCTTTCCCACCCGGGGCTATCTTCGGGAGCGGGAAGAGCACCATCTTGACCACTTGTCTACTTGGGTGGTACGAGAGGGAAATGGGAGCGACTCGGGTCATTACGGGGAGAGACGTCGGGCTTTATTGGGGGCGACTGCGGCTCGAGTAGGACTACGAGGGAGGCGAGGCTAAGGCGAGTCGCCATAACCCGGTCGGGTGACACGATCGGAGATATGGAGGCTCGATACAAGAGATTGTCAGGAGTTGCTCCTTTGGCGAGGCTCAGAGGGAGGAAGTGCGGACTCGTGCTCGTGTAGAGAGGGCACTTATTGACACAGGTTTGGTAGAGGCTCCAGTGAGGATACCGGAAATCGGGATGAGGGATACCGACCTTATAGAGAAGAAAAGAAAGAAAACTCGACGGGGTCGAGGTAAGGGGAAGAAGACCAAAGAAGACTCGGCGAATGACGGCGACGGATCTTTTCTTAGGATTCCCTTATTGCCATTTTGCAAACACATTAGTTTATTTAGGCATTTTTTGTATTTTAGATCTTTGTAGCGAGGTTAGCGAGTAGTCAAGAGTAGACCGTGCTTGAACTCATCAAGAATTTTTTAACTTGTAATGAACAAGAAATATTATCTTAGAAATTAATCAAGACACATTTCATGGAAATTCAAATGTCTTATTGCTTGGGACCCGTTTTATGAAAACTGAAATGTCCTTTATTTATTGTTTAGGACGCACTTCATGGAAGCTTGATTGCCCTTTTTATTGTTTAGACCGAACCATATATGGCTGCCTACGTTCCCCTTTTACAAGAAAGACTAAGGGGCTCGAGGTCTTCGTAGTTCATTACGGTGAACTATATATATATATATATATTTTTTTATGTGCAACCTGTCTTTTGCCTAGACCGCCCTTTTTGGGTTTTTCAGCCTAGCTGGGCATTACTCTTTTCGTACTAAGATTTTTTTCTCTTTTTTTTTTTTTATGTGTGACCATGTCTTTTGCCTACTGAACCGCCCTTTTTGGGGTTTTCGGCCTAGTTTGGGTATTACTCTTTTTGCACTAAGATTTTTTTTTTTTTATATATTTTTTTAAACATAGTATCTTGAGCTTATCACCGTTGGTGGGTGGACAAAGGGATTGCCGTCCAGTGTCGCAAGCTTCATGGCTCCTCCCGATAGTATCTTACGCACCACATAAGGGCCGATCCAAACGGGTTCCCATTTTCCCGTGGGGTTGTCTGGTAGGGGGCTTCACTTTCAACACTAAGTCACCCTCTTTGATGTCTCTGGCCTTAACCTTTTTATTAAACGCTCTGGCCATTCGCCTCTGATAGGCTCGGGTGTGCTCCATGGCTTTTAGCCTTCTCTCATCAAGAAGGGCCAACTCATCATGCCGGCTACGCAATCATTCTACTTCATTGACACTGTTTTCCAGGAGGACCCTTAATGACGGGATTTCCAGCTCAGCTGGTAACACTTTGCTTCCATCCCGTAGGTTAGGGCAAAAGGAGTTTCTCCTGTAGGCATTCGACAGACGTTACGCCCAGCCCCGAGTGCCAAGTGCAACTTTTCGGGCCAATCACGACCACGGGTGGCCATTTTCCGGATGATCCGTTCGAGCGTCTTATTAGCGGCTTCCACGGCTCCATTAGTCTCGAGGTGTATGCGGGGATGACTTATGGCGAAGTGATTACGAACTACGACGGTAACCTATCGCGGTCTCCTTCAAAGTGCGACCCATTATCGGAAATGATCTCGTTGGGCACCCCATATCTGCACATTATGTTTTCTTTGATGAAGCTGGGCAACCTTCTTGGAAGTGAGGACCTTGTAGGACTTGGCCTCTACCCACTTGGAAAAGTAGTCGATGGCTACTAGCACAAATTCATGCCCGTTGCTTCTGTCGGGGCTATTTTCCCTATCACATCAATATCCCAGGTTGCAAACGGCCAAGGAGTCGTCATGCGGTACAGTCATGAGGCGGGAGATGGTTGAGGTTGGCAAACCGCTGGCACTTGTCGCATGCTCGGACGTCTTGGACACGGTCTGTTTCCATGGAAATCCAGTAGTAACCCATTCGAGGATGACTTGCATCAGGGCTCTGGCATTCATATGAGGACCGCAGGGACCATTGTGGACTTCAGTCATCAACTCTTTGGCCCTTTCTTGAGTGACGCACAAGAGGAGTGGTCCTTGGTACCGCATCTTGTATAGGTTGCCTCCTAGAATGACATAATGGGAGGCCAACCTTTTCAAGGCTTGCAAGCTCTTGGCTCGATACCTTCTTTTGGTCTACCTTCTTCGTCTCTGAAAGTGACTCTCCATCTTTGAGGAAGCTGGTAAATTTGATTGTACCGGGGTTCCTTTATAGGCTCGGGTCCCAGGTCTACTTCACAACGAAGGCTGGGGCTTCTCTTCTACCCACTCGGAAGGGTTTTATGGCTTTTCCCTCGGGGATCTCTACCAATGAGGCTAGAGTAGCTAGGGCATCTGCGAATCTGTTCTTTTCCCTTGGCAAGTAGTGGAAGGTCACTTCTCTGAATTGTCCAGTCAACTCCTCCATATGGGCATGATACCGCTGCAGATTAGGGTCCACAGTCTTCCATTTGTTGGAAACCTGGTTGATGATCGGAAGTGAGTCTCTATAAACTTCGAGCTCCTTGACATTCCTTTCTAAGGCGGCTTCCAAACCGGCAATGCGAAGCTTCGTACTCGGCGACATTGTTCGTGGCGGGGAAGTTCAACTTGAGGGCTATGGGTGTATGCTCATCTTTCGGATCGACCGGTAGCATCCGTGCCGTTTCCTCTTTTGTTAGCGGCTCAGTCGAAGAATAATTGCCATCGATTCTCGGGCTCAGCTGCGAAGATCCCTTCATCAGGAATTGGGGTTCGGGCCCTCTGTCCTCATTGCGGGAAGTTCGCCGGGTGGTCGACAACGCTTGACCCTTGATGGCCTTTACGGTCACATAGTTGATGTCGTACTCTGCTAAGAAGAAGGACCACTTTGCTAGACGCATCGAGAGGAAGGCTTATCAAAGATGTACTTGATGGGGTCCATTTTTGAGACCAAATTCACGGGGTGGGCTTGCATATAATGCTTCGGCTTGCCGACTACCCATGACCCGATCCTGCCCGAGTCTTTTCACATCTTTGAGTAATTGAGCTCACTTCCTGCGGCTTCGGGTGACAAAGTAAATGGCATTCTCTACCCGAGAGTCTTTCTTCTCTGAGCAAGCATAGCCCCAAGCTGCCGTATCGGTGACGGTGAGATAGAGCGAAGAGGTTTACTGTCTATGTGGGGGCATAGCATTGGAGGATGTACTAAGTATGCCTTGATGCGGTCAAAGGCATCTTGGCATTCTTCGGTCCATTACGTGTCTACATTCTTCTTCATGAGCTTGAAGATGGGCTCGCACATAGTGGTCAGCGGATTGTGAAACTTGGCGATGTCTTGCGGTTTTCCCATAAAGCTCTTAACTTCTGTCTGGGTTTGAGGTGGCCTCATGTCCATAATGGCTTTGATCTTTCGGGGGTCAACTTCAATACCTCGCTCCGTGACCATATACCCAAGCACTTTTCCCCTTGTCACTCCGAAGGTGCGTTTGGCAGGGTTTAGTCTCATGGAATGTTGTCTCAGCCTCTCAAAGAACTTCCGCAGGTCAACAAAGTGCTGCCCATCCTCGCCTTTGGAGTGAATTATCATGTCGTCTACGTAGACCTCAATCTCCTTGTGGATCATGTCATGAAAAAGCGCGGTCGCTGCCCTTTGGTAAGTAGCCCCGGCGTTCTTAAGCCCAAATGGCATCAGTATAGCGATAAGTTCCCCACGGTGTGGTGAAGGCATCTTTTCTTGGTCTTCTTCGGCCATCTTGATCTGGTTGTAGCCTGCAAAGCCATCAACGAAGGATTTGACTTCGTAGTTGGCGGTGGAGTCCACCAGGATGTCTATGTTTGGCAAAGGGTAATCATCCTTGGGGATGGCCTTGTTCAGATCCCGGAAATCTACACAGCAGCGCACCTTCCCATTAGCCTTGGTTACGGTCACAATATTGGATAACCATGTCGGATATTCGATGACTCTGATGAATCCTACCCGCAGTAGCTTCTCAATTTCTTCTTTGACTTTGTAGAGACCATTACGGCTTGATCTTCCTCGGTTTACGCTGCGGCTTAGCATACGGTGCTAGAGGGATTACGTGCTCTACTATCGAACCCATCTAGCCCCGGCATATCCTGTATGACCATGCAAATACGTCGACGTATTCTGCTGAGCGGATCAATCGGTCTGTCCCGTTCAACCCCCTGGAAGAAGTTTCCGATCTGTGTCTCTTTAGGTTCCTCAACGGTACCCAAGTTCACACTTGTCAAAACCTCCTCGGCGGCTTGGGCCCGGTTTTCCTCTTTTACGAAACACGCTTAAAGATTTCTTTAATGTATTGTTCATTTAGTGTGTTTGCATCTTGTTGAATGATTCATTATTAAGCATTGTTAAGTTTTGAGTTAATTTATCATTTGTTAAGTTGGCAATAAAAGGATACTCGAAAGATATGTCATTTCATTCAAAATAAGGGGAAAGATGACATCGATTACATTTTGATAATCCTCGGGCGTGAGGCCTTCGGATGACTCGGAGGGACTCGGAATTCAAGATTCTGACTCGGCGAATAGACGCTACTGACTCTGGACCCTACAGCTACTTATTGACTCGAGGGTATTTGTGAGGGTTGGACCGGGATCTCACTCCTTCTTCTTTGTTGCCACAGGGAGTAGCGGTCTTGTCGGCATTCTTCGAAAGTTGGAGACTTCAAATTGATCAAAAACTTGCCGGAAATCATTGACGGGCCGGTGCCGTGGAAAGATAGTGAGAGGAGCTAGAGTAGCTTGATGCAATCTCTCGGCGAGCTCGTCAGTGATAAGCTTGGGCTCATTGACCGAAGAGTCTGGCTCATCTTATCAATGCCTGCGATAACTCATTTTCTCTTTGCGATCTTGGACACCACGACCTTGTCGGTATAGCCAACGGGAGGGTTGGCACGGATAATCTTGATGAAGTCTTCTTCAAGGGATCTTAATTCTTCCTTGGTAGCTACGTATTCAATAGGCTTTACGTATTACGCTTCTAGATTTGCTAGCTTCTCATTGAATTTCACAATGGCCACAAATTCAGCACTTTACGCTTGAGGGATCCTTTGTCCACATAGGGGTATCAGTGCATTTGTGCTTTGAATGATGGGTTCCTTGGCGGGCTGTTTGACATAACTGACGTAGTAGTCAAATTTGCCTGAAGGCTCCCCTAAAGTTCCCACGCTCTTGTCCCCGGCTTCATACCTTTCCTTTAATTTCTGCTGCGTGGACTTTCTCTTCTTCTTCTTTCTCGAAGGAGCGTCTTCGTTAATCCATTCTTGATACTCATACTCCAGACAGTCCTCACAGTCGCATACATCATACCATATGTGGGGCTTGGGCTGAACTGGGATGGCTTCTCCGACCATTTGGTTATTACCATTGTTGATTACCATGTTGGACATTTGACACTGGAAAGCTGACAAAACTGAGGATTCCCGGCGAACTGTACGAGAATTTCCGCGCTAACAAGTCGCTGATCCGGTGTTCTCACCCACTTCTTTCTCGCTGCGGGAAAGGGATAGGAAAGGTTTAGACTCGGGGTAGGTGTTTAGGCTGAAGGCTCAGGCAATATGCAAATTAGAATCTTCCAGTTTACTTAAAACGGTGTCTTTTATTGATATCTATTTGGTTGGAAAAGGGAATTTGCCCTTCTTTTTCGCAACTACTCTAGATTCTGGATCAGTGGGTTCCGTCACTACGTCTATAAGCCCCTCGTATTCCACCTGTATTTCAACCTCCCAGGGTGGACAGCCCCGGGCGAGGGTCCTATAGGGCACGTGGATCCCACCGACCGAGAGTAAAGAACGCTCCTAACGGGTCTAGCGGGTCATAGGAACTTTCAATGCACGAGCGATGCGGATTATAGTCAAGGCAATACCGGGAAAGTCTCGTCTTTCTGCCTTGATAGAATTTTGGCAGAATTTCGCTTGAGCGAATGACGTTTTGACTTTCGGTAATGTCCGAGAAGATAATAGGCATGGGTCGGGCGGCAAAAGTCGGATGACACGGTGTCACATTGAACTTCGTTGCATACACCGGGCGTGAGTCAGAATCGAAGTCAATGCCAGGTCAAGATCTTGCCAATTTTTCCTTGTCGGAATTTTGGCAGAGCTTCGCTTGAGCAAAAGATCTTTTGATTTGTTGGCAAAGACTCGGTCTCGACTCTTTACGCATTCCGTGCGGGTCAAGGTCAAAGTCAATGTCGGAGTCAAGATCCTACCAATTTTTCCTTGTCGGAATTTTGGCGGAGTTCTGCTTGAGCGAAAATCTTGGCTTCCGTTATGAACTAAGGCTTGACCTTTACGAGGGTATGCAACTGGGCTATATGACATAGACTAGACCAAAAACCAACCAAAAGTTATGGTTTTTTGAAACGTGTGACACGGACTGTGCATTGGTCGACACTGGCTGCCATGGGGAGGTTGGAATGATTCCGTGCGCGCCCGGGAGCATCGTAAGGCTGTCCGTGACTGCAGCTGGAACCACTCCGGGTTTGAAGGACGTGCGTGCAAAGTGTACAGGATATATCAGGTGCGCGTAGTGTGCGGTCTCCTAAAAATGTTCCTTTTTAAGTTAAAACAGAGATTTTCATGAAATGTGTTTTAAAGGAATGATTTTCGGGACGGGGAAAATGCAGCACTTAAGCACGTAAATTTTAGGAGCCCCCCGATCGGTCATGGAGCTGAGTAGCCCCAAGTGCTAGGCTGCCCGGATTAACCATGATTTTTCCTGGTGGAATTGCCACTGAGGTCGCCCGGTCAGAATCCAAGGAGGATTGAGCCGTACAACTGCATGGATCAATTTTCCAGGTTCCACTCCTTTGCTATTTTTTTCGTTCCAAGATGCAAATGATGCAATGCAAGGTAAAGAAAGCAAGCACGATTAATGAAATCAGCGACGGGAGTCTAACCCGCTCAAAGGGAAAAGCTTTCTTTTATTTATTTTTTTCAAATTTTTTTTTTCGAAAAGGGATACTGGTACGTGGGATTGTTAAACCACCGGTTATCCCAACTCCCACATCAGGGAGTGTACAGGAAGGTTAAGTGCTTTCCACCTATATACCGAGTATAGATTTTTGTTTTGAAAATAAAAGCTTTTCTCCTTTGGGATATCCCCAGCGGAGTCGCCAAACTGTGAATGTGTGCCCCAAATTTTGTGTATTGGAAATTCACGCGAGTTTGAAGACATCCGGTTTAATTTGAAAAATGGAGTCGCCACGCCATTTTGATTACCTCAAAACTTTGAAAAAAAGGTTTTATGGGTTCGGAGGTTAAGTTACCCCTGGGGAAGAACGGATCGTCGTTCACCCAAGGTGCCTTGCCGGAGCAAGTCTCCCAAGATTCCATTAATCATGCTTGCTTGCGTGCTTTCTTGTGTGCATGTGTTTGAAAATAGGGGGAGGGAATGTCCCAAGTTGTCTTCCGGACGTACAAACCATTTATTGGTTGTCGCTCGGGATTTTTTGGATTTTATGTATTCGGGATTATGATCCCGTCCTCATCTTGGACTTGTGATCATTGCATTTTTAACCTCGGGACTTTGCATGATCGAGAGAATGACTCTCTTTATAGTCAAAGATGAGGTTCTTTAGGAAGGGAGGGTCCTTAGCCCATCAATCCTACACTTTAAGACGGTCGAGCTCATATAGATGCTTCATACTCATCTTAAGTGATAATCGAAGATATAGGGTTCAAGGTTGTCCCTTTCTAAAGAAATTATGAAACCTTTATGGAAGGAACGATGTAAAGATAGGATCTTTTACACCGGTCCGTTCCAAGGTTGCTAATGGGGACATGTGGGGATGCATGTAAAAATGACATTTTTAGTAAAAAGATGACATTTTTGGGTTGCAAAGGATGCATTTGATTTAAAGAAATGATCTTTATTTGCAAAGGATGCATAAAGACATGATTTTTATGCAAAGGATGCATTTTTATGAAGAAATTGGGATTTAAATATGCAAAGGATGCATGAAGATTGTATTTTGAAAAGCATAGGATGCTAATTTAGGATAAAGATATGATCTTTAATGCAAAGGATGCTTGAAAAAGGATTTCATATGCAAAGGATGCATTTTTATCATAAAGATTGGATTTTTATATGCAAAGGATGCATGAAGATGATATTTTTATGTAAAAATAGGGTTTTTAGGTGCAAAGGATGCACCTTTGATTCAAAAGATTACATATTTAATGGCAAAGGATGCCTAATGCATGCAAAGGGGGAAAGGGGGTATAAAGATATGATCTTTAATCTACCAAGTCCCAAACAAGATAATAGCAATTATATGAAATGTAATGAGCAATTAGAATCACATAGAGCAATTAGGATGCAAGTTTAGGGCGTGAGAGGTTACCAATGGCTTCCTCTTCTTCTTTGGATTGAGCTAGGTGGAAAGGTTGATCTTGGGATCTTCAAGGAGGAGGGAGGTGGCTTCTTGGCCTCCTTCTTCACCTTCTTGGACTTCCAGCAGCTCTTGGGAGTGTCTTCTTCGTATTATGTGTGATTGGTGGTATTGTTGTTGTTGTGAAAATGGGTAGAGGAGGGCTCTATTTATAGGCAGTCTGGATAAGGCCAATGAAGCCGTGCGGCCAGAGACCTTGGGCTAATGCAGCCGTGCGGCATTATCCCTTGTGACTCAGCATGTTTCTAAAACCATGCAAGGTGGCAAATTCTAGAACATTTCCTAATTAAGAAAAATGTGTTTCTTAATTAGGAAGCTTCCCCTTCAGCCCTTATTTGTTTTGGAACAGTTCTAGAATATTTCCGGAACACTAGGAAGGTCCGGGGAATTACCGGAAAACTTACCGAAATTGTCGGGAAATTTAATCGGAAGGCATTAGCTAGATTTGGGTACTTACAACTCCATCAGGTTCAGACGCCTCAAAACAGTCTCTCCATCAGGTTCAGACGCCTCAAAACAGTCTCTCCATCAGGTTCAGACGCCTCAAAATAGTCTCTCCACCAGGTTCAGACGCCTCAAAACAGTCTCTCCACCAGGTTCAGACGCCTCAAAACAGTCTCTCTACCAGGTTCAGACGTCTCAAAACAGTCTCTTCATCAGGTTCACACGCCTCAAACAGCTTCTCCATCGGGTTCGGTACGCCTCAAAACAGTCTATCCATCGTGTTCGTACGCCTCAAAATAGTCTCTCCACCGAGTTCGACGCCTCTAAAACAGCCTCTCCATCGTGTTCGAACGCCTCAAAACGGCTCTCCACCAGGGTTCGGGCGCCTCAAAAACAGTCTCTCCACCAGGATCAGGCGCCTCAAAACAGTCTCTCCATCAGGTTCAGGCGCCTCAAAACAGTCTCTCCATCGTTCGGGACGCCCACAAAACAGTCTTCTCCACCGGTGTTCGACGCCTCAAAACAGTCTCTCCACCGGGTTCGGACGCCTCAAAACAGCTTCTCCACCGGGTTCGACGCCTCAAAATAGTCTCTCCATCGTGTTCGAGACGCCTCAAAATAGTCTCTCCATCGGGTTCGAGACGCCTCAAAGTCTTTCCACTGTGTTCAGCGCCTAAAACAAACTCTTCCACCATCAGACACCCCCCGAATAGTCAGAACTACGATTTGGCTTGATTCCCTCCCCGGGATACGTAGGAATCCTTTCTCAAAAGGTCCAGTCATCCTTTTCCCCAGCTCACTTTTTTAGCCCTCCGCTTCATTCCCCAGCCGCTCATTGAGATTGGGTCTTATTTTATCGACAACCTCACTTCTTCCATAAGTGACGTTGCCGAGGGGCTCTGTAAGTACGCCAATCCAAATTTGCGACCTTCCCAGATGCATTTTAAAGTAATAAAATGGAATTTAGGGGCGTTTTGGTAAATTCCCGGTCCATCCCGAGACTTCCGGAAACATTTCATATGTTTCTCGCGAAGGAAGTACTTTTTTGTACTTTGCTCGAGTTAAAGGACCTAGAGGGAATAAAACTGTTTTGGACTTTTTGGGTATTACCTAGGAAGCTTCCAGAATCAGTTTTGGCGCCAAAAACGGTTATTGTCACCTTGTGTCACGCGACAACTCGAAGCATGGAAAGTGGTAACGTTACGTCGTGCGACACAAAGTGACCATAGGACTCAGCCTATAAATAAGACCCTACCCTCTCGCTTTGGATCCGAATTTCACCTCCCTAAAGCCACTCGTCGAATTATGCCGAAACTCCCTCTCTCTCTCTCTCTCTCATACCAAAACCACCCAATTCCCCTTCAATTCCCTCATCTCTCATCTCTCTTCTACCCAATTCCATCTCTACTCCCCTATACACTCAAGCCCCTTGATTCACTCTCTCAACCAAAGGCTCGATCTCCATCTCGAAGTTGAATTGAAGGCTCCTACACCTAACTTGGTGTAAGAGTTGAGGACTACAAGGGTAACACTCTCCCCTCTTCTCTCTCTCTCATCTATTTGTTCTAATTATTCTCTCTCCTTCTCCACTTGATAATCAGGCTCCTTCTGCCTCAGATTATCAAGTGGCAACTGCAATCTCTCTGTTTAAATAGCTTATACTTGAGTCCAATTGCTTGATATTGATGTGATCTATTTGGATTTGCAATTTGGGCATCAAGGGAGTGTGGATCTCCAATATCCACACTCCTTTGATTGATTCATGTTTAATTCGTATCATTATTATTAATGCTTTCGATATAATTGTTGTGTTTTGCTAGATCTCGCATCTCGGTTAGAGGTACTGCAGATGGTAAACATATGTCACGCGACACATGTGGACATGAGGAGTCCTGTGTCACGCGACATGTTGTGACCATCTGCAGGGACCATATTTCAGTTGTAGCTTGTTTTGTTCAGTTGTTTTAGTATGTAGTTTTATATTCACGTTGTTCAATTCCTAGATCTGGTTTCTGTTCATTACATCTAGAGATTTGGTGATCTGTTTGATTTGTGAGCCTCTGCAAGGTGAACATATGTCACGCAACATATTGGGACAAAGGAGTCATATGTCACGTGACAGATGTGACCCTTTGTAGAGGACCTGTTTGTTCTTGTAATCTGTCTCTTGTTGATGTAAAGGGATGTGGCCTCCCAGAGTCAATGGCTTACAAGTTGTATTTCCCCCTTTGTTGAGTAATAAAGCAAAGCGCGTTTATGCATTTTAATACATATCTTGTTACACACATTTTGCACACACATTTGGATGAATTGAATGTTGAACATAGAAAGACTTGTCTACGGACGAGGCGTGTTGGGTGAACTCTCGGTTCTTCCCAACACGTAACCTGACCCCCGAACCCATTTTCTCTCTAAAAAAAGGTTTTCAATGTTTCCTCTTAAAACGGAGTGGTGACTCCTTTTTTATTTTTTTCGGCGAGCGCACATTCAAAGGGAACTTTTGGCTAACCATGGAAGCCGACTGTACCAAAATGGTCAAGAAGTGCCATAAGTGTCAGATACACGCCAATCTCCAGCATGCACCGCCTTCCTTGTTGTACCCTATGACTTCTCCTTGGCCGTTCTCTACGTGGGGGATAGACGTGATTGGAAAGGTCACACCCGTAGGAGATAACGGACACTACTTCGTCCTAGTAGCCATCGACTATTTCACTAAATGGGTTGAGGCCGCCTCCTACAAAGTTCTGAATGCCAGAAAGGTTGCAGAATTCATCAAGCACAACATCATCTGCCGATATGGGGTTCCGCAAGAGATGATATCCGATAATGGGTCACACTTCGAGAAGGAAACAGATCGCCTCCTAACCGAGTACAAAATCACAAGACATAAGTCGTCTCCTTACAGGCCCCAAACAAATGGAGCTGTTGAAGCAGCAAACAAAACAATCGAGACTATCATTAGAAAAATGGTAGTCACTGGAAAAGACTGGCCCGACAAGTTACCTTTCGCACTGTGGGGATACCGCACTTCAATCTGAACAGCTACAGGAGAGACTCCCTACGCCCTCACATTCGGAATGGAGGCTGTTTTACCAATATAATTGGAAATACCATCACTTAGGGTTCTCCTAGAAAACCAAGTGAACGAGGTCGACTGGCTAGGAAGCAGATACGAAGAGTTGGCCCTGTTGGACGAAAGAAGGTTGAAAGCAGCCGAACACACTCAACCTTACCAAAGAAGAATGGCAAGAGCTTTCAACAAAAAGGTCAAAAAAAGGAACATCAGAATAGGTGACCTGGTTCTCCGTGAGCACCGTCCTGGACCTTTCAACCCTCTAGGAAAGTGGGGACCAAGATGGATAGGACCCTACATTGTGAAGAAGATATTCTCTAGGGGAGCCCTTCAGCTGGTGGACTTAGACGGAGATCAACTACCGAAGCCGGTCAACATGGACAAGCTCAAGAAGTACTTCGCGTGACTTGCCCTCTTAAAAAGAAATCGCTCGCTAGGTTGAAAATCCCGAAAAGGACGGCCTAGGCAGAAATTAGAGCTCGCACAAGAAAAGAAGCCCGCTAGATTGAAAACCCGAAGGGGCGGTCTAGGCAGAAGAAAGGGTGTGCATAAAATTAAAAAAAAAAAAGGGCCTTATCTCGCGCGAGATTACCCCTCGGCATGGAGCCGTATTTTGTCCTTTTTTCTCTCAAAAATGAACTACGTTAGACCTGAGCCTCTTATTTAATTGATGTAAAAGAGGAACGTAGGCAGCCTTCGGGTTCGGTCTAATCAAATAAATAAATCTACTTTTGTCCTTTTATTAATCAAATGCATTTTTATTAATGACAAAAGGGAAATCTTAACCACAACGACTAATTTTCTAAGCTAACAACCTTGAAAAAAATACTAATAAAATAAAAACTATTGATCTATCAAAGCAATCTCTTGGT
Source organism: Adenophora triphylla var. japonica (assembly GCA_022495995.1). Lineage (NCBI taxonomy): Eukaryota > Viridiplantae > Streptophyta > Magnoliopsida > Asterales > Campanulaceae > Adenophora > Adenophora triphylla. The sequence continues at coordinate 28,276 of JAFEMH010001285.1, forward strand.
ACTCCTTAAGATCTAGCCTTTCATTGACTTGGTAGGCCGGCGGACATGGTCACCACCGTCTTCGCGATCCTTCTTGCGCTTTGAGCCCCTCAAAGCGCAGCATCCTCGAGACGATCAAAGACAGATTCCGATAGCCTCTTAAAGACACTGGGCCTATCTAGAGCTTACGTCTTTCCAGGCATCCCTTTGCCTCGCCTCTCGTACCAATCCCCATCGAGAAAATCCTGAGTTGGATCAGTTCGTACATTAGCAGGATCAGACTGAGCCTCACTCCTTCGCAAAATACTACTAGCCACAAAAGAATCCCCTAGCAGTGAAAGCCGCAGATCATCAATCTTCTCCGCACTAGGGTGACCGGTATGAAGGAACCAATCCAAATACTTATCAGATAAGAAGATGCTTGCATTAAAGGTCCGAAGGTTCGACCAGCGGTCCCGACTAGTTCCTTCACCCCATGCTTGAGCTAGCGCCTGCGCAAACTCTACACCAATGTAAGACACTTCACGAGAAGCTCCTTCGAAAAGATAAGTGTCCTGCTGCTGACCAAGCTGACGGAGCACCCGCTTGGGAAAATAAAAAGAGGAATCTCGCAAACCCGGAAGAACCACCCTATCAAAACCCTTGGTATTGGCAACATACTTGTTCAACCTCCAATAAGGCGGACACCAAAGAATGTCAGCAGTTTCGGTCTTCGCAATCAACTCAGCCCATTCATCCGCTGAAAGATCCTTGATCAATAACTTGCACGTATGATATGTGAAAGGGGAATATTCTAATGGGGGACCTACCAACTTGAGATGCTCCCTAAGCCAAATGATCAACAGAAGAGGACTCCCTTGAGTCATGGCACCGGTCCTATGCAGCTCATCAAGACCATGCAGGGTCTCACCCAAGATTAGCGGAATAATGTTCCTAGAACGTTTTCTAGCCTGCAGAACAATTTCCACCAGTTGGGAGTCTACCAAACCATCCCTGCATGTAAACAGAACATCTCCGAAAAGTGAAAGGGCCAGAAAGTTCCGTTTGTAGACATGAAAAGCGTCATCATCTGAATCACCGCTGAAGCGTCCCGAAAAAGAAGAGCAATCAACCCACTTGCGGTGAACCAACTCGTAGCAAGTATCAAGAGGGATCCCTAGCAATTCATTCAAAGCCTCCGAATGATTCCTATGGTACTTAGGAACAGCAATCTCACAAGTCAAAGGCATATCCAAGATAATTGCAAATTCCTCCACAGTAGGCACCATCTCATTCAAAGAGAAATTGAAAAGGTGAATAGAGGGATCCCAAAATCGAGCAGCACCGTGCAAGAGATTCCAATCCGGTTGGAGGTTCTTCAAGGTGAAGAGAATTCTGAATCCGAATTCTGCAATAAACCTATTGCGAGATCGGTTGCGAAACGACCTCACCAAATTTCTGGATGCTTGCTCGAAAGATTCAATCACTTCAGATGACAGAGAAAAATCATCGACAATCATGGACGTTGGGGGAATCTCCTTGGAAGCCATGGATTGCAGGGTTGGAAAAGAAGCCAATAGTTTAACCCGAACAGAATGTCTCTAGAGTTTGAAAGGCTAGAATGAGTTATCTGTCCGGACTACAGGGTGATTTTATAGGGAAAGCTGACAAAATCCTGTTCGAAAAAGGAAGAGATCTCTGCCTGGGTAGCGTGTCTCGTGCGAGACACCTTATCTCGCGCGAGATATTGCTACGGCAAAACAGCAATATTTCTGCTCAAACAACAATCTAGCCCCGACTTGACGAAGCAAGTCTCAAAAAACCTGCGTGTACAGTTCATAACATGCAGCAAAACACCAAGATTCGAGCTCAAAATTGTGGCCTAACGGCCATTCCATTCCATTTTCAAAAAAAAACATGGAAAGTCGAGAAAGTTAATTAACTAACTAATTAAACCTAGGATTAAGGGTTAAGAAAAACCATTGTTTTGTGCTACCTACTTGTTCCTAACAGGTACCAAAGAAAAAGAAAAATTGTCTGGGCCCACACGGCCAATATATACAGATCATCAGAAATCAGATAAAGAGAAAGGGAGGGGATCACGCCATCCGATCGCCCGCTACGGCACCAGTCGCCCGAAAACCGAGTGGTCCAAAGATCAACTAAATCCACATGGTTCAACGCCCAAACAGGTGAATCATCAAAATAAAAGCCCGGTCCAACGCCCAAACAGGTGGATCGTCATCATAAAAGCCCGGTCCAACGCCCAAACAGGTGGATCGTCGAACCAAAAGCTCGGTCCAACGCCCAAATAGGTGGATCGTCATCATCAAAAAGCCCGGTCCAATGCCCAAACAGGTGGATCGTCAAAACAAAAATCCCGATTCAACACCCAAACAGGTGAATCGTCATCCTCAAACAACAAAAAGCCAGATTCGGAGCCCAAAAAGGCGAATCGTCACAAAACCGACAGGACTCAGAGGACCAAACAGGTAAGCCTTTGTTTTCTAACATATTTCCCGCAGGTTCGGAGCCCAGAGAGGCGAATCTTCAAACATACAGGTATATTCAGAATTGGGTCTTGATTTGATTCCTCAGTATGAATTTATCTTTCAAAACAAAATCTCCTCAATTTTCAAATGATTTTCAAATTACCTAAAGCAGCCTTTTCATTTTTTGGAGTCGAACTACGTCATGGTCTGATTCTCCAATAGAGATACGTAGGAAGCCATGCGGCCCGACCATCCCGATGTTCAGAATGATGTCTTTTCTATCGACGACATGACTTCTTCCATAAGTCTTGTCGCCGAGGGGCTCTGTAGACACCCCATTCTGAACACGTCAGATCATATTTATACCACTCTGAGTCTGGCTTTGAGTCAAGAAGTAGAAATCCACCATTTCGTCATGTTTCGTTAAGTTTTGACTAACCACCGTTAGTTTGGGACTAAACTGTATACGAGATAACGAGAAAAGGATGAAATTGTCCACAGAAGCAATATCTCGCCGCGAGATGGCGTGTCTCGCGCGAGATATCCTCCCTCTATAGCATGCAGAAGGCAGTTTCCTCGTCGATTTCAACCTCTTTTCGAGATAAAACTTCATCCATCCGGCCAACCAATAGAATTTGGAGTCTGGAACCATCTTGAAGTGTTTGATCTCATCTTCAATACTTCCCCAACCCCTATAAATACCTGGTGACTTCCAAGGTTGAAAAAAGGGGGACAAAGTCCAGAATTTCACAACACACACATATTTTGTTGGTTTCTTTCCCTGAAAGAATCCTACAAAATCACCCTAAAAATCACCTCAAAGTTTGTTTGTCAACCTTGTTGATAAACAAACATCACCTCACGCAAGGTAACCCCTAAATCCCTTTCTAATTGATTGTTAGAGTGGTATAAATCTATTGAATCTAGGATCGGCCTAGAGCCTCTCCTAATCATGGAGAAGGTCTCGAAGCAATCGATCCTACATTCCGTTTAACCCCGTTAAATGGATCTTTTATTGTTTAAAATCCTTTTCTTCTTCCTTTTGAAAACCTCTCTTTTCTTTAGCAAGACCGATCTCCGGATTGGGTGGAATGGATGTTCCTTGACCTACCCATTCAATAACCTAAGCCCCGAACTCAAATCTCTTTCAAAATGGTTTTTCTATGTTCTCCAAACGAATAATATAGGTGGCGACTCAAAAAGATAAAATTCTTCTCACAACGCTACAGTACGTTCCAAGAATTTTGCCAAGGCTTTCGCAGGAGCGGCAAGCACACTTCCTTGAGAAGCTGAAAATGTGGATGCGACGCCGTATGAGGCATCAGAGGTGGGCTTTCGGGGTAAGGTTTCGACTTTGCTCGGTTTGGTCTTTTAAGGAGTTGGTTCCTGATTGGGAGTTGTTGCGGGCTACCGCGAAGTTCTGGGATGTTAGGAGGCATGTGTATTGCTTCTCCTACAATGAAATGGTGCCCACCTTCGAGGATTTTTGGGCTTTGATTGGAGGACCGGAGGTGGAGGCCATCTCGCTTCCTTTGATTGGTGGTGCCGCCGTGAGCGTGAAGCTTGCAGGCTTTCTTCGTACTTCGTTGGGAGAAGTGCAGGGCATGATCCTTGATTCGGGTCATATTGACATTTCTGCGTTGCCGGAGCGGTTCATGATTGATGATGAGAGTGATGTCTCTTGGGATGCATTTGCCTTGTGCGTCATAGTGATGCTTTTCATGGTCAGCTCCCTTGGGATTTGCGATGGCGCTTTATTAGATGTGGTTGGGTACTGCAGAGCTGGAGAGGATATTGTCCCGTTGGTGCTAGGGGAGACTCTTCATGGTATCGACCATCTGGCGACTGGGGATCGGTTCATGAGAGGGGGAAGCCCCGCTTTGCTCACCTTGTGGCTGCGAGAGAGACTCCAGGCCATGCCCGAGGCTCCGACGTCGTTTAGCCCGTGGTCGTTTGCTCGGCGACCTCTTGCATTGGATATGGATCAGTCCGCCTGGGAGAGATGGATGGCACAGCTTGGTACGCATCAGATCCGTTGGTGGGTTCCGCACTGGGGGATCGAGACTAGGAGGGCCTTGCAGGAAGGGTCCTATGTTGTCAGAGTTCCAGTTTTGTCTTGGTCCTCTTTCTATATTCTGTCGTTTGTTTCCCGGCAGTTTGGGATGAAGCAGGAGCCTTTGTTGGGCTGGGATGACCTTGCTACTGTGGAGGTAGTTCCTCTTTGTATGGCTGCTCCAGGTGCTCTTCTGTATTTTCTGAGGGTATGGAAGTACTCCGCTTTCCCTCCGGTGGCGCTCCTTAGACGTCGGGAGAGTGTCGTATTGGCGACCCAGTACCTGGCTTGGTATGAGCAGCGTGTTGGGTAGTCCCAAGTGGCTTTGGGGAGCAGGCGTGGAGCGATTTTGGGGCCCGATTGCCGTAGTAGCTATTGCCTTAGGAGTGCCGAAGGCTGGTCTGACCCTCAGGATGTTACGGGAGACACTTTATTTGACTACGAGACCAGAGTTGATCGACTGACGGGGAGAGGTCCTCTTTTGTAGAATCGCAGGGAGGAGATCCGAGTCGAAGCACGGGCGAATGAAGCCCTGAGATCTGCTGGATTGTTTGACTCTACGGGGAGGACCCCTAATCTCGGACTGAGAGACGCAGAGCTGGCTCACGTGGAGCGAAAGAAGACTCGCCGGGGACGAGGGAAGAAAGGAAAGAATGGCGAGGGGACAAGCGCAGATGGCGCGGAATGACCTCCTAGGTATCCATTCATTGCATTGCAAACACATTATTTGTTAAATGTATTAAGCTGTCTTTTAGCATGTTGTGAACTTGAGAGTAGACCGTGCTTGAACTCATCAAGAAATGTTGTAACCGTTAGTGATTTGTGATTTACTTTTAAAGCTTTGTCGAGACGCAAGATCTCTTGTTCGCTTTTTGTTTCTTTTGTGCACCTTGGCGGCGTCCATCTTTGGACTTTTCTGTTGCATTTGCGGACTGAAGCAACCTGGGTCTTGACGGCGATCCCTTTTTGCTTGGGCTTTGTGTTTGGCTGAGAGGTTGGATGATCCCCTGACAAGTCGTTTTGACGGTCTTTTCCGCGGCTTCCTTGCCTCTTGTTGGCATCGGGCTCTTGACCTCATTTTCGCAGCTTCTGCTTGAGCTTCTTTTTTTTATTTATATTTTTTTTGAGAGAGCCCTTGCTCGAGCTCTTTTTTCTTTTTTTTGAAGCGCGTGAGGGCGAAGACAAGCCCCTGGCTTGAAAGTAGACACGGGTCAGTCGTTTGACGTTGAGTGACCTCCGGATGTCCTTTGATGTTGCCGCCGTCGTTTGACTTGGTCAAGGTGACGTTGGGGGCATGCTCTTGAAAAGTGCGTAGCTTGATGGAGGTCTTGGTTGACATTCAAACTTTTGACTTTTTTGTGTGTTTTTAGACCGGACCAATTAAGGTTGCCTACGTTCCCCCGGACTAGAGGGCTCAGGTCTGCGTAGTTCGACACTACATGGAGTGCCAAGAGATGCACAATTGATCTTCTTTAGGCAAAGTATCTGCGGAGTTTACTTCCGTTGACTGGATTCATAAAGGGAATGCCGTCTAGGTCTGTCAGCTTCATGGCACCTCCGGAGAAGATCTTTTGAACCACAAAAGGGCTGATCCATGTTGGTTCCCATTTTCCCAGTGGGTTGGTTCGAGTGGGAGGCTTTTCTTTGAGTACCAGATCGCCTTCCCTGATGTCTCGGGACTTGACTTTCTTGTCGAAAGCTCTAGCCATCTTGGTTTGGTAGGCTCAGACATGTTCCATGGCCTTTAGTCGTCGCTCGTCTAGCAGAGCCAATTCGTCATGTCGGCTTCGGAGCCATTCGACTTCGTTGACGTCATTTTCCAGCAGCACTCGGAGTGAGGGAATTTCCAATTCAATGGGGAGGACTGCTTCCATCCCGTATGTCAGGGCGAATGGGGTTTCTCTCGTGGCTGTTCTGACTGATGTTCGGTAGCCCCAAAGTGCAAGGTGCAACTTCTCGGGCCAATCTCGTCCTCGGGTGGTCATTATTTGGATGATCCGTTCGAGAGTCTTGTTTGCTGCTTCTACGGTGCCATTTGTTTGTGGCCGGTAGGGAGAAGACTTGTGGCATGTGACCTTGAATTCGGCTAGCAGTCTGTCGCATTCCCCTTTGAAGTGTGAGCCATTGTCTGATATGACCTCGTTCGGGATGCCGTATCGGCAGATGATGTTTTCCTTGAGGAAATGCGCGACTTTCTTGGAGGTGAGCACCTTGTAAGACTTGGCTTCGACCCATTTGGTGAAGTAGTCGATGGCCACTAAGATGAACTCGTGACCGTTGCTGCCCGGTGGAGCGATTTTCCCGATGACATCAATTCCCCAAGTGGCGAAGGGCCAGGGCGTAGTCATGTAGTAGAGGTCGTGAGGGGGTAGATGATTGAGGTTGGAGAACCGTTGACACTTGTCACAGCTTCGGACAAAGTGGATGCAGTCTGCCTCCATGGAGATCCAGTAGTAGCCCATCCTGAGAATGATTTGCATCAGGGCTCTGGCGTTCATGTGGGCACCGCAAGCCCCATTGTAGACTTTTCTCATGAGCTTGTTTGCTTCTTCCTGGCTGATGCAGCGTAGGAGTGGTCCTTGGTAGCGTTTTTTGTACAGCATGTCCCCAAGGATGACGAAGTGAGAGGCAAGGCATTTTAGGGCCATGATGCTCTTGGCTTTGACCCCTTCCCTGTGTTGGCCTTCTTCGTTCATGAAGGCGGTTTCCCCATTTTTGAGGTATTGGAAGATCTGGTTATACCATGGCTCATTGATGGGCTTGGGCTCTGGTTCGATCTCGCAACAGTAGGCAAGAATTTCCTTTCGTCCGACTTTGAAGGGCTTGATTGCTTTTCCCTCAGGGATTTCCACGAGTGAAGCCAAGGTGGCTAAGGCGTCTGCAAAACGGTTTCGATCTCTCGGCAAGTAGTGGAAGGTGACCTCTTCGAATTGTGTGATGAGGTCCTCCATACAGGCATGATATTTTTGCAAGCCTGGGTCTATGGTTTTCCATTTGTTGGAAACTTGGTTGATGATCAGGGCTGAGTCCCCATAGACCTCGAGTTTCTGGACATTCCTTTCGAGTGCGGCCTGTAGTCCGGCGGCGCAGGCTTCATACTCGGCGGCATTGTTGGTTACCTCGAAATTGAGCTTTATGGCGATTGGGGTGTGCTCGTCCTTGGGATCGACTAAGAGAATACCGATGTCGTTTCCTTTTTTGTTGGCTGCTCCATCGAAGAACAGTTGCCATCGATTTTCGCCTTCAAGTGCGAAGATTCCCTCGTCTGGGAATTGTGATTCGGGGCCTTGAGCCTCGTTTGATGGGAAGTCAGCCAGTTGTTCGGCTATTGCCCGTCCCTTGATTGACTTTTGGTTCACGTACTTGATGTCAAATTCCGTTAGGAAGAAAGACCATTTGGCGAGCCTCATTGACAGAGATGGTTTGTTGAAGAGGTATTTGACCGGGTCCATTTTGGAAACCAAGTGTACCGTGTGTGACTGCATATAGTGCCGTAATTTTCCGACAACCCATACCAGAGCTGCGTAGGTTTTCTCGAGGGCTGAGTAGTTGAGTTCGCTGCCTTGAAACTTTCGACTGACGAAGTAGATGGCATTTTCGACTCGTGACTCTTTCTTTTCTTGACAGAGCATGGCTCCAACTGCGGTGTCGGTCACAGTTAGGTATAGCAACAGTGGCTTCTCCTCGTGGGGAGGACAGAGAATCGAGGGACTCACAAGGTACGCCTTTATTTCTTCAAAGGCATCTTGGCATTCTGAGTTCCATTCAACGTCGGCGTTCTTCTTCATTAGTTTGAAGATTGGCTCGCATATGGAGGTCAATTGATTGACGAAGCGGCTGATATACTGCAGGCGGCCCATGAAGCTTTTCACCTCTGTTTCAGTTTGCGGTGGTCTCATTTCGATGATGGCCTTGATCTTTTGAGGATCAACCTCTATGCCTCTCTCGGTGACCATGTATCCCAAGACCTTGCCTCGGCTCACCCCAAATGTGCATTTGGCAGGGTTTAACCTCATTGAGTGTTTTCGGAGGCGATTGAAGAACTTTCTCAAGTCTGTGAGGTGTTGTCCATCTGATCCCTTTGAGTGGATGATCATGTCATCGACGTACACTTCGATCTCTTTGTGGATCATGTCGTGGAAGAGGGCAGTTGCTGCCCGTTGATAGGTAGCCCAAGCGTTCTTTAATCCGAACGGCATCACTGTGTAGCAGTAGGTTCCCCAGGGGGTTGTGAAGGCTATTTTTTCTTGATCTTCTTCGGCCATCTTGATTTGATTGTAGCCGGCAAACCCGTCCACGAAGGACTTGACTTCGAAATTAGTTGTAGTGTCCACCAACATGTCGATATTTGGTAGTGGAAAGTCGTCCTTGGGACTTGCTTTGTTGAGATCTCGGAAGTCCACAAAGCAGCGCACCTTTCCGTTGGCCTTGGTGACCATGACTATATTGGAGAGCCATGTAGGGTACTCGATTACCCTGATGAAACCGATGCGGAGCATCTTCTCGATCTCTTCTTTGACTTGTAAAGACTATTCTGGCTTGATTCGGCGTAGCTTTTGCTTAATGGGCTTAGCCTCGGGATTCAAGGGGATCCGATGTTCTACAATGTTTGGATCTAGTCCGGGCATGTCTCTGTAAGACCAAGCGAACACGTCCACGAACTCTTTGAGCAGTGCAGTCAATGCGTCTTGCTCTGTGCCAGTGAAGAAACTTCCGATTTGCGTCTCTTTTGGCTCTTCAGCAGTTCCCAAATTCACTTTGGTTAAAACCTCCTCGGCAGCTTGGGCCCGGTTTTTCTCTCGTTTGACAACATGCTTAAAGATGTGCTTAATTAATTGTTCGTTTAATGTGTCTGCTTCTTTATCAAGTGAATCGTTATTAACTGTTTGTGTGTTAGTTAATTTATCAGTTGTTAAAGATGCAATGAGAGGATACCCGGAAAGATCGAAGCATTCATTAAGAGCATACGGGAATACATTATTGGCAATGAGTTCGTAATCTTCTGGCGTGAGGCCATCAGATGACTCGAGAGACTCAAACTCAAAGATAATGGACTCAGGATGGGTTTTGACACTGGACTCTAGGACTCGAGGGGTCAGACCAAGTTGTTCGATCATGTTCCTTTTGCTGGCGGTGGGTCCGGAGAAGGTGGCCCAGTTATTGAGTGGCAATGAGCTTGATAGGAGAAAGGGTTTGAAAGGCTTTGTGTCACCGTTCCCGATCATGGCTATCATAGAGTTATCAGAAACAAAATCGATTAGGTCTGGCATCTCGACTTCTTCATTGAAGAGCAGGTGGAGCAGTGGCTCGTTCCAAGCATCGTCTGCGGAGTCTTTCGCTTTTGTCTTGGGCATTACTAGCTTGAATGCAGACTCGTCCCGCTTGTTAGGGGCAGGAGTGTTGACAGAGATTTTTTCGAGTTCTTCTGCTAAAGAGGGGGTTTTCCCGAACCAAAATTCATTGTGAATAGTGGTGGTTGTGGATCCCGACAGAGTTGGTGCATCGAGAAATGCTCTTCTGACGGGATTTGGCTTGAGGCCTCTGAATCTTGCCAGGTTCCGCTGGAGCTTGTCCATGGTTGTCGGCCAGCTTTGTTTGGTGTTGATCAGCTCTGTTCCCTTTCCTATGTCTTTGTTCAAACTGTCGGCTTTCTTTGTGAAGTACTTGGTCATGTTGAAGCTGTAAGGGCGAAGATCGGAGATTGCGTGCAAGCCTCTTTTGTTATCTGCGGAACATTTCCGTGCAACTCGTTTGTCTTCTGCAATGTTTTCGAGAGTGGGAATGTATCCCAGGCCATGGAGGGTATTCTGCTCTTTGATATTGATGATTTGTTGGGTACCCTGATGGCGTTTTCCCAAACCGAGCCCCGGGATGTAATTCATGTGCTTCATCATTTTCATCGGGGGAGGGATCTTGTCCCAAATCAAAGGCAGGTCTATGTGGCACACCTGGGCCTTTGGGCTTTCGATGGTGAACCCTGTTAGAATCATGCCATCATCGTCGTGTTTGATCTCTAAGACTGGGACGCCGTTTGTGTCGGTCCTTACGGTGACTATGCTATCACCATAGATGATGGTTAGATCTGTTCCTTGGACGAACTTTACACATTGATGGAGCGTGGATGCCACCCCATTGATCTGGTGTAGCCAAGGGCATCCCAAAATGGCGGTGAATGTGATCGGGATGTCGATGACTTGGAAGTCAGTCGGGACCATTTGTTTTCCGAACCACAGGTTCAAGGTAGCTATTCCCAGGACTGGGTGAGACGTTGAGTTGTATGCTTTGATTGCCTGAGTTGAGGGCTTCAGATCAGTTGCTTTGATCCCTAGCAAATCCATCACTTTGGATGGCAGGACATTCATGGATGATCCCCCATCTACCAAGACCTGAGGGAGACGGCGCTCGTCCAATTGAACTGTTATGTAGAGAGGCTCATTGTGGTCAGCCCCAAATTTTGGAAGGTCGAGCTCTGTGAAAGTGATGATGTTGCTGTAATTAACGTTGCCAATCATCTGGACTGCTTCATCAGGTGTCACCGTGATGGGAACCATGGTCTGGGCCAGGCTTTCTTCCAACTTGAGCTTGTGCGGGTAAGATGAAGTGAGTAGGGACCAGAGCGAGATGTTAGCCTGAGTACGCTTGAGCTGAGCTAAGACATGATCTTAAGCCTTCGGGTCCAGGGTTTCAGCTTCTTTGGTGTAGGGCCCCTTTTCAGTTCATGGCTCAGGTATGGCTGGCCTTTTGTCTGCCCGGGGAGGATTCATTGGGATTTGACCGAAATGTGTCAGAACGTTCACCTCTGGCTTTACTGCTTTGCTTGTATCTCCTATCTCTGTAATGGGAGGACCTTGATTGGCGTAGGGCCAGACTGCGCATTTCAATTCGTTCACCGTCATAGCTTTTGTGGAGACATCCACAGTGGCTTTGAGATCTTCCCATGACAGGGGTTGGGGTATCTGGACCTTCAGGCCTTCGGTGGCGGTGCGGAGCTCGTCCCAGCTGATCATGGAGCAGACGTTGCCGTGGCCTTGTGCAGAGCTAGGCTGAGGAGATTTGCTGGAGTAGATGACGTAGTAGTCAAACTTTCCTGAGGGTTTTCCGAGGGTTCCAACTGTGGGGTCACCAGATTCATACCTCTTCTTCAGTTTTTTTTGAGAAGAGAGTTTCTTCTTTCTTCGAAGACGGCCCTCGTTCATTTCATCTTGGAATTTCATTTCCAGACAAGCACTGCAATCGCAGACGTCCCACCAGATGTGTTCGTTGTTCGGCGGTGGTATCGGGACCTCAGGAGGCTGAATGGGCATGTTTTCCTCCAGGGGGTCTTGTGTCTTTATGTCATAACTTCATGGCTCGTATGAGGTCAACAAGTTAACTTCTGGGAGACAATGAGAGACGTTAGAAGCTGCAGGAGCAGGCATGACTTTGGAAGCCCCAGGTAGTAGGGTGGCTAATGTCCCGAAGTGGTGCATGGCACCTTCGATCCAGGCTTGTTGTTCACCCTGGCGTTTCTCAATAGCCATGAGGACCTGCCAAACTTCCTCCAATGTTGGGAAATTTCTTGGGGGTAAGGTCCCATTTTCCTCGTTGTTATCCACTGACTTGGCCATGGGGAACTGACGGACAGCCCTAGTGACTGCGGTGGGAAGGATGTTGGACCTTGCGGCTTTGACACTGGGAGAGTAGTTCCCGGGTATTCTTGATCACTCTTTTGTTAGCTGGAGGGGGTGACGGGCAAGGTTTAGACACGGGAAGGCCTTTCGGGATAAAAGGGGGAAAGCTCACGTGGTATGCGGTTTCCGCTTCTTTTATATTTTTTTTTATTATTTATTTTTTTTTGTTGTTTTAATTTACTTAAAACATGTTTTCTCAGAGTCCTAGGTAGGTTGGAAAAGATTGCTCTTCTTTTTCGCAACTATGCTAGATCCTGGGTCAGTGGAGACCATATGTGCGGCTATAAGCCCCTCGTTTTGCACCTGTATTTCAACATCCCAGGGTGGACAGCCCTGGGCGAGGGTCCTATAGGGCAAGCGGTTTCCACCGGCCTAAAAGAAAAATTGAACCTAAGGACCGAGCCTGTCATGTTCGTTTTGATGCGTTAGCCATGTAAATAGTGAACCGAGCCGGCCATTGAGTCAAGATCGGGTCAAGAGTTCGGCATGACCTCTCTTTACCTTGCTTGCGCAAGGGATCTGTGACGTTAGGCGTTGGCTGGGTCATATCGTCATGGCTAACGTATTAAAGGCTTGATGACATGGTGTCATGTGGGCGTGGATGTATATCCGGGATGAAACATTGTCTGGGTGTAGCTTCGGAAAATCAAGATCAGGTCAAGATTTTAGCATGACCTTTTATCGCTTTGCTTGCGCAAGGGATCTTGAGTTCCGAGCTTCGACTCAGAAAATGGCCGGCATGGGATATGTATCCAGGCTTGTATGACACGGACTGGGTAAAAACCAACCGGGTCTGGACAGAGTGTGACTCAAGACTCGAACGTGCAGGGTTGACGCTTGGCTAAGATGGGATGTTTGGGATGATCCCGAGCGCGTTCGAGAGGCGTAGGAAGGCCAAACGAACTGCAACTAAGACCAACCCGGGTTAAGGGTTGTAGTGTGCAGTGTATCCGAGGCAAGAGCCAAGGCTGTGAGTGCGTGTGTAACCGAGGCAGCAGTGTGAGTAGCGTGCGATGTACCGAGGCAGCAGTGCGCGTAGTGTGCGGTCTCTAAAATTCTTTTTCTCAGGAAAACAGAAGTTTTTGAAGAATTTTAAATGTATGCACATATGTATATTGATGCATTTTTTTGTATTTTTATTTTTTTTGTAAATAAAAAGTAAAGCACATGCACACACACACAATAGTTAAAGAAAGGGGTAAAATGAAAGTTTGACCCTCATCATCATTTTAAAAATCTTTTGTTTTGTTTAAAAGTTTTTAAAACAAAATATCCCCAGCGGAGTCGCCAACTGAAATTACCCGGGATCCGGCTCGCGCGCGGGGCCCGTGCATCTCGCGTTTTTGCCGCACTTGGAAATGGCCCGGATCCGATAGGCAGCGCGCTCGCGCCCCGGCATCTGGCTTATTCCGTTTTGCGGTGTTGGAGGTGTCTCGCCGTGTTTTTGCTTGTAGAGTCGCCACGCCGTTTTTATTAAGCCCAAAACATTGAAAAAGGGCATCAGTTTAAAAATAAACTGTTTTTTGTTGTGTGATGAGATTTTTGAGTTCGGAGGTCAGATGACTCCTCGGGAAGAGAATATTAGAATCTTAGAGCTCACCTGAGTTGCCTCGTAAAACGAGTCTTTCGGATACCCCTAATATTCTTTAACTGTTGTGTGTGTTTGTATGTGCTTTTTTTAAAAATGCATGCTGTGTCGGATGTCTACATTGTACACTGCTTTATTGAAATGTATTGAAATAGTATAGGAAGGAAGCCTTACCAATATTGGTTCGTGTCTGTCTTCCGCAGGGGAATAGTGTTTGAGGATGGAATAGTATTCCGGTACGGACTGGGATTGCTTCGGGATGAGCCGGTTGTCTGCGGACAGAGTTTCGGCGTGCGTTGGGATCGCAGGGACCACTCGGGCAGAGGTTCGGCGTGCGTTGGAATCGTTGGTTGGATTCGGGCAGAGGTTCGGCGTGCGTTGGAATCGTTGGTTGGATTCGGGCAGAGGTTCGGCGTGGGTTGGGATTGCCGGTTTGACTCGAAAAGAGCCGGGACGCCTCGGCAAAGACCAGGAAAGGCCTCGGAGTACCACGAGGGGCCTCAGAGTACCTCGAGAGTGCCTCGGGGCAGCGCGGGAGCATTGCGGGAGCGCTCGGGGAGGCTTCGGAGCACCGCGAGGGGGCTCGGAAGGCCTCGGAAGGATCCGAAAGGGACCGGGAGTGCCCCGAAGGGTCTTAGAGTGGAGCCTGAAGGCTGGGGGGAGAGGAGAGAAGAGGGAAATGTGTGAAAATGAGGGAGGGGGAGCCCTCTATTTATAGTTTAGGAAAACTGCAATAAAGTCCGTACGGACCTTATAGGTAATCCAAATTTTTGGTATTCCTCGATTTGAGGGAATCTGTGATAATTAGGAAGATTTTGACATCATTATGTCTGGTTGCAATAAGGTCCGTACGGACCATCTCAGCATGCAAAGAGGTCCGTACGGACCAACCATGCATTCCAGTAATGATGTTCTCCGGGATTTGAGGGAATATTGTGGACTTTAAGGGGATTCAGTCATTGCAAAGAAAGAGGTCCGTACGGACCATTTATGCTTTTCTGATTTCTGAAAAATTCCCAAAATGTCCTTTTGTCCCTTTTTATCCCAGAAAGGTTCCTCCCTCGGTTTGGTTGGGGGTTTTTGAGGGTTTTGAGTGTCAAAGGTCTTCGAGACTGCGTTTGTGAGTCTGCGGTGTTTTCTGTGTACTCGAAAGAGGGTGATCCAGATTGGGGTACTGTAGACACCCCATTCTGAACTCATAACTACATGATTACACTACTCTTCATCTCTCTTTTATGTTTTGATGAAAGCATATCAGTTTCGTCATGTTTCGTTAAGTTTCTAACTAACCTCCTTAGTTTTGGACCTAACTGACTAACGGAACAACTGAAGAGGACAAAATAGTCATCAGACTAGTTATCTCGCACGAGATATCATATCTCGCGCAAGATATCCCCTCGACAGGATGTGCAGAAATCACTCTCCTTCTCCGTTTCAAACTCTCTTTTTGGATAAAACCTTATCAATTCGGGTATCCAATCGTAACCGAGTTCTGGAACCTTCCTAGGAGATTTTACCTCTCCACCTTCACCTCTCCAACCTCCTATAAATACTGGATGACTTTCAGTATTTCGGAGGTCGACAATTCTGATCCTTGATCAAGAATTCCACACAACACACATTTTTGTTGGTTTCTTTCCACGAAAGACTCCTTCAAATCACTCACAAACAACTTCTAAAGTTTGTTCATCAACCTTGTTGATTAACAAACATCGAAGCCCGAATCAAAGGACCAAGGCGAAGCTCCGTCCGCATCAAGATCTAAATCAAGGATCGAGGCGAAGCTCTGTCCGTATCAAGTTTCAACTCTAAACTTGAGTCAAAACTCTGTCCGAATCTCTCCTCAAAAGGTAATCATACTTTAACTTTCGTTTCTCTTCTCAACCCCTCTATGATTTTAGAGTAGTGTAATCCCATCAAAAGGATTGGCCTAGAGTCCCTTCAGTCAATGGAGGCGATCTCGAAGCATGCAATCCGACATTCCTAATCAAGAAATTGATTAGGGTTTACTTGTTTTCTTTAATTATTTATTGTAAAGATTGAAAACCTCTCTTTTCTTTAGCAAGACCAATCTCCGGATTGGGTGGAATGGATGCTCCTTGACCTACCCATTCCATAACCTAATCCCCGAACCCAAATCTCTTTCAAAATGGTTTTCCTATGTTTCCAAACGAATAATATAGGTGGCGACTCAAAAAGATAAAATTCTTTCTCACAACGCTACAGTGGCAACTCCGCTGGGGACTTAAAATTAAGAGGCTTAAACTTGCGTCAAAATTAAAAGAGAGGTTTTCAAAAATTTTTGAAAATTCGATTTTCTGCTCTCAGATGAGGCATATCTCGCACGAGATTTCATATCTTGCGCGAGATATTGCCTCGACAATCTGGTTGTTTCCTGGTTTCTCCCGTTCATCTCATAGTCCAAGACGAGAGCCGAACACGCAATGGGGATCCCAGAATTCATTATCTGCAGAGTTCCCACATCTTAAGGCCTCCCTTAAGGTGTAGAACTCGAATCTTTATTTCATTTAAATAATTGATTATTATTTATGAACTGCGTGCGATTGGGTTTTATTTAATTAAAGTCCGGTCCATTGGGGATTCGGGAGTTGTAATTTAAATTATTTATCTCTCTTTCTCTCTCTTTATGTGGAACTACGACGGCCTGAGTCTTCCTAATTTGGGAGAAACGTAGGCAACCACTTGGTGCGGCCACTATCTGTTTTCCTTTTGCTTTCAAAAAAAAAAATTCTCTATTTTCTCTATCACCTAGATTGACTATCACACACGCGCACTCATGATATATCTGTCATTGCACTGCATACCCTCTATAAATCCGGGACCCACACTAAGGACGGATGACGGTAACCACCTAGTCTCCGGTCTCTCCGAAGTTGGATCATCCCACTCCGCGTATTCAATCCACCTAGATTGTCATATCGCGGGGAGCCTAGCCTTCCAGCCCTGCATCGCCACATATCATGTAGATTGTTTTTCTAGGAACACTCCGTGACCGGTCGGTTTTGACTCGGTAATTCTTCTTGTCTTTGACCAAAATAAAGCTAAAATTGACTATCGAGAAAGGATTCGGAAAAGTCCCTTCGGAAAAAGAAAAAGTCCCTTCGGAATGACCCTTTCGGAAGTCCCTTTAAAGAAAAAAATCCTTCTGATCAGTTTTACATGGCTTTATTTTACAAAGAATGGTCAATTACCGAGTCCCTAGGTTTGATTCGAAATTACGTATGCCTGGAAGATTTACCTAGGATGCTAGATAGAAAACGGATCTTTGTCCGTCCGACCATGAATTTAGGAAATAAAAAAGAAGAAAAATCCATCTTTCCGAATGGTTGTCTCGTGCGAGATGACCTTGTCTCGCGCGAGACTTTATTTGCAGAATCTGTGTTTGAGATTGATAATCGATGTGCGCTCCCTCCTTGAGTCAAAGCTCTGTCTCTAATAAAAATAAAACTTCAAAAAAAATCGCTCGTGAGGTAATTTTAACCATCACCCTTTTCTCCATCTAGGATCATTTGGGGCTAATATTCTAAAAGGCGTCTCGTCAGGATATCTCTAATTCATCTCTAAGGTCGTCAAGCTCCCTTACCTCTCCAACGGTAACAACTCAATTTCTTTCCGACACGATGAATTCCGAAGCACTCAAGAAGGAAATTGAGGATCAAAGGATTCGATATGAAGAAATGCTACAAGCCCAAGCCGATGAAATGGAGGCCCGATTAGAACTTGAAAGGAGAATCCAAGCCGGGGAAATGAAAGCCATGGTTGATGAACTCCGAGCCATGAAACTAAAAGTGGCCGAATTAAGCTCAAAGAAGAAAGAAAGTAGGACCTCTTCCGATGATGAAGTATCATACCCTAAGAAAGCTACAAGGCACCGCAAGCACAAGAAAAAGGTGTATGAGTCTAGCTCATCATCTTCCTCCTCCGACAATGAGAGTTATGCTTCCAAGAAAGAAAGAAAGAGGGAAAGAAAGGACGAACCCCTTACCATGGCAATGCTAGAAAAGAAACTTACATCCCTCGATGTGAGTAAGGGAGCCTCACTCTCTATTGACTATGACACCCTTCGTCAATCCATGTCAAAGCTTCCTAGAAAGTATAAGACACCCGACATTGCAAAATTCAATGGTTCTACTTGCCCTAAAACTCATTTGGAAACCTACTCTTGGGCCATGCTACCTATGGGTGTCGATGACAACTTGCTAGTTCAATGCTTCCCTCAAACCCTTGACGGTGCCGCTAGAGATTGGTACACGACTCTTCCACTCTCCACAAGGCTTGATTGGCCACTCGCCAGTCGTGCCTTCCAAGAACAATTTAAGGACAACACTACCTACCGCACTACTAGGAGAGACCTTGAGCAAACCAAGCAACTTCCGAATGAATCATTCGCAGACTTCGTCAAAAGATGGAGGACCAAACTGACTGAAATCGTTGATAGGCCAAGCCTAGACGAACAAATTCATATCCTACTTCAATGTCTCCGCGAAGAGTACCAAGAGAAGCTTGCCGGCAATTACTTCCCTAGTTTCCTCGAACTCCATAAATCGGGCATTAGAATTGATGAATTGATTCGTCTTAGAAAGAATTCAGAAAAGGAGAATTGTCCAACAAAAGGGAGCACCGGTCGTACCTATCATGATTTTGGTAGGGCTACTCTTAAGGAAATGTTCGATGATCTAGTAGGCCAAGGAAAACTGAAGCCAATGGAAGACTATCATCCTAAGAAAATGAGAGAAGATTGGGACCACGACAAATTTTGCGATTACCATCAGTTTAGTGGTCATGACACCAACAATTGCTACAATTTGAGGGATGCCATCCAAGACTTGTATGAAGCCGGAAAGATAAACTGAAGCATCACCACCTTGGGGCTCCGATTGTCCTCTCCCTCCTTCCTTTGAAAAAAAAAACATAGATTAGGTAAACTTCCTAGTATGTTCTCGAAGAGTCGTTCTGTCATTCTAGTCCATCTCTATCCTCTCTAGTTTGTGTCAAGTGAACTATCGAGTCTGTTTCAAATTTCCTTATCAATAAAAGTTATCTCTTTATCCTAAACACTTTCCCAAGAGTTGTTTTTCTTTATGAATATCATTTGATCTATGTTGAATAATGGACCCTCATTCCTTAATGCATCATGAAAAATAGAAACTTCCAAACAAGTTTGAAATGAAAACTATCATTAGAAGGCTTAAGGCTAAACATTACTCCTGTTGAAAGTCGAAGATCAACAAACGAAGGAAGCCAAAGGCGCTGCTATCAACATTCATCCCAAGAAGAGTGGGGCTACTCAATTCAAGGCTTTGAGAGTACAAAATAAATAAAAAGCTCGCTAGGATGAAACTCCTCAAATCGTCCTAGGCAAAAATAGAGCATCAAAAAAAAAAAGGGAAAAAAAAGGGAAAAACTCTCAAGCCTTCATCGCCCCATGACAAGGATGGAATTTCAACAAAGGCAAGAAGGACTCTCCCACAAAGAAGAAGAGTCAAGTGATATCAATGAAGAAAAGAGGATCCCTCAACATCCTCTTACAATGAAGCCCGAATGGCAACACAAATGAAGAAGACTTTCAACATCAATCCATAAAGAAAAATGTTTAGCCTTAAGTCGTGCTAATGATTGACTTTCCTTTCAAACTCGTTAAGAAATTTCTAGATGATGCAAGGTCCATTAAAGGTAAAATAACTTTTCTAGACCTTTGAGCCATATAGCGTTCTTTGTTGAGTCTAGGGGCTTCCTCTTAGCCATTCTCATACACACTCTTGAAATCCAAGCATCAAAACTGGGGCTTCCTAACCTTTCCTCCCCCAGTCAATCTCTAGTCAAACTCTCAAGAGTAATCAAATCTGCATTAGGAGCTTTCCCCTTTTGCTTCTCACTCTCTCATTAGAGAATATACTTCCCCAAAAGAGTCAATGCTTGGATCACCTTCCAAAAAATAGAGTCCGTCTCTCCCCAACTAAACTTGAGATCTCATCTTTCTCCTTAATGAGATTCTTCAGAATGAGTTCTCTTCAAGTAAACATACTTTTCAAAAAAAAATGGCTCGCTAGGTTGAAAACTCGTAAAGAGCGGCCTAGGCAAAAGTTAGAGCACACAAAAACAAAAGACGCAAAAGAGATGCCCGCTAGATTGAAAACCCGAAAGGGCGGTCAAGGCAAAAACCAGGGTGCGTCACTAAAGAAGAAAAAAAATCAAAGGGAAAAAGGAGGACATCCTTCTTCAATTCGCACAGCCTCACAAGCCTGTTCACGAAGTCATCTGCAGCATACAAGAAGTCTTGGGGCTTTGTGTCAAGAGAAGCCTTTGGAAAATACGTGCTTTGGATTGGGCAGCATCAGTTCTACATAGCAAAAGCCATTGGAGTGGTTTAGACCTTGTTCAGTCAATGATCATCACATGAGAAACTTGGGGGCTTGATGATGAAAAAGTCCTACGACAACGAAAAATCCTCGAAGCATCTCGAACCTTAGTGTTGAACTTCGGTTATCTCAACGGAATCCTATTAGACGATTATCTGATTCGATCTTTAGATGGACCTCACGAGTTGGTCTTCAAAACCAAAATCTAAATCACACAAACGATTTTCAATTCTCACATAATAGAACTCATTCTCCCCGCTGATTCTTGGAGTCGAGTGCACATTGATCATCTTGATCAAACAAATGCTTAAGTGAATATATGTTGTTATGCAAATACTTTCACTAACCCTCTTGTAGGAATTAAAATGCGTAAAGCACGTCAAGTGCCTACTTTCAAGAATTAGATCAAACATGTTGAGTGTTTGGATTTTTTCCTACCATAACCTTTCTATGCATCCAATTAAGTGCGTCGAGCATCTCTTAAAGCGTCAAGAATCCATGGCGTCAAGCAACCATTGCGTCAAGCAACCATCGCGTCAAGCAATCATTGCGTCAAGCAACCATTGCGTCAAGCAACCATCGCGTCAAGCATCCATCACGTCAAGTGTCATGCGTCAAGCATATTCCAACAGAAAAGCCCGGTCCAACGCCCAGACAGGTGGATCGTCAACAGAAAAGCCCGGTCTTGAATTGCTAGGATCATCACCTCAACAAAATCTCGGTCCCGAATCGCCAGGATCGTCACCTCAACAAAAGCTCGGTCTTGAATCTCCAGGATCGTCACCAAGTAGGTGTGTCAAGCATCTACAAGTAGTATGTCGAGTACTACTCAACAAAAAGCTCGATCTTGAATTGCCAGGATCGTCACCTCAACAAAAGCTCGGTCCCGAATCTCCAGGATCGTCACCTCACTTCAGTCTCAAAAGAAAACCCAACAGAATGCAAAGGACCGGACATGTAAATCTTTGTTTTCTAACATCTTTCCCCGCAGGTTCGGAGCCCAGACAGGCGAATCTACAAACAGACAGGTATATTCAGAATTGGGTCATGATTTGATTCCTCAGTATGGATTTGCCTTTTCAAAAATAAAATCTCCTCGATTTTCAATAAAAAAATGATTTTCAAAATACCTAAAGCAACCTTTTCGTGTTTTGGAGTCGAACTACGTTTTGGTTTGATTCTCCGATAGAGATACGTAGGCAGCCGTGCGGCACGACCATCCCAGCGTTCAGAATGATGTCTTTTCTATCGACGACACTTCTTCTTTCATAAGACCTGTCGCCGAGGGGCTCTGTAGACACCCCATTCTGAACTCATAACTACGTGATTACACTACTCTTCATCTCTCTTTTATGTTTTGATGAAAGCATATCAGTTTCGTCATGTTTCGTTAAGTTTCTAACTAACCTCGATAGTTTTGGACCTAACTGACTAACGGAACAACTGAAGAGGACAAAATAGTCATCAGACTAGTTATCTCGCACGAGATATCATATCTCGCGTGAGATATCCCCTCGACAGGATGTGCAGAAATCACTCTCCTTCTCTGTTTCAAACTCTCTTTTTGGATAAAACCTTATCAATTGGGGTATCCAATCGGGCGAGTTACGGAACCTTCCTAGGGGATTTTACCTCTCCACCTTCACCTCTCCAACCTCCTATAAATACTGGATGACTTTCAGTGTTTCAGAGGTCGACAATTCTGATCCTTGATCAAGAATTCCACACAACACACATTTTTGTTGGTTTCTTTCCACGAAAGACTCCTTCAAATCACTCACAAACAACTCCTCAAGTTTGTTCATCAACCTTGTTGATTAACAAACATCGAAGCCCGAATCAAAGGACCAAGGCGAAGCTCCGTCCGCATCAAGATCCAAATCAAGGATCGAGGCGAAGCTCTGTCCGTATCAAGTTTCAACTCTAAACTTGAGTCGAAACTCTGTCCGAATCTCTCCTCAAAAGGTAATCATCCTTTAACTTTCGTTTCTCTTCTCAACCCCTCTATTGATTTTAGAGTAGTGTAATCCCATCAAAAGGATTGGCCTAGAGTCCCTTCAGTCAATGGAGGCGATCTCGAAGCATACAATCCGACATTCCTAATCAAGAAATTGATTAGGGTTTACTTGTTTTCTTTAATTATTTATTGTAAAGATTGAAAACCTCTCTTTTCTTTAGCAAGACCAATCTCCGGATTGGGTGGAATGGATGCTCCTTGACCTACCCATTCCATAACCTAAGCCCCGAACCCAAATCTCTTTCAAAATGGTTTTCCTATGTTTCCAAACAAATAATATAGGTGGCGACTCAAAAAGATAAAATTCTTTCTCACAACGCTACAGGTACTTACACACATGAAATTCCATGTCATAATTTCATGTGGCGCAATGAGGAATCAAATAAAGACTCTCCTATATAATATATATAGATAGTTAACATATATATTAACTATTATAGTTAACTAATACAATTAATAGTAATAGTTAACTTATATAATAACTATTATAGTTAACTAATACTATTAATAGCGATAGTTAACATATATAATAACTATTATAGTTTACTAATACTATTAATAGTAATAATTAACATATATAATAACTATTATAGTTAACTAATACTATTAATAATAATAGTTACCATTATTATTAAATAATAGTATTAGCTAATAAGAAGAATACCAAAAGTTATATGGATTTTGGGATAGATGAGGTGGCTTATACATAATCAAGCTTTTATCAATTCATGTTCACATGGAAAATAAATAGCTCTGCTCACCAACTTTAATATATATTGATGATGTCAAAATCGTCAAATCAGCCCAAATCCAAGCGATGATTGCTCCGGTGATTGCAAGGCCTGAAAATAAGAGAAAACACGTAAACTAAGCCGGGGCGGATCCGGCTAAAGGCCCTCCGGCGTGAGAGTAAGTTCACGGTTTGTATGTGAGAAAACAAATTGACAGAGTTTCTCCAATGTAAAAAGTAACGTACCAAATAATGAGCCATAGGGCTTGTATTTATAGGGATGGATTGGTAGAATCCATGTTGAAGTGAACTTGCAAAGAGATAAGATATAATCCTAAGAGAATTATATCTGTTTAAGAGTCATTGTTTGACTTGGTTTGTTGTAGTTGATTACAATCCTGATTGGATCATGAATGTATAATCCTTGTTGTATAAGGACTGTGTAATCTGCTAGCCGGAACGCCGAGGAACATAAATGTTTTACCTCGTCCTCAACAAAATAGGCCGAGGTGAATGATTCTGCTTCCTCATCATTTGGTGATTACCAGACACGTAAATATGCCGGGGTAAATGATTGTGTTTCCTCGTCACTTGAGGATATACCGAGGTAAGAACTTTTCCCTCCTCGTCACTTATGACATCTCGGGATATGACGGTTCAAGCATGATGATATAATGCCGAAGTGGATGATCCTCGTCATACGAGGAAAATTTTTCCTCGGCCCTGATACTTGTGTGTGGTATTATGTTTATGGCCCAATCCATTTGGGCCCATCTCGGTCAAACCCATATTTGTATCTCGGTTTATACCGTTCATATATATATATTCCTCATCTTCTTATTTTTCGGCTATGATCTGATTTTTTAGTTAATTTTTTAAGGCTAAACTTCAGTTTCATCAATTGATATTTTACTCAACTTTAACCTTAATTGTTTCAATTTTTTATTTGTACAAAACTTAATGTATTTTGAAATATATACCATTCTAATCCCAATTTTTTTTACCTAATTTTTGCTCAATATGGACTCTCATCCACAATCTTAGGAT
Organism: Adenophora triphylla var. japonica; assembly: GCA_022495995.1. Classification (NCBI taxonomy): domain Eukaryota; kingdom Viridiplantae; phylum Streptophyta; class Magnoliopsida; order Asterales; family Campanulaceae; genus Adenophora; species Adenophora triphylla. The sequence continues at coordinate 52,211 of JAFEMH010001285.1, forward strand.
AAAGATGGTAAGTTTTTCACATTATAATCATGTTAGATTAAAAAATTAGAATGGTTAAAATTAGGGGTATTAGTGGTTTGGTTCAAATCGTGGTTTGAGATCGAATCAAATTAAACTATGTGGTTTGGTTTGGTTTGGTTTTCTAGTATGAATGGTTCGGTTCGGTTTCAAATATTGGCAAACCAAATGATTCGATTTGGTTTGTGGTCTGACCCTCCCAAACCCATACTGAACCAAATCAAAATGCGGTTTGAGGACGCTAGACCGAAACACCGAACCGAACCATGAGACCAAACCGCCAAACTAAACCAAATTACATAAACTATTCCTAACTCCGTTTTGAATCGTAAACTAAACTAACCACAGTCTGAACTATGGTTTGAACCATATAATTGAACTGCGGTTTGAACTAAACCGAACCAAACCATTGCGGTTTGGTTTAGTTTGGTTTGAGGTTTTTCATGTTTCGATTTGGAATTTTCCCAAACCGATTACAAGTGATTCGGTACGTAAATTTTCCTAAACTGAACAATTTACACCCCTGTAAGTACCCCAATCCGGACCGCTCTCCATCCGAGCCTACGGAAAATACCAAGGGTGAACTTCCGGAGGTCATAACTTCTTCATACGGACTCCGATTGAGACGTGCCACATATGGTTGGAAAGCTGTCGACGAGAACTAGATTACAATGATGTCCCTACGGACCACTTTACAATGCAAAAGTGTCCGTACGGACCACTTTGCTCAACACGCAAAAAATCCCCCAAATCTCCCAAAAGTCCACAATATTCCCTGAAATCTAGGAAAATCAAAAAATCAGTAATGACAAAAGAGACCGTACGGACCACTTTGAAATTTTTTGAGGCCTAAAAATAGAAGGCTCCCCTCCCATTTCATTCACACCTCCCTTCTCTCCTCTCTCCTCCCAGCCTTCAGGCACACTTCTAAGCCATCCCGGCCTCTTCTGGCCCTTCCCAAGGCACTCCCGAGCCATCCCAAAGCGCTCCCGATCCATCTTAAGGCGCTCCCGAGTCATCCCAAAGCTATGCCGGTCCATCTCGAGGCATTCCGAAGCATCCCAAAGCTCTGCTGGTCCATCCCAAGCCATCCCGAGGCATCTCTCGAGACATTCTGAGGCATCCCAAAGCTCTGTTGGCACACACCGGTCCATCACGAGGCATCCCGAAGCTCTTTCGGCACACACCGGTCCATTTCGAGACATCCCGAAGCTCTGCCGGTGATTTCAAGACATCCCGAATCTCTGCTGGCACATACCGGTCCATCCCGAGGCAATCCTGGTCCATCCCGGTCCGTCCCGATCGACCCCCGACGTCTCAAATCAGTCACATTCCCCCACGGAAGATAGACACAAACCAACATTGATACGATCTCCTTCCAAATCTCATTTAATTGCTTTCAGTATTTAAATATTTATTTTAAATACATCGTCTACAATGTAGATATCATTTTCAAAATGCATTTTTAAAAGCGCGCACACACACACACACAACTTTTAAAAAAAGAAGGGTACAGAAAGACTCATGAAAATGAGGCTACTCGGGTGAGCTCAAAATTCTCTTCCTGAGGCGTATCCTGACCTCCGAACTCAAAATCTCATCACACAACAAAACAAAACAAAAACGACCTTTTCTTAATATTTTGGGCATAATCAAAACGGCGTGGCGACTCTACGAAAAATAGCACGACCGTACAACGCGAGATGCCATCCGACCACGGATCGGGTAATTTCAGTTGGTGACTCTGCTGGGGAGATTTTGTTTTAAAAACTTTATAACAAAAAAAAAGATTTTTAAAACAATGATGAGGGTCAAACTTTCATTTTACCCTTTCTTTAACTGTTGTGTGTATGCGTATGCGTGTTTTACTTTTTTTTTTTATGTTGCTTACAAAAAAAGGTGCGTCATAATATATCTGTGTACATTCTTTTAACACATTCTGCAAAAAACCTTCTGTTTACTCAGAAAAGGAATTTTAGTGACCGCACACCACGCGCACTCTTATCCTGTATACTGCACACTACAACCCCAAACCCGGGATGGTCTCTGATGCAGTTTAATTGGTGTTCCTATGCCTTTTGAGCGCACACGGGATCATTTCAAACTTCCCATCCTAGCCAGTGTCAACCATGCATTTTTGTGTCACACTATGTCCAGACTCGGTTGGTTTTTGACCTAGTCCGTGCCATAAAGCCTGGATATATATCCCATGTCGGCCATTGTCTGAGTCAAAAGCCCAGAAATCAAAATCTCTTGCGTAAGCAAGACGATGAAAGGTCATGCTAAAATCTTGACCCAATCTTGATTTCTAAAGCTACACTCAGACAATGATCCGTACCGGATATACGTACATCCTACATGACACCATGTCATCAAGCCTTTAATGCGTCATCCATGACAATATGACCTAGTATAAGTACCCAAATTTGGCTCATGCCTTCCGGTTAAGGACCTTCAAGTCAGCTTCAGGAGCTGGATTCGAACTCAGAAACTATGGAGAATTGGATCCTCAATATGTGTGTGAGAAGTATGTGTTGGATTGTGTATGATAGAGAGAGGATTGGGAGAGGAAAATGGAGGAGATTTAGATGGGTTATGTGTATGGGAGGAGAGAGAGGAGGTTTCTGGGCGTATTTTGGCAGAGTGACGCTAAGGGGGCTGGAAGGGGCCCCTAAAATGAGAGGTGCAACCTCTATTTTGTAGCTTCATGGATCTTGCTAAGTATGTCGCGTGACTTAGGGAGCCATAACCGTTTTCTTTCTAGAAGCATGCAAGGTGGCAGATTTTGGAATGCCCTTTCCAGCGAGGTCCTGCCAGGAATTTTAATTCCTAGCAGGTCCTTCCTCCCTTGGAAAGTTTGGAAAAGTTTCCGAATCGTCCCTGAACTTTATGAAAGTTTGGGGAATTTCCGGGAGACTTAACCGGAAGGCATGAGCCAGATTTGGGTACTTACAGAAGCCCCTCGGCAACGGCACTTGCAGGGCAAGTGGGGTTGTCGATAAAAAGAATCCAATCTGGCGAACTGCCGAGACGGATTGGGTGACCAAGGAGGTCGAGTGGCTGAACCTTTGGAAGGCTACCTACGTATCCCGGAGGAATCAAGCCATGATCGTAGTTCGGAATCCACTGGAGAAAGGGTTTCATATGTGACAAATTGGTTGAACCTAAAGTAGCTACCTACGTATCTCGAAGAAAACAAGCCATGATCGTAGTTCCAAATCCACTAGGGAATGGCAAAGAGAAACTGGTCCTTTGCTATGAAGATGGAAAAGAAATGACCTAGGAGGTCAAATGGTTGATCCCACTGGGGATATGCGAGATGAAGGGAGTGACCAATGTGGTTAGATAGCTGGGCCATTATGAAAGGTTATCTCACCACCGAGGAGTGATGAAGGAAAATGGTGACTACTGCGGTTGGATGGCTGGACCTTTATAAAAGGCTACCTCACCACTGAAGAGTGATGAAGGAAAAGGGTGACCACTGCGGTCAGAGGGCTGGACCTTTATGAAAGGCTCATGCACCATTGAGGAGTGATGAATGAAAGGGGTGACCACTGCGGTCGAATGACTGGACCTTTATGAAAGGCTCATGCACCACTGAGGAGTGATGAATGAGAAGGGTGACCACTGCGGTCGGATAACTGGACCTTTATGAAAGGCTACCTCACCACTGAGGAGTGATGAAGGAAAAGGGTGACCACTGCGGTCGGATAACTGGACCTTTATGAAAGGCTACCTCACCGCTGAGGAGTGATGAAGGAAAAGTGTGACCACTGTGGTCGGATAACTGGACCTTTATGAAAGGCTACCTCACCACTGAGGAGTTATGAATGAGAAGGGTGACCACTGCGGTCGGATGGCTGGACCTTTATGAAAGGCTACATACGTATCCCGAAGGAATCAAGCCATGGTCGTAGTTCAAGGTCATCGCTAGACAGTTAGGAACAAGTCTAGGATCCTTGGATTTTTGACGATTAATGGAGGAGTCACCTTAAGAAACTAAATCTTACGTCACTATCGCGGAGATAGAGGTAGCTAAAGCTATGGGTAATCATGCAATATTTGTGAATGTATGCATATTTCTGAGATATGTTGAGGTACTAACGTACCTTTGCTGTGCTTACCTGTAGGAGAGCAAGTCGCGGGGGCTGTGTGGTACCTCTGACCGATTGACATTTGAGAACTTGGCGTCCTTGACCTATTTTCATATGAGAATTTGGCGTCCCTGACCTATTTTCATTTGAGAACTTGGCGTCCCTGACCGATTCGCATTTGAGAACTTGGCATCCCTGACATATTTGCGTTTGAGAACTTGGCATCCCTGACCGATTCGCATTTGAGAACTTGGCGTCCCTGACCTATTTGCGCTTGAGAACTTGGCATCCCTAACCAATTCGCATTTGAGAACTTGGCATCCCTGACCTATTTGCGTTTGAGAACTTGGCGTCCCTGACCGATTCGCATTTGAGAACTTGACGTCCCTGACCTATTTGCATTTGAGAACTCGGCGTCCCTGACCGATTCGCATTTGAGAACTTGGCATCCCTGATCTATTTACGTTTGAGAACTCGGCGTCCCTGACCGATTCGCATTTGAGAACTTGGCGTCTCTGACCCATTTGCGTTTGAGAACTTGGCATCCCTGACCGATTCGCATTTGAGAACTTGGCATCTCTAACCTATTTGCGTTTGAGAACTTGGCGTCCCTGACCGATTCGCATTTGAGAACTTGGTGTCCCTGACCTATTTGCGTTTGAGAAATTGGCGTCGCTGACCGATTTGTAGACACTGGAGGTGGTCTCCACGTGTTTTGCCTGGAATCATCTCTTGCCAAAAAAAGGGGGATTTGATTTCTTGCAATTTTGTTGAAACCACTGATTTTGGCTTTAGTGAATATCCTCCTTATTGAGGATAGGTCTCAATAGCGATGAGAAATGGTCTTTCACGTTTGAATTCCTGCATTCGTTAGTGAAGAGACAAATAGAGATATATATGACATTTATGATGATCTTGGAGGCATGAGATGGTATGACCATGAATATGTTAGCAAGGCTAAAGGGGTAACAAACAATTCATGCAATCACTTAGAATGATGATGATGATGATTTTTTTTGTTTTTTGTTTTATTATTTTTATTTTGCTTTTAGGACATGCTCGAGCCTAAATTTGGGCAAAAGTATTTCTTATTTTGATTTGCAATCAATTAAGGTTATTTCTCTTTGTGCATGTCACATGAGCCACGGGCTGACTCTTTTGCGGGAAGGCAATGGGAGAAGGGTTTTATGAAAGAATGTGTTGGGGGAATTGTTTGAGACAGGTTTCGAGCAGGTGGGTTTGTATCCTTTAGGTGCAGACTGAACTGCTGTCATTGCTGAGGTGTTGTCAATGCTGCTAAGAGGCATCATGTGGACCACAATTCCCTCTTGGGCTGAGTGTTGGGTATGCATATTTTAGCCCTCCTATTTTAGATTAGATTTGATTGATACCATAACCTCCTGTCTATTTTAAGGACTTTAGGACCCTATGTAATGAAGCTTAGACTTCAATTTTTTAGCTAAGTCCATTTTATAGAATAGGTTAAAATTAGGCTTGAAGACTGGCACAAGACTCATTGGATATGAGGTTGTAGTTCAAAAGTTTCCAACCGCACTCTAACAACTGCACTTGCAAACTGCATTGTGGAAATCCTTTGTTGAAACTACCCCTTTGAACAACTTTAGTGCAACTGCATATATTGACCGCACCTGTGCAGTTCCAAATTATTGACCGCACCTGTGCAGTTCGAAATTATTGACCGCACCTATGTAGTTCGAAATTATTGACCGCACCTATGTAGTTCTAAATTATTGACCGCACCTGTGCAGTTCCAAATTATTGACCGCACCTGTGCAGTTCCAAATTATTGACCGCACTTTGCAACCTCCTCTGGTGAAACCGCATCCAATGATTAAGACTTGAAGAGTGAACCACATTTTACCGTTGAAATCCATGTCAGCAATATCAAAAGTCAACCACCAAATCTTGTCACGTGATTCAATGTCAGAGAAGATCTGCAAGGATCTTGAAAAGGTGACAGGTGTCCTAACCACCTTATTTGCGGTGAAGTCCGACGGCTTTTCGCAACCGCCGTACTCAAAGGACAAAAGTGGATATTGTGGACCAATGGGAAAGCATCGCATGCAGTCCTTGCAACATGTGTCCAACGGCTATATTCTTGATGCTTGGGTATAAATACCCCAATCTTTACCATTTGAAGATTGCTTGAGAATTTGAATGTCTTTGTGAGTTCATACGAAGATTGAAGCTTTGCCCGTAAAATTCTTAGTCCTTTGAATCTTCATCTTCTACTTCAAGAAAATATATCCCAGCCTAGAAATCAAGCCTTATACATATTAAGAATCATTGTGCTCTCCTTCTTTTAAATCTAAAGAGCCTTGATCTTGTAAACACACACACACACCCCTCACTTATTTAATCACATAGATTATTCATTTGAGATACACTGGTTATAGTCTAGGATTTGTTCTTCATAGAAAATATTTTAGATCTGAGTATTACTCATTGTACTTTGTAATCTCACATATACTCAATATAAAATCTCTCTTAGAAATCCAAGACTAACCATCTTGGTAGTGGACGTAGATCTTTTATAGATTGAACCACTCCAAATATTGTGTTCTTATATTTCTGCATTTATTATTTACTGTGCTTACTGATTATCTATCTTTATCTCTGTTTGATCTTTATTATAGTTATCCTTAGTTGTGAATTGTGTTTGGAGATAACATTGTCAAAACCTCACTTGTTTGTAAACTGGACCCACTGAAACCGCACTATCAAAACCGCTTTACAAACCGCTCCTCAAAACCGCTTTGTATCTTCAAATATTCCGCTGTGCATTTTGCAACTCTACTTGCAGTTTCTTATCAACTGCAAGCGGTTTTGTAAGCAAGAGGTTGAGTTTTAAAAAGAGGGCGAAAAATTTGTAACAGCTATTCACCCCCCCCCTCTAGCTGTTTTTCACCCTTGTTGCCACCTTTGGGACCAACAAGTGGTATCAGAGCTTAACACATTTTAAAACCACTGTTTTTCAAGCTTAACAGCTTGTGTGCCGATTCGATATGGCAAACTCAAACTCAAAGACAATGACAACTGTTAACTATTCACACATTCCAATTTTGGACGAAGACCACTTCAACATCTGGAAGTGCCGAATGCTTATTCATTTGGAGACTATTGATGAGATGCTGGTGGAATCCGTAATCAATGGCCCGTTCGTTCCCATGAATGCCTATACAGATGCAGCCACCAGTGCAGAAACTCCAGAAGTTAAAAAGCCAAAAGGCGAGTGGTCAAATGAAGAGAAAAGATTAGCTGCCTTGGACAGCAAGGCTAGGCATATCATTTCTGGAACCCTCACCGTTTCAACCCTTCAAAAAGTGATGTATCTCAAAACCGCAAAGCAGATGTGGGATGCCATAGAGAGCTACCTCGAAGGTGATGATGAATGCAAGGAGAACAAATTATATGCTGTTGAAAGATCCTACAACAACTTCAACAGAAAATCCAACGAAACCTTGCATCAAACCTACAACCGCTATGTTGAGGTCCTCTGCTTAATGGCTGGTCACTCCAAGGAAAATGAATGGTATCTTGACAGTGGCTGCTCAAGACATATGACTGGAGATAGATCATTACTTGAAGATGTCATTGAAGCAAGTGGTCCATCTGTAACCTTTGGTGACAACAACAAAGGCAAGACCATTGGGTATGGTGTAATAAGGAGAGCAAACCTAACCATTGAGAAGGTTTCTCTTGTTAAAGGACTCAAGCACAACCTCCTTTCAATTTCTCAATTCTGCGATAAAGGAATGCTTTGCAACTTCACGTCATCAAACTGCTTTATCAAAGATAGCATTTTCGGAGTCACCCTACTCACAGGGATTCGTAAGAGTAATATTTTGATCTAGATTCTGCATGTAGTATTACTAATCTCTGTTTTGTAGCTAAAAATGTGAGCGAAAATAGTTGGCTATGGCACAAGAGGTTGAGTCACTTGAACTTCAAGTATCTAGCAATGATTGGAAGGGAAAACCTCGTTCGTGGTTTACCCAAAGTGGCTGACCACCATCCTGAGAAATGCAGTGCATGTCAACTTGGTAAGCAATCTGCATCGTCTTTCACCAGCAAGACCGCTCCATCAACTTCAAGATTCTTACAACTGCTTCACATTGATTTGTTTGGACCCGTTACCACTTCCAGCACTGGAGGAAGTAGATATACTTTAGTAGTGGTGGATGATTATTCAAGATATACGTGGGTTGAGATGATAATTTCCAAAGACGATTTCTATGAGATCCTCACCGCACTTTTTAGACGGCTCCAAACTCAAAAAGAAGATGACATCGTTAGTGTTCGATTAGATAATGGAATGGAATTTAAGAACAACGGTGTTGTTCAGTATTGTGATGACCATGGGATTGATCACAATTTCTCCGTAGCTGGTGTTCCACAAAAAAATGGGGTTGTGGAAAGGAAGAATAGGATGTTGATTGAGGCTAGAAAGACAATGATATCTGAAGCGAAGCTGCCTCAGTATTTCTGGGATAAAGCAATCAACACATCATGCTTCACTCAGAACTGCTCCCTCATCAACAAAACCTAAAACAAGACTCCATATGAGCTATGGAGAGGAAGAACGAGCTATGGAGAGGAAGAACCCCCCAACATTGCATTCTTCAAGATCTTTGGCTGCAAATGCTTTATCCTCTACAATGGAAGAGAAAATAGAGGTAAATTCGGAGCCAAGGCCGATGAAGGTATATTTTTTGGATATGCTAAACATTCAAAAGCTTTTCGTGTTTTTAATAAAACTAGTTTAAAGATAGTTGAGTCTGTCCATGTTACATTCGATGAGCATTCTCTCCTTGAGCCACATTTGGCTCCAAATGTTGCTGATGATTTTGCTGAGCATAATGAAACAGGTGAATCCTCTAGAACCGCACCTGAACCTCAACCGCAAAATCCAGCACCCTCAACTGAAATTCCCTCAAACCGCACTTTTGAAACTGCACCTGAAGTTCCTACTCCAAATGTAACTCCAAGGGAAGAAGATGTTGAGAATTCCCCCATCCAGCTTATTGAACCTCTTCGTCAACTTACCTTCCATGACATCGCTGAAGGATCTAACGATGTTCCAATTGAAAATCTTCAGTAAACCTCAGTCCAACCAGACTTACCCCCGGAGGTTCGTGAAGTCAGTAGTCACCCTCTCTCTAATGTAATTGGTGATCTGTTTTTCGGCGTTCAAACAAGGAGATCGAACTATGATGAGCATACTTCTTTGTTATCTCAAGTTTAACCCAAGAAGATTGATGAAGCTCTCCAAGATTCCAATTGGGTCATTGCTATGCAAGAAGAACTCAACCAGTTTGAAAGATGCAAGGTCTGGACATTGGTGCCTAGACCTCAAGATCAAAGAGTGATAGGAACTAAGTGGGTGTTTAGGAAAAAGATGGACTAGAATGAAAGCATCACAAGGAATAAAGCAAGGTTGGTTGCACAAGGATATAGACAAGAAGAAGGAATCGATTATGATGAAACCTTTACTCCAGTTGGAAGATTGGAAGCTATAAGAATCTTCTTAGCCTACTGTCCCAATCTGAACCGCCAATATTCCTTCAGCCCAATTTAACGACTTCCATGTCGAATGGACAGTCAAGGGCATTTTGGTCATTTCCTAAGGCAATTTAAATAAAAAGGGCCTTAAAAAAATATCAAAATAGGTCAAAAAACCGGATTGGAAGAGTCATTTCCAAGAAATTGACTTACTTTACATTAAATGCAAGCAGCCAAAACTGCTTTTTGCAGAGTCAGGCACGCCTACATTACCATCCGCGCGGACAGGAATGAGGTTCACTCTCATCCGCGTGACATGTTCGTAACCTAAAATATGCCTATAAATTAAATCATTCTCTCTCAGTTTAACAAGACCAGAACAAAAACCCTTACTGTTATATTCGAAAAATACCCAGAAAATAGTTTATACACCAAACAAAAACACAAAATCCCAACACAAATCTTGATCAAATTCAAGCCCCAAACACAAATCCAAAGAAGATAGGGTACAACCATTGGTAAACCCTCCTTCTCCTTACCTTAATCTCCCACATCCATGCATACATCTCACATTTTAAAAATGTAAATTGCTCATTGTTCATCTCTTGTTCTAGATCCAAGAGGATCTCCATGGAGTTCATCTCCATGGATGATTCTCTAAGAGGATCTACATTTTCTTAGTTTGTTGTCCTCCTCTTCTTACATTAACTAGTTGTTACTTGATCTCTTGACCTAAAGTGTGGTCACCTTGGACTTCATCTCCTTGAATGATCACACTAAATGGTCCATATTCTTAATCTCACTTTCTTTTTGTGTTATAGTTACTTATTTGACCTAAAAATGAAGTCACCTTGGAATAAATTTCCATGGATGACCATTTTAAAAGGTCTAAATTGTTTTTACTTCTTTAAAAATGTTTTTCCTAACCTAAGATCTTCACCTTGGAACAATTTCCATGGATGAAGATCATTAAGGTTCTTAGGTTGTAAAAAGGGTGAAGTTGATACATTGAGTTTAAAGATTTCAAGGATGATTACCTTAATGATCACCTTAGAAGTCCACTCTAAAGTTGATACACCCTTAACCTAAAGTCAATTTTCATACATTAATCTTTGTTTTATGTTAAATCTCCCTATCCCAAGCAAATGAAATGCTTTCAAGTCCTAATGTACCCTAAGGATGGCTTGATATAGTAGATCACCACTAATCATGTTTAGTGATCACTAATCAAAGCCTAAGGAAAGTGGGGACAAGCATGGATGCCAAATTCAAAAATGTTTTCTTATCATTTTCTGGTGCCAACTCAGCTCTTATTCTCAGAAACTAGCCTCACATTCTGGAATTTACAGAATCAGACTGGAAAGCTGCAAAAAAGAATATTTGCTGTCCCATCCGCGCGGACAAGATTGACTCTCGCTCTGATCCGCGCGGACCAGAATGTAAGGGACGGACATTTTGTTTTTTCAGTCATTTTTCACTCACAGAAGCACATTATTTTGGTAAATTTCAGTTCAGTCAAGTCAAAACTTCATTTCCAGAAAATTCCTTTTGCAAAACACACACACACACAAATGGTTTTAAATTAGGAAGACTCGTTTTACGAGGCATTCCGAGTGAACCCTAACGTTCTTCCCGGAATGTTACGTGACCTCCGAACCCATTTTCTCTAATCTTGGGCATTTTTCAAAGTTTTGGCCCTTAAACTAAAAACGGCGTGGCGACTCCGTTTGATTTTTCAAAAAAAATGAAAATAGGGTACATCATCACACCTACGCCTCTTTCAAGAATTTCAAGTTATATCAAATGGACGTGAAGAGTGCTTTCCTCAACGATGAACTGTAAGAGACCGTGTATGTTGCCCAACCGCCTGGATTTGAAGACTCCAAATTTCCAAATCATGTCTACAAACTCCAGAAGGCTTTGTATGGACTTAAGCAAGATCCAAGGGCATGGTATGAGACTCTTTCTAAATTTTTACTAGAAAAAGGATTTAAACGCGATATAATTGATACAACTCTTTTTATTGCCAATACAATGATCATACTCTACTTGTTCAAATATATGTTGATGATATCATTTTTGGTTCTACTAATGAGTTACTTTGTAAGCGTTTCGAGAAGCTAATGAAAAGCAAGTTTGAAATGAGCATGATGGGAGAATTAACATTCTTACTCGGGCTCCAAATCAAGCAATGCGAAGAAGGTATTTTCCTCAGCCAAGCCAAATACACCAAGGAGTTGATAAAGAAGTTTGGGTTAGAAAATGCTAAAGCATATGATACTCCAATGGCCACCGAAAATAAGCTAGATAAAGATCTAAAAGGTAAGAAGGTTGATCAAACCTTATCGAGGTATGATTGGCTCATTACTTTATTTAACTGCTAGTAGGCCCGATATCATGTTTAGTGTCTGTGTATGTGCACGCTATCAAGCAGATCCTAGAGAAGCACATTTAATTGCAGTCAAGCGTATAATCTGCTATTTATCTGGAACCACTAACCTTGGACTTTGGTATTCCAAAGATTCGAACTTCAATCTTGTAGGTTATTCAGATGCAGATTATATAGCTTGTACTATTGACAGGAAAAGCACTAGTTGTACTTGTCATTTCCTCGGGAATAGACTAGTTTCTTGGGCCAGCAAGAAGCAAGCTTCAGTTTTAGTGTCAACCACAGAGGCTGAGTATATTGCTGTTGGAAGTTGTTGATGTTAAATCCATTGGATGAAGCAGCAGTTGGTGGACTACGGAATTGAAGAAGGAAATTGCCCTATCATGTGTGACAACACTTCAACAATTTTAGTCTCCAACAACCCTGTCATGCATTCCAAGAACAAGAATATAGATATCAAGTATCATTTCCTCAAAGACCATGTGGAGAAGAGGAATATCCATTTAGAGTATGTGGGGACAGACAACCAAATTGCTGATATCCTCACCAAAGCTCTGGACTCCAAGAGGTTTTCTTTCCTCAGAAGAGAAATGGGTATGCTTGAACTTAAATAATTTCATTCTTTTTATTTGCTAACTTGTGTGTTGAGTATAGGTTGAAATTCCTGTTGAGGATTCAAACCTCACATGTTGAAACCGCGTGTACCAAAACCGCAAGCAGTCAAAACCGCCTGCATCCAACCGCCAGTGCCAAACTGCTTGATGCAGCTTGACCTCTTGATCCAAACCGCGTTTCAACATTAGAGTAACTTCTGTTTATTTCTTATCTTTATTTATTTAAAATAAAAAAAAATTAAAAAAAAAATTATTTCGTCGTGCAGTTGAACCACTTTTCACTCAGAACAGCATACTACATGTTTTTGAAACCGCATTCTTCAAACCACATATTTTTTATGTTTTCAAACCGCATGTCTATTTTGGAAATCCAACTGCTTGTAGGAAACCGCATTCCTTCTATTTTAGAAACCGCAAGCTATTTTTTAGTGACGAGTTGTTTGCTAAACGGCATGATTGGAACCGCTTTTTCAACTTCTTTGAAACCTCATACTGTTTAAAATTCCTTCCTTAATTTTTGAGATTTTACTAAGTATATAGGCTGGACACCATAACCTTCCCCTACAGAACACTGCTTGCATGTGTGGGATAAACTTGGATTACAATGCCACGTACTAAGTAATCTTGTTCTCAAATCCTCATTTTCTTTTAGTATTCATAGTTCACTTGGGGTTTGAAATACTTCATTTTTCAAACCGCACCACTGCTAAACCGCATAGGTGCTCAAACCACTTGTGAACTGTGAACCTTTTTCTGGATCCTAACTTCTTCAAACCACCCCAAACCACCCTACCTCAAACCTCTCTACCCCAAACACTTTCAATTCCACCCTTTACAATTCCCATTCCCCACGAATTTCAAACCCTAAAGTAGTAGCTGCCAAGGATGGCTCTGATCGCATGGCTGACCACTTAGAGCCTGAGATTGCAACGAATGGCTCTTAGTACACGGTCAACCGCAGTGAGCCTGAATTTCAAGCCAATACTCAACTACCTTAAACCACTCCCTTATCCCCAACCACACCTTCCTTTTCTGCCTCCCCTCCTTCGAATTATGCCCAAATCCTTTCCTCTCTCCACTTGATTCAAGGCCAACTACTCACCATCAAAGGGGGAGAGATCTCTAAACCCAAGTCTCTTCTCAATCCCAGCTGCTCCAAACTCAATCCCTTGAGTCTTCATTGCTTGATGCCATTAAGAGGGAGAGATCCATACAGCAATCTTTCAACTCCTAATGCTAGGACCGCAACATTTCAGGGGGAGTTGCAATCATTCTTCAACTCTTTAGACTCTTTCATCTCTGTAATTCCTTTTGAACTCTTTTTTGCTTCTTAGACCGAACTTTCATTGTATTTCTTTTGGTCTATGAAACCGCTTATGGTTTAAAAACCCCATTCAAATATTTTCTAACTTAAAATCATAATTTTTGAAATGATGTTTAAACATTCAGTTTAAACCGCACTTTAAACTTAAACCCACATTTTCCAAGTGCACTGAATCCATTTCTATACTTTTCAAATTGTAAGTTTTTCAATCCTTCAAAAGTATAGAAATCTATAGCTTAAGCTAAGTGTGTGCATTGACTTGGGACATGGCTTACCATGTTTATTCCTATGGACATGTTTTTATCAAGTACAATGTTTGCTTTTGCTGTAGTAGGTAATGGCATCAATCAAATAGGGGGAGATTGTTGGGTATGCATATTTTAACTCTCCTATTTTAGATTAGATTTGATTGATACCATAACCTCCTATCTATTTTAAGGACTTTAGGATCCTATGTAATGAAGCTTAGACTTCAATTTTTTAGCTAAGTCCATTTTATAGAATAGGTTAAAATTAGGCTTGAAGACTGGCACAAGACTCATTGGATATGAGGTTGCAGTTCAAAAGTTTCCAACCGCACTTGCAAACCGCATTGTGGAAATCCTTTGTTGAAACTACCCCTTTGAACAACTTCAGTGCAACTGCATACATTGACCGCACCTGTGCAGTTTCAAATTATTGACCGCACCTGTGCAGTTCCAAATTATTGACCGCACCTGTGCAGTTCCAAATTATTGACCGCACATGTGCAGTTCAAAATTATTGACCGCACCTGTGCAGTTCTAAATTATTGACCACACCTGTACAGTTCCAAAGTATTGACCGCACCTGTGCAGTTCCAAATTATTGACCGCACTTTGCAACCTCCTCTGGTGAAACTGCATCCATTGATTGAGACTTGAAGAGTGAATCACATTTTACCATTGGAATCCATGTCAGCAATATCAAAAGTCAACCACCAAATCTTGTCACATGATTCAATGTCAGAGAAGATCTGCAAGGATCTTGAAAAGGTGACAGGTGTCCTAACCACCTTATTTGCAGCTGAAGTCTGATCAGCTTTTCTGCAACTGCTGTACCAAAGGACAAAAGTGGATATTGTGGACCAATGGGAAAGCATCAGTACAGTCCTTGCAACAGCTGTGTCCAACGGCTATATTCTTGATGCTTGGGTATAAATACCCCCAATCTTTACCATTTGAAGATTGCTTGAGAATTTGAATGTGCTGTGAGTTCATACGAAGATTGAAGCTTTGCCCAGAAAATTCTTAGTCTTTTGAATCTTCATCTTCTACTTCAAGAAATATATCCCAGCCCAGAAATCAAGCCTTATACACATCAAGAATCATTGTGCTCTCCTTCTTATAGATCTAAAGAGCCTTGATCTTGTAAACACACACACACACACCTCACTTGTTTAATCATATAGATTATTCATTTGAGATACACTGGTTATAGTCTAGGATTTGTTCTTCATAGAAAAGATTTTAAATCTGAGTATTACTCATTGTACTTTATAATCTCACATATACTCAATATAAAATCTCTTAGAAATCCAAGACTAACCATCTTGGTAGTGGACGTAGATCTTTTATAGATTGAACCACTCCAAATATTGTGTTCTTATATTTCTGCATTTATTATTTACTGTGCTTACTGATTATCTATCTTTATCTCTGTTTGATCTTTATTATAGTTATCTTTAGTTGTGAATTGTGCTTGGATTTAACATTGTCAAAACCTCACTTGTTTGTAAATTGCACCCACTGAAACCGCACTATCAAAACCACTTTATAAACCGCTCCTCAAAACCGCTTTGTATCTTCAAATATTCCGCTGTGCATTTTGCAACTCTACTTGCAGTTTCTTATCAACTGCAAGCGGTTTTGTAAGCAAGAGGTTGAGTTTTAAAAAGAGGGCAAAAAATTTGTAACAGCTATTCACCCCCCCCCCCCTCTAGCTGTTTTTCACCCTTGTTGCCACCTTTGGGATCAACACTGAGATCGGGTTTAAATCTTGGGTCTTGATTAAAGTTCCTTTCTCAAATTCTGGCACTTAAAGCTGATGTTGACAGGATTTTAGAACCAAAGACTAAAGCAATCTATCCAGATAAATGAACCCTTTCAGTTTGGATTTGTTATGGCTTGACAAAGCCCATGTTCAGAGAATGACTTGGCAAAATGTTGGTACGGGGAAGAACCTGATTCTGAACCTTATATACAGAAAAGCCCCAAAATTGAAATTCCGAAACAATTGTCAAAGTGACCAAACCTCTCTTCTGAGGGTAGATGTGACTTATCGAAACCCCGATCTGAGGGAAAATTTCTGCAAAGCCCCAGGTTCTATTAAGGCGAGGGAAGATCCTTTCATTGGCAAAGCCCCGGCTTGAAGACATGACTTGGTAGAGTTCTGACTGATGGTCTAATCCAAGATAATGGTGAAGCACCAAACTGACTGGTCATCCAAAGAGAGAGTTGTGTTTGAAGCGACCTCAAGGAATCCATGAACAAAAACTTCTCTAAATGACTTGTGAAGCTCCCGTCTTGACAAAGTATCATAGGGAAGGACCGAATGAATTGATTATAAAACCGAACAGGTTGGTCAACCATGACAGATCCTAAAAGGCATATAATGCAGCCCCAATACGTTGAAGCATTACGTTATGAAGCGTGAAGCCCATCCTAGTTGCAAGAAAAGATTCTCATTCTGATTGGTGCAAAAGGGGTCCTGTAGACACCAAAGAATTTGCTCGTGGCAGGCTTTCAACAAAAAAACTTCCCTTTGCTTGGCAAAACCTCGGTTTGATGAACTGAGTAGGCGAAGTCTAGATTTTGGAGAAGTGACTTGGTGAAGCCCCAATCTTATGACCTAGCAAAAGTCCCAATCTAATTGGTACTGCAAATGTGATCCTGAGGTTGATCTGACCAAGACTGAATCCATTTTGTGACATAGTGAGGAACCCGATGCGGACCCAAAAATGACTAAAGAAGCCCAGTCTAAAGAAATGGCTTGACAAAGCCCCAACCTTGAAGAGTTTCAAGGCAGCCCTAATGCGAATTGTAGTAGAAGAGGGAAGACCTATCCTTTCGTACTAACTTTCTTATTTTCTTTAGTCAATCATTCAACCGCAAGAAGATGTGAAAGAAAAAGAATTTTAGAAATTTATACATGCAGGGGCATATTTTTTCGAAAGGTGGGAATAGATCCCGATTTTGTATTATTTTGATGGCCTTATTCGATGTAGGCACAAGAACTTGCTTTGGGTTTGACTCTTTTGAGAGAGCATAAGCGTAGAAAGGTTTGTAAAAGTGTATGGAAGCCCATACTGACAGAAAATTAGTGTTTAGCACTATCTTTCCTAAAATGTAGAAAAAGAAGACTTGTCAAGACATCTGAAAACTTGTTTTATTTACAATGATCACAAGATTGCTTAAAACCCTTTATTAATGTTTGGGTTATTCAACCACTAATCTCGATATGAACAAACATTTTGATTAATCATGAGGAGAAAGTCAACCAGTGTCACGAATCAAGGTTGGCTAGGTATGAAAGAAAAATTTGTGTAAAGGGAGTTCATTGATGAGACCGGATTTTCTGGGATTTGAATGTGTTTATGGGAGAGGCCACTGATGAGACCGAATTTTCTGGAATTTGAATGTGTTTATGACCGGACCATTTCTGGTTGCCTACGTTCCCCTCACTGTGAGGAGCTCAGGTCGCCGTAGTTCGGCTGAACTGTGTTTGGCTTTGGGAAATGGGATTTGTGGTTCCTTTAGTGGAAAGGCTCGGATGAGAAGGTTGGATGATGAGGCACAGGCCTTGAGACGATTCCTTGACCAGTCATTTTGGACGGCTGCTTCAATTGCTTCCTGATTTTCATCTTTCATTGGGGAAGAAAGAATTTGCACATGCCTAAGGGCTTATGAAATGTTTCTTCCTTTGCTTTGACCTTGACTACTCCATTGTTATTGACAACTTCCATTCTTTAGGCTTTGATTTTGCCTGTCCGTCAAGCTTTTGATTGATGACGCTGGATCCTTGGCCTCATTTTTTTTTATCTTGAAGCTCCTACTTGGGCTTTTTTTTTTGCTTGAAGCTCCTACTTGGGCTTTTCTCTTTTTTTTTGAATTACATGAGGGAAAAGGCAAGCCCCTGCTTAAACTTTCCTGATGCCCTTGAGGTCGAAGGCAAGCTCCTAGGTTGTTGTCGACATGTGGTCAATCTTTCGATGCTGAGTGACCTTTTGTTGTTCCTTGATGTTGCCGCCGTCGTTGACTTGGTCAAGGTGATGGTGGGGACATGATTTGGAAAGTATATGGTTTGATGGAAGGCCTTTGTGAGATAAGGAAAGTGTATAGGGAAGGCGTTAGTTGACTTTCTCACACCGATTAATCAGAACGTTAATTATTTCGAGAGATTATTTGTTGAGCAATGCAAGTGATCATATAAAATAAAACCATTTCATTAAATGTAATGTAGGTGTGCAAATAATGTCTTAAGTCTAGCAAGAAAAGAAAAAGACTCTTTTATAGAAGATTTAAAATTAATTACAATGTCTGAGGAGGACTTGATTGACAGAGGAAAGTACTAGAACCTATGAAAGTTGACTGAGAGACTGTTTTATCTTTTAATTTTGCTTAAGGATAGGTAACCCCTAGCCTAGCTACTCTTTGCTGGTTGGAATGCCAGGGAACTTGAGCTTTCCTTCGTCGATCAACCCTTGGAATTCTTTCTTCAAAGTCAGACACTTGTCTGTCGTGTGACCATGAAATCATCAAAATAACGTTTCTGACCTAGCACTTCTTGATTCGATCTCTTACCATTACTTGTTGTTTCTGGCCTTGTGCCGCCATTTGGAGAAGGAGGAGATTTGGTCTGGGAGGGCTTGTTCGAGTACAGGATGTAGTAATCAAATTTTCCTGAGGGTTCCCCGAGTGTCCCTACGTTATTATCTCTGGCCTCATATCTTTCTTTCAACTTCTGCTGGGAGGAGGATTTTCCTTTCTTCTGGGGAGAGTCTTCACTTATCCAGTTCTGAAACTTATCTTCTAGACAATTTGCGCAGTCACGAGTGTCGTAACATATATGCACCTTTGGCAAAGAAGTTTGGTCTGAGTCAGCTGACCCTGCTTCCCACTCTATGAAACTCATGTTGGCATTACTTGGGGAGAGATTGTTAGATACACGCAGGCATTCAAGTGTCCCATCTTCTATCAGCTTCTGGATCTCATGCCTCAAATAGTGGCAATCATCAGTATCGTGTCCGTGGTACTGGTGGAAACGACAATGCTTAGACTTATCCATTCGAATTTTGGGGTTCTTGGGCTTCCAATTCGCCAGTGGCTTTATCAGCTTTTCTTTCACTAGTTCTTCCAGTATCTTGGTTAAAGGCATCTCCACATCGTCATAATGAAGGAAGCGGAGTTTTTGGGAGGCACTGTTGTTCCCAAGACTCGAATTTCCATTGTTCAGTTGGTTCCATTGTTGGGTCTGTCTGAAGGAGGCTGTGGCATTCTTTCCTTTATGAGGAACTGATGCTGAGTTGGGTGCAGTTGCTGCTTGGTACTGGTGGTATTAGGTTATGTTTGAGGCTGGTTGGGTCTTCAGATTCTCTCACTTTGGGCATTCAAATTTTGCATGACAGAATCACTTTTTTGCTTGGTTCGACATCTTGGGTCGAGGGAGTACTGGTACTTACCATGAGATCAAGCTTTTCTTGCATTCGTTTCACTTGCTCTGTCAATATTGCCACATGGGGTCAACGGGAACTCTCGAGTTACTGGAACTCGCAACAAGACTTTTATCAGTAGAGGGAACCACAGCCATAGACTAGTGATACTGACGGGTGAATTCACTAAGTCCGGTATATGGCTACAGAAAACTTGAGGCATCTGGATTTTCTTTTAGCAACTCACTATCGTATTTGGGTGGGTATAGGGGCTTCAGAACATAGCCACATGGCTCAAACTGATTATGTGAAGCTGGAGCATAAACTGGTAGGTACTGCTGAAACTGAGAAACAGGTGTGATGAAGCCCAATCCGTTCTAAGGAGATGAGGGCGATGGAGCCCTGATGGCCTGAGACACTAGGAGGAACTGGAGAGCAGTAGTCCTTGGTGGAGGATTATATGTTGAAAGAGGAGGGTATTGGTTGTAGGATAGAGGGTATTGGTTATATGGTGGAGGGTATTGCTTGTAGGGTGGAGGGATTGAGATCACTGTTTTTGGAGTTTCATCTTCGACCCTCACAAGAGAACCATTTGCCTCAACTGTTACCTGAACCCCATGACGGCGGAGAGCACCGATGAGCATGGCTTGTTGTTCTTCATGAACCTTATGGGCATTTTCCAAAGCTAGGACTAACTCTTCCTCTCTGGTCATCGGATTACCCGTACCATCACTGTTTTCAATCATATCTGCCATTCTAAACCCCTGAGTAGACAAAACTGATGATTCTGCTGAACTGTCTGAACCTGAGGTTTCCGCACCGAAAAGCTGCTGACCCGGTATTCTCACCCACTTCTTTCTCGCTGCGGAAAAGAGATAGGAAAGGTTTAGACTTGGAGGTAGGCAAGGTTTAGACTCGAAGGTAAGCAAGATTTAGACTCGAAGGTAGGTGAGGTTTAGACTCGGAGGTAGGTGAGGTTTAGACTCGAAGGTAGGTGTTTAAACTGAAGGCTCAAGTAACATGCCTGTACTTCTTAAGTTTTGCTTAAAACACATTTTCTCCTAATCCTAATTGATCGAAAAAGATTAGACCTTGAAAGGTCAAGATTGAAAATTGGACCGTAAGGGTCTCGATAGGAGATTTGACCGTGAGGGTCTCGATTGGAGATCGGAGATCGGACCGTGAAAGGTCGCGATTAGAGACTCCAGAAATGGGACCATGCAATCGTGATTCCGTTAATTGTTCATGTTTACTTAAAACAGTGTCTTTTATTTATTTATATTTGGTTGGAAAAGGTTTCCCTTCTTTTTCGTAACTACTCTAGATCCTGGATCAGTGAGTTCCATCACTACGTCTATAAGCCCCTCGTTTTCCACTTGTATTTCGACATCCCAGGGTGGACAGCCCCGGGCGAGGGTCCTATAGGGCACGCGGATCTCACCGACCGAGAGAGAAGAACGGTCCTAGGGTCTAGTGGATCATAGGAATTTTTTAACGCATGAGCGATGCGTATTATAGTCAATGTCAATGCCGTGAAAGTCAAGTCTTTTAGCCTCAACGAAATTTTGGCAGAGTTTCGCTTACGCGATAGACGTTATGACTTCGACATTGTCCAAGGAAAATAATAGGCATGGGTCGGACGTTAAAAGTCGAATGACGCAGCGTCACATTGAGCGTTATTGCATACTTTGTGCAAGTCAAAGTCAAAGTCAAAGTCAATGCCGGGGTCAAGATTTTGCCAATTTTTGCCTAACGAAATTTCAGCATGTCTTCGCTTGCGGTAGGAATCTTGATTTTTTGGCACGAACTTGGGCTTGACTCTTACATACCCCATGCAGGTCAAAGTCAAAGTCAATGCCGGGGTCAATATTTTGCCAATTTTTTCTTGACGAAATTTTGGCAGAGTTTCGCTTGCGCGAGGGATCTTGACTTTTGGCATGGGCTCAGGTTTGACTTTTATGGGGGTTATACAATGAGGCTGTATGACACGGTCTAGACCAAAAACCAACCAAAAAAGTCACGGTTTTAAAAGTGTGACACGGACTCGTGCATTGGTTGACACTGGCTGCCATGGGGAGTTTGGGATGATTCTGTGCGCGCCCGGGAGCGTCGTAACATTGTCCGTGACTGTAGCTGAAAAACCATCCCGGGTTAAAAGGACGTGCGTGCAAAAGTGTAAAGGATATATGGTGTGCGTAGTGTGCGGCCTCCTAAAAATTCCTTTTTTGAGTTAAAACAGAGATTTTCATCAATGTGTTTTAAAAGAATGTTTTTCGGGACGGGGGAAAATGCAACACGTAAGCACATAAATTTTCTGGAACCTGGCCAGACTTAGGACTGGATAGCCCCAAGCTGCCATGGCTTCCAGATTAACCTCAGAAAGTGTCCTGGTGGAACTGCGAATGAAGCCGCCCGGCTATGATCCAGGCAGATCAAGCCGTCCGGCTGGATCCAGCAGTTTTCCAGGTTCCAATTTTTTTCATTTCCAGACTGTTTCCCCGAGCATTTTGACAACTTTCAGCTTCAGAATGGTCCCTGTTTATCATTTCAGAGTATGCATAAACCAAAAACCAAGATGCATGCAAAATAAGAAAAAGAAGCACAAGCACAAAAATCGGATCCGGGACGGGAGGCTAACCCTCGTAAATGTTTCCAATGCTTCATATGAGAATAGAAGTTTGGAAACATTTACTTATTCCCCAGTGGAGTCACCAAAATGTGAATGTGGGCCCTTCGGGATTAAACCATTTTATAGGGTCGCCCTTCACCTCAGTTTGAAGACACCGGTTTTATTAAAAAACGGAGTCGCCACGCCATTTTGATTTCCTCAAAACTTTGAAAAAAAGGATAAGGGTCCGGAGGTTAAGTTACTCCTTGGGAAGAATGGATCGCGTTCACCCAAGGAGCCTTGCAAAAGCAAGTCTTCCTAGACCCGAAGTTTGTGCTTGTTTTGTGCGTTCGTGTGTGTGGTGTGATTTGA
This sequence comes from Adenophora triphylla var. japonica, assembly GCA_022495995.1. Classification (NCBI taxonomy): domain Eukaryota; kingdom Viridiplantae; phylum Streptophyta; class Magnoliopsida; order Asterales; family Campanulaceae; genus Adenophora; species Adenophora triphylla. The sequence goes on from JAFEMH010001285.1 coordinate 74,821, forward strand.
AACAGGAGGGAATGTGCCAAGTTATCTGCCGGACATATAAACCATATAAGAAGGTTATGGCTCGGGATTCCTTGTATTTGATGTTTTCGGGGTTTTGATCACATGCTCATTTTGGACTTGTGATCATCATTATGTGACCCTTTTACCCTCCCGTTGGAGTAATCAACCATAGTAAGCCTTGGTGTTTCTTAAACAAACGTTCTTTGGGGACTTGGTCATATGTGATCGAGAGAGGGACACCTTTTTATAGTCCAAGAATGAGACTCTTTAGAAAAGGAGGAGTCTTTGCTCATCAATCCTACATCTTGAGATGATTGAGCTTCGTAGGGACATTTATGCTCGTCTCAAGTGATGATCGAAGATGTCGGGACTAAGATTCATCCACTTCTAAAGAGACTACGACTATGGCATTTTAGTGGCAGAAACGATGTAAAGGTGAGGTCTTTACACCGATCCACACCACGGGATGCTCCAAGAACCAAAGGGACTAGGGGAGGGGGTATAAAGATTGGATCTTTATACTCATCCTATGTCTTTTGTGCCTTAAAAGGCTACTTGACAATCCTCAGAGAGAGATCCATCCTTGAGGGACATGGGGGAAATGACATTTAAAATAAAGATTGCATTTCTATGTGAAAAGTAAAGGAATGTCACATCATCATGTGGTGGATCTTCCCCAGAACAAGCCACGTGTGGACCCTTGTTCATCCTTGGGAAAGGATCCCCGATGAATCCTTTGTGTGGGGAAATGATATTAAAATAAAGACTGAGATCAGATTACAACTGGAACTAGAACTGCTGCTGATTGGCCAGTTATGTCGCACGACACAGGACATGGCCTGGTCAAGTCTGTCGCGTGACACAATGTGCCATCTGCAGAGTTTTACAAACGAATCACTTACAGAAGAGATTAATGGCAAATTTAGATCACCAGAGGTAAGAAACAAGTCACGTAGATCTCAGAGAGGAATCAATACTCAGATGAGTGTGGATATGGAATGATCCACACCCATCTTGAGGTTTAAGCAACAAACATCATCAACATTAATCAAAAGCATGCATATCACGAGAATAGATACATGAACAGAATATTCAGAGATCAAAACATGGCAGATTTAATGACCCTTCAATAGATCAAGCATGGCAATATCAATGGATCATGAAAGTATAAAGAGAGGGAGGGTTAGTATATGTTACCCTTGTAGACTCTCAATCCTTATACCAAGTTAGGCATAAGGACCTTCAAGTCAGCTTCAGGAGCTGGATTCGAACTCATAAACTATGGAGGATTGGATCCTCAATATGTGTGTAAGAAGTGTGTGTTGGATTGTGTATGATAGAGAGAGGACTGGGAGAGGAAAAGGGAGGAGATTTAGATGGGTTGTGTGTATGGGAGGAGAGAGAGGAGGTTTATGGGCGTATTTTGGCAGAGTGACGCTAAGGGGGCTGGAGGGGCCCCTAAAATGAGAGGTGCAGCCTCTGTTTTATAGCTGCATGGATTTGGCTAAGTATGTCGTGCGACTTAGGGAGCCATAACTGTTTTCTTTCTATAAGCATGCAAGGTGGCATATTCAGGAATGCCCTTTCCAGCGAGGTCCTGCCTGGAATTTAATTCCCAGCAGGTCCTTCCTCCCTTGAAAAGTTTGGAAAAGTTCCCGAATCGTCCCTGAACTTTATGAAAGTTCGGGGAATTGCCTGGAGACTTAACCGTAAGGCATGAGCCAGATTTGGGTACTTACACCTAGCCAAAAACCTAAAGTCATAGATCCCTTGCGCAAGCAAGGTAAAGAGAGGTCATGCCAAACTCTTGACCCAATCTTGATTTAGGTACTAGCTTCGTTCACTATTCACATGGCAGGCGCATTAAAACGAACATGATAGGCTCAGTCCTTAGGTTCATTTATCTTTTGGTCGGTGGAAATACAGGTGCAAAACGAGGGGCTTATAGCCGTAGTGATGGTTTCCACTAACCCAGGATCTAGAATAGTTGCGAAAAAGAAGAGCAATCTTTTCCAACCCATTTAGGATTCTGAGAAAACATGCTTTAAGTAAATTAAAACGACAAAAAAAACAATAAAAAGGAAACTGCATGTCGCATGAGCTCTCCCCCTTCATCCAAAAAGCCCTCCTGAGTCTAAACCCTACCTTTCACCCCCTTCAGCGAATCGAGAGTGGTTGAGAGTCCCCGGGTGCCGTCTTTTCAGTATCGAAATCGCAAGGTCCGACAGCCCTTCCGGTTCAGCGGTTCGAACAGTCCGTTACTCTCCCATGGCAGGGTCGACAGATAACAGTGAGGGAAATGGAACTCTGCCTTTGAGAAATCTCCAAACAATGGAGGAGGTGCTGCAAGCCTTTGAAACCCTTAAGAAGCGCCAAGAAGAGCAGCAAGCTTGGATTGTAGACACCATGCGCCGTCGCGGGGCTGTTGCGGTTCCCCAAACCGATGGGACCTTCATCCTCATAGAAGACGAAGACATGCCTGCCCCCCACGGTTTCCCAAAGCTATCAGCAGGTCCCTCCTCCACAAAGCTATGAAAATCCAGCCATGCAAAGTAGCTCCCGCTCAAAGCTCCATTCGAGCCTCAGTCAAGCAGCTCCGACCTGCCAACCCCAGCACAATCAGTTTCCCGGCTCTGCTCAGCAAACTCAATATCACCAGCATACCTATGGGCCCGCTCCCCCAGATCCCAATATCTCTTGATATCCTCCGGGATTCAATCCGTTGCCTCCATACGATCCCCGCGGCCACAACTTGAAATCCCAATGCCTGCCAAGGACAGACATACCGAGTGGATACCCAGCCATTTCGATTCTGCCACCCGCCAGAGTACCTCTTGGGGCTAATGAGACATTTCCTTAGCTCCCAAACACAACCATGGTGGTCCGGGAAATCACGCCTTTGGCTCCAATTTCAACAATCAAAGATACGGGTTGGTATACACTCAACTGCCTCCCCAAGATTCCCGAGTGGCAATCCTGTCAATCAATCCAGCTCCATCTTCAATTTCCAACCCAGAAAAAGGCAACCTGCCTCTGCCTATTGACCCTCACATGGCTTGGCTGGTTGAACATATGAAGGATATGCAAGGAAAATGGCCAACTCTCGGAAAGACTCGCTCATGCCCACAAATCTGAGCAAGGTGGTTCCCCTCCCCCCGAAATTCAGGATTCCAGAAATGGAAAAGTTTGATGGGACGGAATGCCCGAGGACCCATATCAATACCTATGTCTTAGGTATGAGAGCCAAAGGGGCCACCCCTCAACAAATGGCAGATCACTTCCAACGCTCCCTAAAATACACGGCCTTGAGGTGGTTTCTTAAAGTAAAAGCAGAAAACCGCTCCACCTGGGAGCAAATAAGTGACATCTTCCTGGAGAAATACCGTGCTAACCTCAAGTGGGAAACAAACCGGCATGACCTGCAAGCCACTGAGCAGAAAGATGATGAGCCGGTGAGGGACTTTTACAAAAGATGGAATTGGAAGTTAAGCAAGATAGTGGACCTCCTATCCAAGGAAGAATAGATGGACATCTTCCACTCCTGCCTCAAACCATCATTGAGGCCATTGATCAGCCACCATCCCTATCCTGATCTTCGCGCTATGGTCAACGTCGGTACCAAGTTTGAAAAATCTTTGAACTCGCAGGAAACAGTAGCCAGTCTTGCTTCTTCCTACCGCTGCAAGGCAGTCCCACCTAATCCGGCATCTGCCCCAAATAAGGGAAAAAGGGCTACCGAGGCATTCCACTACATTAAGAATGAAATCCAAAGAAGCCGTGACCAAGCACCCCCGAGGAATAAACGGTTGCGTTTTTAGCACTTTGATAACCTCAAAATGCCCCTAAGCCAAGTGTTTGAAGCATTGGTAAAACCGAACATTCTCAAACCTCTTGAGAATTACCAGCCAAAGAATCTTAATCCCAACTTGGACATGAGCAAATGGTGTGCCTTCCACAACTACCCCGGCCACACAACCGACAATTGCTTCATGCTAAAACAAGTGGTCCAAGGGCTAATTGAAGAAGGAAAGTTGGAACGCCCCCGCGGTCCCAACACAATTGGAAATCCGTTCCCTAGAAATGATAGGGTGAACATGGTAGCATTCATCATGGATGAGTCCTCTGTACTCTCTCAAACCCATCAAAATGCCACTAAAGAACTGGGCCACCTTCTCCGGACCCACAGCCAGCCAGGAGGAAATGATAAAGAAGCTTGGTCTAATGCCTCGCGTCTTAGAGTCTAGCTTCGAAAAGGGTCCAGAGTCTGTTGTTTTAGAATTTGAGTCTCTCGAGTCATCAGATGGCCTTACGCCGGACGATTATGAGTTCATAACCAACAATGTATTCCCCTTTGCATTAAATAAAAAAATTCGACCTCTCTAAGTATCTCCTCATTGCCACTTTAACAAATGATAAATTAACTAATCAAAAACAGTTAATAATGATTCAATTTATAAAGACGCAGGCATATTAAATGAATAATACATTAAGCAAATCTTTAAGCATGTTGTCAAATGAGAGGAAAATCGGGCCCAAGCTGCCGAGAAGGTTCTAACCAAAGTGAATTTGGGGACTGCTGAAGAGCCTACAGAGACGCAAATCGAATTCTCCGTCGATACTTTGCCTAAAGAATATCGAGTCTTCTTCTCCCCCTCTACACTCTAAAAAAAACACAAAAAAAAAAATCATACAGTCAAACCTCGTAGGTTCTAGTACTTTTCTCTTTCAATCAAGTCATCCTCGGACATTGTAATTAAGTCTTCAATTTTCCATACACAAGTTCTCTTTCTTTTCTTGCTATACTTGAAACATTATTTTGCGCCCCACATTACATTTAATGAAATGGTTTTGTTCTATATGATCACTTGCGTTGCTTGGCAAATAATTCCCGAAATGATTAATGCTTTGATTAATTGGTGTGAGAAAGTCAATCGATAGCTCCCCATACACCTTACCATACCCCACACAAAGGCCTCCATCGTGCCATACACTTTCCAAAATCACATCCCTACCATCACCTTGACCAAGTCAACAACGACAATGACATCATTAAATGATTGCTCTCATCATTAAATATATAATGAAAAATCATTTTGAGAAAACTAATACTAATACAAAAAATTGCATAAACATTGAGTTACAGAGAATGACAGAGACCACCAGATCATCAACAAGAAAAAGGAGAATACCGTAATCAAAACATATCAAATGCTACTAACTAAGCATGAACATTTTATTAATTAACTCCTCCGGTTACCGCCGAAGCACCACCACCGCGAGAGTAACACTCTCCGCCGCCACCGTCATATCCACCACCTCCGCCTTTAGGGGTGGCTTCCATAACCACCACCACCGACTTCGATTCACGGAGACCACCTCCTTGGATATAACAAATAGTAACAGTAACATAGATTATTAGAATTAGAATCTTACCTGAAACTTGATGAATGAAGAATCGACGTTTGCCTGGCTCGCAAATGCACGAAAAATGTTTACGTTTCCTCCTCTCCTCTGCATCATGTATATATAACGGCAAATATTCTATTTCCATCCTTTACCTTTAACACCTTTTTTCGTATTAATCCCTAAGCAATTTTATTTTTTGATTTTTCCCTTACCTTTGACCTGGACATCATTAATAAGCATTCACCTAAATATAAGGGGCCAATTTGTAAAATATTTAATTATTTACCTAAATGTGATTGTAATAAATATAAAAGGATTAAAATATTAAACGTATTTTCTTCAAAAAATATAATAGACTAATAAACATTTTAACAAATATCATTAATTTATGATTATCTTTTAAAAAATAAAATAATAAACTTAAAATAATAAACTTGACAAGCAACTTAGTTGCAACAATTTGGAGAGAATTCATGTGATAATCACCGGTAACCCCATTTATTTACGGTTTTACTCCCTTAGAAAAAATGATTATTGAATTATGGGGGGCCCACAACCCAGATACAAGGGTCATCTCCGAAATTCACCTTTCAAACAAGTCACTCCCTGTAAGTACCCCAATCCGAACCGCTCACCATCCGAGCATACGGAAAAAACCATGGGCGAACTTCCGGAGGTCATAACTCCTTCATACGAACTCCGATTGAGACGTGCCATATATGGTTGGAAAGCTCTCGACGAGAACTAGCTTGAAATTACAAAAAAATAAAAATAGTCAGCCTGAAGAAGTGTCCGTGTGGACACTTTTGCAGGGTAAAAATCATAATTGCAAAATCCTCTTAAAGTCCACAAGATTCCCTCAAATCCCGAAAAACCAAAAAATTGGATTAACAGAAGAGTCCGCGCGGACATGTTTGAAATTTTTTCAAGCCTATAAATAAAGGGCTCCCCCTCTCATTTTCTTCACTCCTCCCTTCTCTCCTCTCTCCCCCAGTCTTCAGGCTCCCCCTCTCAGCCCTTAGAGGCAATCCCGATCCCTTTCGGTCCTTTTTGGGGCCTTTTGAGCCCTCCCGAGGCGCTCCGAAGCCCAGCCGAGCGCTCCCGAGATGCTCCCGAGCCTCCTCGAGGTACTCCCGAAGCCCTGCCGGTCCATCCCGAGCCATTCTAATCCATCCCGAGGCATCCCAGTCCATCCCGAAGCCCTGTCGGACAATCCCGAGGCATCCTGACGCATGCCGAACCTCTGTCCGAGTACAACCAACAATCCCGAGGCACGCCGAACCTCTGCCCGAGTATAACCAACAATCCCGAAGCACGCCGAACCTCTGCCTGAGGAAACACCTAGCACTCTCGAGGCACGCCGAAGCTCTGTCAGCAAACACAGGTACATCCTGAAGCAATCCCGGTCTGTCCCGAAGCACTATTCACACTCAAACACTATTCCCCAGCGGAAGATAGACACGAACCAACATTGGTAAGGTCTCCTTCCAAAACTATTTCAATTCATTTCAATACCTAGCATACAATGTAGACATCATATATTCAGCATGCATTTTTAAAAGCACATACACACACACACACAACTTGTAAAGAAAGAGGGGTATCAAAAGACTCGTGTATACGTGGCAACTCGGGTGAGCTCTAATATTCTTTTCCCAAGGCATAACCTGACCTCCGAACTCAAAATCTCATCACACAACAACCTTTTTTTAAAAAAGCCTTTTTTCAATGTTTTGGGCTATATCAAAACGGCGTGGCGACTCCTCCAAACGAAACGCAGCGACACCTCCCGACACGCGCGAGATGCCTAGTCCGCGCAGCCGAATCCGGCTAATTTCAGTTGGTGACTCCGCTGGGGACTTTTTGTTTTAAAAACTTTTAAACAAAAAAAAAATTTAAAACATTGATGAGGATTTTACCCCTTCTTTAACTGTTTTGTGTGTTTGCATGTGCTTTACCTTTTTTTATTCAAAATATAAAAATACAAAAAAAAGCATCATAATACATTTGTGTACATACATTTAAAAATTCTGCAAAAATTTATGTTTTACTCAGAAAAAGAATTTTAGTGACCGCACACTACGCGCACTCTTATCCTGTACACTGCACACTACAACCCCAAACCCGGAGTGGTCTCAGTTGCAGTTCGATTGGTCTTCATGACGCCTTTCGGACGCGCACGGGATGATTCCAAACTTCCCATCCTAGCCAGTGTCAACCCAGCACGCTTATGTCACACTCTATCCAGACTCGGTTGGTTTTTACCCAGTCTGTGTCATAAAGCCTGGATACATATCCCATGCCGGCCATTATCTGAGTCGAAGCTCAGAACTCAAGATCCCTTGCGCAAGCAAGACGATGAATGGTCATGCTAAAATCTTGGCCCGATCTTAATTTCCAAAGCTACACCCAGATAGTGCTCCGTCTCGGATATACATCCATGCCCACATGACACCATGTCATCAAGCCTTTAATACGTCATCCATGACAATATGACCTAGCCAAAACCTAACGTCACAGATCCCTTGCGCAAGCAAGGTAAAGAGAGGTCATGCCGAACTCTCGACCCGATCTTGACTCAGGTGCCGGCTCTGCTCACTATTCACATGGCCGACGCATTAAAACGAACATGACAGGCTCGATCCTTAGGTTCGGTTTTTTTTTCTTTTGGCTGGTGGAAACCGCTTGCCCTATAGGACCCTCGCCTGTGACTGTCCACCCCGGGATGTCAAAATACAGGTGCAATACGAGGGGCTTATTGCCGCTGTGATGGTCTCCACTGACCCAGGATCTAGAATAGTTGCGAAAAAGAAGAGCAATATTTTCCAACCAACCTAGGATTCTGAGAAAAAGCATTTTAAGTAAATTAAAATGACAAAAAAAACAATAAAAAAAAGGAAACTGCATGTTGCATGAGCTTTCCCCCTCCATCCAATAGGCCCTCCTGAGTCTAAACCCTACCATTCACCCCCTCCAGCGAACCGAGAGTGGTTGAGAGTAATCGGGTGCCGTCGTTTCAGTATCGAAGTCACAAGTTCCGGCAGCCCTTCCGGTTCAGCGGTCCGAACAGTCCGCTATTCTCCCATGGTAGGATCAACAGATAACATTGAGGAAAACGAAACTCTGCCCCCGAGAAACTTCCAAACAATGGAAGAAGTTTGGCAAGCTTTCAAGGCTATCGAGAAATGCCAAGAAGAGCAGCATGCTTGGATCAAATATGTCATGTGCCATCGCGGAGCTGTTGCGGTTCCCCAACCCGATGGAACCTTTATCCTCATAGAAGATGAAGAAATGCCAGTTCCCTTGGTTTCCCAAAGCTATCAGCATGTCCCTCTTTCACAAAGCCACGGAAACCTAGCGATGCAAGGCAATTCCCGCTCAAAGCTCCATTCGAGCCTCAGCCAAACAGCTTTGATTTTCCAACCTCAGCACAATCTATTTTCCAGCCCCGCTCCGCAAACCCAATATCACCAACACACATATGGGCCTGCTCCCTCAGATCCTAACACCTCTCAATATCCCCTGGGATTCAATCCTGTGCCTCTGTGTATGAGCCCCGTAGCCACAACTTTAAATCCCAATGTCCGCCAGAGACAGAAGTACTAAGCGGATACCCTGACATTTCAAATCTATCACCCGCTAGACTGCCTCTTGGGGCTAATGAGACATTCTCTCAGCCCCCAAACACAACCCAGCATGGTCCGAGTAATCACGCCCTTGGCCCCAATTTCAATAATCCAGGATACGGGTTGGGATACACTCAACTGCCTCCCCAAGATTCCCAATTGGCAATCCTATCAACCAATACACCTCCATCTTAGGTCTCCATCCCAGAAAATGGTAGCCTGCCTTTACATACTGACCCCCATGTGGCTTGGTTGGTAGAACATGCAAAGGAGATGCAAGGGAAGAGTGTCCTTAGGCAAAAGGAAAAAGGTTACCAAACACCTCCAAACAAGAAGAATGAGGTTACCAGAGCAGTTCACTACATCCAAAACGGAGCCCAAGTAAGCCGCGATCAAGCACCCCCGAGGAACAACAATCCTCCTCCCCAACAGCAGTTCCAGCATTTCGATAACCTTGGGATGCCCTTGAGCCAAGTCCTCGAGACACTAGTAAAATGGAACATCCTCAAACCGATTGAAAACTTCCAACCAAAGACTCTCAATCCTAACATGGACATGAGCAAATGGTGTGCTTTTCACAACTACCTCGGCCACACAACCGACCATTGCTTCGTGTTGAAGAAAGTGGTCCAAGGCTTAATCGAAGAGGGAAAGTTGGAATGCCCCCGCGGTCCCAACACAGTCGAAATGATGGGGTAAGCATGGTGGATAAGTCCTCGGAAAATTCCCGTGATGATCAGGGATGTGAAGGTAGAACCTGGGGCTTCCACAATGAGAAATTTAGGAAAGAAAACCCACGAATGAGTATTCCCCAACAATCCTTTCCAGCATGGAGGCACACCAATGGGTGGATTGAACGCTCCCCGAAGATAAGGCAGTTCGAGACAGGCCGACCAAGTGGCAGCGTAAAAAATGGCATAACTTTCAATAACGCGGACCCACAACCAGCAAGAAGAGATAGGTCGAGAAGCTTGGACTAACCCCTCGTCTCCTAGAATCTTGCTTCGAAAAAAAATCCAGAGTCTGTCGTATTTAAGTTTGAGCTTCTCGAGTCGTCTGATGGCCTTATGCCTAAAGATTATGCGTTCTTATAAAGATTATGCGTTCGTAGCAAAAACTGTTTTTCCTTATGCTCTGAATAATAAATTCGACCATGTTGAGTATCCCCTTATTGCCACTTTAACAAATGATAAATTAACTAATCAAAAAATAGTTAATAATGATTCACTTGATAAAGACGCAGACACATTAAATGAACAATATATTAAACAAATCTTTAAGCATGTTGTCAAACGAGAGGGAAATTGGGCCCAACCTGCCGAGAAGGTTTTGACCAAAGTGAATTTGGAAACCGCTGAAGAGCCTAAAGAGACGCAAATCCAATTTCCAAATTTGACCCTTCAAGGTCTAATTTCCAATTTCGACCCTTCAAGGTCCAATCTTCAAATCCCGATCCTTCCGGGTCCAATTTTCAATTCCTACCCTTCAAGGTCCAATTTCCAATCTCAACCTTTTCAGGTCCAATTTTCAATTCCAACCTTTTCAGGTCCAATTTTCAATTCCAACCTTTCAGGTCCAATTTTCAATTCCGACCCTTCAAGGCCCAATTTTCAAATCCGACCCTTCAAGGTCCTATCTTCGTCTCCCGATCCTTTTCGGGTCCAATTTATAATTCCGACCCTTCAAGGTCCAATTTCCAATCTCAACCTTTTTAGGTCCAATTTTCAATCTCGACCCTTCAAGGTCCGAGTGTCATCTCTTGATACAGCATAGAATGCCCTCGGGTCTAGTTCTCCCCAACAAAGACGCACTTTTCACGACAGCCTGCCAGGCCAGGGGCTTCAAAAAAAGGATGGAGAAAGTCATACAGTTAAACCTCGTAGGTTCTAGTACTTTTTCTCATTCAATCATGTCCTCCTCGGACATTGTAGTCATGTCTTTAATTTTTTGTACATGAGTCTTCTTTCTTTTCTTGCTAGACTTGAGACATTATTTTGCACCCCACATTACATTTAATGAAAAGATTTTGTTCTATATGATCACTTGCATTGCTCAACAAATAAATCCTCGAAGGATTAATTCTTTGATTAATTGGTGTGAGAAAGTCAACCGATAGTTCCCCATACACCTTACCATACCCCACACAAAGGCCTCCATCAAGCCATACACTTTCCAAAATCACATCCCTACCATCACCTTGACCAAGTCAACGACGGCAGCAACATCACTAAATGATTGCTCTCATGTCAACAACAATCTAGGGGCTTTTCCTTCCCCCTCATGTACATCAGGCAAGTTCATGCAGGGGCTTAAAAAAAGAGCCAAGGACCCAGCACTGCTAGTCAGAAGCTCAACGGAGGAAGGCAAAGGCAAAAGCATATCATAAGTCCTTAAGCCATATTCAAATTCTTTCTCTTCCTATGAGAGAAACAATCAAGAAGCAATGGAATCATTGAAGTCTCCGTCAAATACGACTTGTCAAGGAAACACCTCAAGGCCCGTGCCTCATCATCCGACCTTCCGTCCGAGCCTTCTCGCCAAAGGTCACACAAATATTCATGCCCTTGCCCCAAAGCCAAACACGGTTTGACCCCGAACTACGACGACCTGAGCTCCTTGTCTTAAGGGGAACGTAGGCAACCAGAAATGGTCCGGTCATAAACACATACAAATCCACACACCCGGTCTCACCAATGACCTCTCCTATACACAAGCTTTCTGACCCAACCCGATTCTTGATACCGGTTGACTTTCTCCTCATGATTAATCAAGCATATCAAGTTTAATTGTTGAATAACCCGAACATCAACAAAGGGTTTTAAGCAAACATGTGATCATTATAAACAAATCAAGTTTTCAGATGTCTCGACAAGTCTTCTTTTTCTACAAAATAGGAAAAATAGAGCTAAACACTGATTTTCTGTCAGTAAGGGCTTCCATACACTTTTACAAGCCTTTCAGTTCTCATACTTTCTCAAAAGAGTCAAACCCAAAAGCAAGTTTTTGTGCCCACATCAAATAAAGCATTCACACAAAAAGGGACCAGTTCCCACCTTTTCATAAAAAAATATATATGCCCTTGCGAGTGTACATTACAAGTCATTTCTCTCACATCTCTGGTTGACTGGTTGATTCAAGAAAAAATAAAGGTGTTGAAGAACATACCCAGCTAGATTGAAAACCCCAAACAGGGCAGTCTAGGCAAAAATCAGGGTTGCACCATTCTACCCCTTTTCTGTCTCCCCTTCTCTCACAAAAGAAGGTCGAACTACGGAGATCTGAGCTCCTCAAGAAGAACGTAGGTAGCCTTCATTGGTTTGGTCTAAAGCATAACAAAAATCCAAAAATTGGACGCCGCCAAGGCTCAAACAAGAAGCAAGTAAGATATTTTGCATCTCGACAAAGCTTTAAAAGTAAATCACAAATCATCACAGTTAAAACACTTTTTGATGAGTTCTAGCACAGTCTACTCTCAAACTCACAACATGCTAAAAGACAACTTAAAATATTTAACAATTAATGTGTCTGCAAATGACAATGAATGGATACTTAAAGTTTCAGAAGGTCATTCCGTGCCACTCACGCTTGTCCCTTCACCATTCTTCCCTTTCTTCCCTCGTCCCCGTCGAGTCTTCTTTCGTTCCACGGGAACTATCTATGTCTCCCTCATTCCAATATCAGGAGTCCTCCCCGCCGAGTCAAGCAATTCAGTCGCTCTTAGAGCCTCGTTCGTCCGTGCCTCAGCTCGGATCCCTACCCTGTGATTCTGTAAAGGGGGACCTCTCACCGTCAATCGGTCAACTCTAGTCTCATAGTCAAATAAAGCGTCTTCCGTGACACTCTGAGGGTTAGCCCAAGCTTTTGCGCTCCTAAGGTCGTAACTGGAACGGCAAACCTGCCCCAGAATTGCCTTGCGCTTGATCCCCAGAATCATTCGAGTATGTCCAAGGTGCCGCTTGTACCAATCCAGGTACTCGGTGAATAGAGCAATACTCTCCCGACGTCTAAGGAGTACCATAGGAGGAATAGCAGCAAACTTCCATATCTCCAGAAAGAGAAGGAAAGCGGATAGGTCCGCCATGGAGAAAGGAGCTACCATCATAGTAGCAATCTCACTCCAACCCAGTAAAGGCTCCTGCCTCATCCAAAATTGTCGAGAAACAAGCGATGGGATGTAGAAAGAAGACTGAGACAAACCCAGAACCCTGTCAACATAGGAACCTTCCTAAAAGGCCCTCCTAGTCTCAATCCTCCAATGAGGAACCCACGAATGGATGCGATGCGTGCCAAGTCAAGCCATCCACCCTCCCAAGCGGACGGATCCATATCCAAGACAAGAGGTCGCTAAGCAAACGCCCACAGACTAAACGATGTCAGAGGCACTGTCATAGCTTGAAGTCTCTCTCTCGCAACCATAAGGCAAGCAAAGTGGGGCTTCCTCCACGCATCAATCGGTCCCCCATCACCAGACGGTCTATACTGTGGAAGGTTTTCCCTAAAACCAAGGGAATGATGTCCTCACCGGCCCGACAACGGCCTACCACATCCAACAAAGTGTCGTCACATATCCTAAGGGAGCTGACCATGAAAAGAGTGGCTATCACGCACAAAGCAAACATGTCCCAGGAGACATCAGTCCCGCCGTCGCTCATGAAACTGTCAAAGCTGTTTCAGCCCCCAACTACTCAGAAAACATACCAAAGCTACCTCAGCCTCCATATACCACAAACATTTCGAGCTCATGCGACATGCACAAAACATAAAAAAAGGGGAAGTAGAAACAACTCCTAAGTTATAACCCCTAAAGTGCAAATAAAATAGTTAATTACATATGAATACATTGTGCATATAAATACAAATATTTTGTTGCTCTCCTCACTAACATGCACAGAAAAGAAGAAAAAAAAAGAGAGTCCTACTCTGAGTATCAGCACCACCGCCTGGTAAAGACTCCTGCATCCCGGCACCTCCGCCAGCCACCTCATCATCCTCGATGAACTCAGCACCTTCCTCGACCGGGTACTCCGAGAAGTCTGCAGAAGTAAGAACGAAGAAGGAAGAAGAAGACGAGCCATCCCTCCTCTCCTTGCCCGGCACTTGCGGCATCCTCATCATTTCATCAAAGGCGCCACACGTCCTCATCATTTCAGCCAGAGGCGGCACCACGTCCTCATAATCTCAGTCAGAGGCGGCATCACATCCTCACTACTTCGGTCAGAGGTGCCCCACGTCCTCAACATTTCAAAAACTCAGTCAGAGGTGCCCCACGTCCTCAACATTTCAACAACTCGATCAGAGGCGCCCCACGTCCTCAAAACATTTCAGCAACTCGAACAGAGACGTCCCACGTCCTCAACATTTCAAATAACTCGATCAGAGGTGCCCCACATCCTCAACATTTCAGCAACTCGATCAGAGGCGCCCCACATCCTCAACATTTTAGCAACTCGGTCAGAGGCGCCCCACGTCCTCAACATTTCAGCAACTCGGTCAGAGGCGCCCCATGTCCTTAACATTTCAGCACTTCGATCAAAGGCGCCCCACGTCTTCAACATTTCAACAACTCGATCAGAGGCGCCCCACGTCCTCAACATTTCAACAACTCGGTTAGAGGCGCCCTACGTCCTCAAACATTTCAACAACTCAGCCAGAGGTGCCCCACGTCCTCAAACCTCTCAACAACTCGATCAGATGAGCCCCACGTCCTCAAACATTTCGCTAACTCGGTTAGAGGCACCCCATGTAGACACCCCATTCTCAACAATAATTCGTGATTACACTACTCTTCATCTCTCTTTTGTGTTTTGATGAAATCATATCAGTTTCGTCATGTTTTGTTTAGTTTCTAACTAACCTCGTTAGTTTTGGACCTAACTGACTAACGGAATAACTGAAGAGGACAAAATGGTCATCAGACTAGTTGTCCCGCGCGGGACATACGTGTCTCGTGCGAGACAACCCCTCTGCAGGATGTGCAGAATCACTTTCCTTCTCCATTTCAACCTGTTTTCTTGATAAATCTCATCCAATGCGGGTATCCAATGATATTGGAGTTCTAGAACCTTCCTTGGGTGGAATCCTATCTTGGTGACCAATTCATTCACCTCCTATAAATACTTGACAATTTCTAGTATTTCAGAG
Organism: Adenophora triphylla var. japonica; assembly: GCA_022495995.1. Lineage (NCBI taxonomy): Eukaryota > Viridiplantae > Streptophyta > Magnoliopsida > Asterales > Campanulaceae > Adenophora > Adenophora triphylla. Next base: position 89,994 of record JAFEMH010001285.1, read on the forward strand.
GTTCCCGATTCTCGATCGAAAACATATAACACACACATTTTGTGGGTTTCTCTCCCTGAAAGATTCCTACAAAACCATCTTAAATCACCTAAAAGTTTGTTTATCAACCTTGTTGATCAACAAACATCGAGATTCAAGTCAAGGATTGAGGTGAAACTCTGTCCGCATCAAGATTGGAATCTAGGGTTGAGTCGAAACTATGTCCGAATCTCTTCTCAAAAGGTAATCACCCTTTAACTTTTGTTTCTCTTCTCAATCCCTCTATTGATTTTAGAGTAGTGTAATCCCATTAAAAGGATTAGCCTAGAATCCCTTCAATCAATGGAGGCGATCTCGAAGCATATGATCCGACATTCCTAATTAATAAATTAATTATGATTTATTTATTTCTTCTTATTATTCTTCGAATTGATTAGATTTATAACACCCAGTTAGCAAGACCAATCTTCAGATTGGGTGGAATGAATGCTCCTTGACCTACCAATTCCATAAATTAACCCCCGAACCCTTGAATCTCTTGAAATTAAATTTAAAAAGGTTTTTCTTATTGTTTTTCATCAATAAATAATAAGTGGCGACTCCAGATGTTAAAAATTCACCATCGCTACAGTGGCGACTCCACCGAGGACAATTAATTAAGAGGATTAGACTTGCGTTACAATTGGGTGTTATTAATCTTTTCAATTTTCTGTTTGAAATCCGATTTTTCTGAATTTTTTGGAATTTTGCTGTACTGTTTTCGTCAAGAAAAAATTTTATTCAGACTGCTTGTCCGGCACGGGATAAACTTGTCCCGCGCGAAACTACTTTTCTATTTTCTACTTTCTCTGTTAGGCTTGGCTGGCGGCGGCATAAAAGAAAAATTTTAGGTCAGTTGACTTTTTTATCAAAGTCTGACCACAAAAAAAAAAAAAAAAAAAAACTTGGTTGTTAACTTTACATTAAAAGTCTGACAGCATCAAAAAAAAAAAAAAGCAGTTTCATAAAACTTCAAAAAAAAATTCCAGGAAAATCAAATAAATGTTATTTCTATTTTTCTTGTATTCATTTTATTTTGCAGAGTAGAATAATTAATTTATACAGTAGATGAACTATATAATTGTGTGAGATTGAATCGTTTTAAATTTTTTACCGGTCATTGGTTGACTCAGGCTTTGTAATTAATTAATTTAATTCTCTCTCTCTCTCTTTATGTGGAACTACTACGGCCTGAGTCTTCCCAAATTTGGGAGAAACGTAGGCAACCACTTGGTGCGGCCATTATCTGCTTTCTTTTTATTTTAAAAAAAAAACTCTCTATTTTCTCTATCACCTAGATGGACTCACACACGCGCACTCATGCTATATCTGTCATTGCACTACATACCCTCTATAAACTCGGGACCCACACTAAGGAAAGATGATGGTAACCACCTAGTCGCCGGTCTCTCCGAAGTTGGATCATCCCACTCCGCGTTTTCAATCCACCTAGATTGTCATATCACGGGGAGCCTAGCCTTCCAGCCTTGCATCGCCACATATCATTTAGAATATTTTCTAGGATCACTCCACGACCGGTCGGTTTTGGACTCATTAATTTTTCTTGTCTTTGACCAAAATAGAGCTATGTAAAATTAACCATAAAGAAGGACTCGGAAAAGTCCCTTCGGAAAAAGTCCCTTCGGAATGACCCTTTCGAAAGTCCCTTTAAAAGAAAAAAAAATCATTCTTGAAAAATGATTTTACATGGCTTTATTTTACAAAAAATGGTCAATTACTGAGTCCCTAGGTTTGATTCGAATTGCGTATGCTTGCAAGTTTTACCTAGGAGGCTAGATAGAAAACGGATCTTTGTCCGTCCGACCTTGAATTTAGGAAATAAAAAGAAAAAAAATCATCCTCCGAATGGTTGTCTCGCGCGAAACGATCTTGTCTCGTGCAAGACTTTATTTTGCAGAATTTGTATTTGTGATTGATAATCGATGTGCGCTCCCTCCTTGAGTCAAAACTCCGTCTCTAATAAAAATAAAACTTCAAAAAAAATCGCTCGTGAGGTAATTTTAACCATCATCCTTTTCTCCACCTAGGATCGTTTGGGCTACAAGAAATAAATGTTTTAGGGACGGCAGTTTTCCGACCTTAAAAGTCAGTTCCCCGTCCCTAAAAGCTTTTAGGTCGGCAACAAGGACGGGAATCCGGGGTCCTAAATAACATGCGACTCAAAAAGATTTAGGACTCCCGTCACCGTCCCTAAAAAACTTTTTAGGACGACACTTTGCGACCTTAATAAAAATTGATATTATTAATTACTATGGCGGTAAAAATTGGCTCCAAAAAATAAAAATTGGTGGGAAATTAATAGGGAATCTTACGACCGACCCAAATAATAATTAAGAAGAATATATAAAAGATTTGCTCCAAAATACGAATAGGAAATTAATTTAATAAAACAATTTCTCAAATTCCAAGATCCTTTGTTCAAAATTAACATACATAAAAATAATAATTTATTAAAAAAGATAATCATCACTACATCATTCAACCAAAGACAATTAAAATGTTGACCAAAAGAGATAAATGCTAGATTGATTTTCAATTCCATAAAAAAAAACTGATTTCAAAACTAGTTCAATCTATTCCCCATTACATTCAACTTAGGCCCATGCATCAGCTTCTTTAGCATTCTCCATTGACAATACCCACTCTTGCAAATTGCAACCTGAAAAAATAATTAAAAAGTTAGTATTAGTTTGAGTATGCTTAATAGAACAAAACTATACAACAAAAATAAGGGTCTTGGAGTGTTCTTTGATAAATAACAATAATAGGGCCATACAATAACTATGATTACATTAGCTAAGTAATCCGTAATATAGTAATTTGTAGTATAAATGACAATAAACTAGTAACCAAAAAATTTATCTAAATAACATAAACATAGACAGCCACTAAGTTAAACCGATTGAAACTACTCTAGAATCAGTCAATAGTTAAGGGATTATGCAGTAGTTTACCGGAGAGGGTTGCATCAGTTGAAATGGAAGAGCTCCGCAAATGACTCACATGAAACCCTAGTATCATAAAGTACCAAAACTCCAAATTGTGATATGTTCTCATAGATTATAAGAATTATTTTATGAAATACAATCATCAATCTAATGGAAACCTCTTTTTATGAGAATTAAAAAGTTCATGTCAAGGAAAAAAATCACCGAGACAACGTCAAATTAGCAAATGCAAGCCACGTGAATCCACACCAAGCACCATCATTAATTGTAAATCACAGAAACATAAACTTACAGTGGGGCAGCTGTTGTCGTTAGGTGGCTGCAGCAGTCACGCACGGCTGCCTGAGAAAAGTTGAAACGAAGAGCAGTTAGTGGAACACAAGTAAAGTACTACATTTAACGTGATGATCATCAGAGAGACCAACATCCAATGAAGATTCGGTTTCCTCAGCTTTTGATTGATTTAAACCTACAAGTGCATTTGATGATTCAGAACAACCATTACCCCATAAAGGTTGATCAGGATCATAAAAGTCAGCTCCGCCCATAACAGCAGAATCATTAAGAGTGTTGCTTAAGCCAAATCCATTGTCATCCACTGCAGGCTTACTACTTTTGGCATGCAAGCCTTTGCACTTTAGCGATGTGCTTGTTGATGCACCAGCTACAGGTAAAGTCCCTGGGCCGGAAGGTGCTCCAGGCAGATGTGCACTTGGTAATGAAACCGGGAGATTAAACTGTGAAAGGCTCTATAATTTAGAAAAGGAGCCGAGTGTTAGCAAATTTAGAGATACGTCAAACCCAACAAAGATTGCACAAATCAGTGAACTATTTGTATACCACTTAAAAATGCTTTCTCAGCTGAATTACGAGTTTTAAAAAATATACGAGCTGAGATTTTTGATGTTCCCGAATCATCATTGCCATTGTTGGGCTCTGAATCGTCTAGCTCCACGGTAGAAAGATCGCTAAATGTGGAGAAGTGCTCCTTCAAAACAGCAACCTATATAAAAGAATAAATTAAGATACTAAATGGAATTGAGGACTTAGTGTTCGGAAATTATCTGAATGTAATTAAAGGGGGGTAAAAATATCACAGTGTATTTTTTTTTCTTATTTTAAAGAGGGCAAAATTGGTCAAAGAATTTTAATAGTAACAAGCCATTTTTTCTTAAAATTATTAGTACTACTCCCTCCGTCCTTAAATGAATGCCGAAAAAGTTTCAAATTTGCTCCGAATCAAGAGCAAATTTGAAACTTTTTTCAACATTCATTTCGGGACAGAGGGAGTAATATGTAGATTTCAAAAGAGGAAGGGGGGGGGGGGGCAATTACCCCCTTAAGGCCTAGGGTGGCTCCGCCTCTGATCAGTTCACCCAGCCTTTTCCATTAGTGATTCTCCTGCACTAATATTGCATTCCATGCAGTATAAATTGTTCCTATTTATTTTTATCACACTTAAAAGTAACTCTCGACTTCTAGTGTTCTCCCCTTTGTCCCGTCAAATTAGTACAGAACTATAGCATATGTACCTCTGCCAGTGTTCTCATTTCAAGGTTTCCCAGGTTTTGTACCATTACTAAAGCACATGCAATCCTGTTCTACATCCTTTTAACTTTATGGTATAAGCCGCTTGCATAAAAAATTATAGACCACCACGTTTGCTTCACCCCCCCCTCCCCATCGATAATTGGGCAACTACATTAATCGGGCAACTACATTAATATATTATTTAATAAGAAAGAGACAATTTGCATCCTTTAGTCCCGTGCTGATCACAGTGAATAATCCCAACCTTGAGGAGAAATTTGTAATAATCCAATTTCATTTATATGCACATGGATGCAAAGAAACTAAGAGAGGAGAGTTTACATTTGCAAGAGCGGGTGGTTCTTGCACTGCTGTAGCATTTGACTTAGCATTTTGCCCCTTAGGACAATCATCAGATTTTCTGCAATCAGCCATCTTGTCAACTTGAGGTGGACCAGTACCAGGATCACTAGAACTTGAAGTTGCAGCTTTTGCAGCATCAGCTATGGACCCCATTTTCTGCTTTTTAGTAGCCTGCTCCATTGCTCCTTCACCTTTTAAACCTGCAGCCTGAACAAATTGAACATACGAGGAAGCAGCTTCTTATTATTTTATCATTCTGCATCATTTACTGGATAGTACAAGTAAGAGTTACAATCACTCAGCTCACACATATTCTCAAATATAGCGAATTTATTAATATATTTTCTGGATTATGAAAGCAAATGTAGGCGTTATTATAAATTATGTAACCCCTGGATGTTACTCTTAAAATGACAAGTCCATGCTTACAATTCTATCCAAGTATCAAACAAGGAATGATTCCCACCGTGTAGATTACAGTGTAAACTTGAACAGCATAACAAGACAGCCCAAAGTTACAGTAGAGAATATATGATGAAGCACGTGAAGTAGTAACCCCCAACAGCGACAGCACTGATATTCTACCTTTACAAAGGCAGAATATCAGTTAAAGCTTTAAACCTGTGACAAAAAGTCGAAGAAGTTCACAGCTCAGCTTCACTGCATTTGAATTAGCTGCATGATTTCAACCAAAAAAAATAACAGTGGTATTTCTAATGGTTCCAATTGTAACATAAAATTTCTCTCTTGAAGTGTCAGTAATTACTTATTTCTATCACCTCGGATTGAACTGAAACAGAAGTTATTTGACCTGATATCATCATAATCAATTAATTACAGGAAACCTAATCTCAAGAATACAAATTGAGAGGAAAGATGATCGTACCTGGGTTGGATAGATAATCGACAAAACGTTGGAGGAATTGTTCTCGCCTGGAAATTAGAAAACCGAATTTAAGGTACCAATAAAAGCAAATATCCCGATTATGTTTCAAAATTGAAGAAGTGAACTAATGATCTGAAGAATACAAACTTAGAGATTGATCGCCGAACCTGAGAGATTGATCGCCGAACATTAGAGATTGATCGCCGAACGTGGTTGATTATAGGGTTTACGCCGGTTGATTTGCTAAAGGGAGAGAAAGATATCCCGATTATGTATCAAAATTGAAGAAGTGAACTAATAATCAGAAGAATACAAACCGAGAGATTGATCGCCGAACCTGAGAGATTGATCGCCGCCGGTTGATTTGCTAGAGGGAGAAAAAGAGGTCGCAGCGTGGGAGAGAGAATTGGGAGAACAGGAAGTGGGCGAAGGGTTTTCTTTTAGTTTTTTCTTTCCTTTCCGTTTTTTTTTAAGCTTTTTAATTAACAGCGTCCTTTTTAGGCCCAACGTCGTCCCAAATTAAAAATTAAAGTTGAATGTCTTATTAAGTAGATAATAGGGACAAGTAATTTTTCCCGACCCAAAAACTGATATCCCTAAAAATGACTTTAAAAGGCATTTCGTTGGGATATCTCTAGTTCATCTCTAAGGTCGTCAAGCTCCCTTACCTCTCCAACGGTAGCAATTCAATTTCCTTCCGATACGATGAATCCCGAAGCACTCAAGAAGGAAATTGAGGATCAAAGAACTCTATATGAAGAAATGCTACAAGCCCAAGTCGATGAAATGAAGGCCCAATTAGAACTTGAAAGGAGAATCCAAGTCGGGGAAATGAAAGCCATGGTTGATGAACTCCGAGCCATGAAACTAAAAGTGGCCGGATTAAGCTCAAAGAAGAAACAAAATAGGACCTCTTCCGATGATGAAATATATATCATGAACTGAGAAGGCTAAAAGCCACCGCAAGCACAAGAAAAAGGTGTATGAGTATAGCTTATCATCTTCCTCCTCCGATAACGAAAGTCAAACATTCAAGAAGGAAAGTAAGGAGGAAAATAGAAACGCAAGTGAGCCCCTCACCATGGAAATGCTAGAAAAGAAACTCGCATCCCTCGATGTGAGCAAGGGAGCCTCGCTCTCTATTGACTATGACACCCTTCGTCAATCCATGTCAAGGCTTCCTCAAAAGTACAAAACACCCGACATTGCAAAATTCAATGGCACTACTTGTCCAAAAACTCACTTGGAAACTTACTCTTGGGACATGCTACCTATGGGTGTCGATGACAACTTGCTAGTTCAATGCTTCCCTCAAACCTTTGATGGTGCCGCTAGAGATTGGTACATAACTCTTCCACTCTCCACAAGACTTGATTGGCCACTCGCTAGTCGTACCTTCCAAAAGCAATTTGAGGACAACTCTACCTACAGTACTACTAGGAGAGACCTTGAGCAAAGTAAGCAACAAAAAAATGAGTCATTCACCGATTTTGTTAAAAGATGGAGGACCAAATTGACCGAAATTGTTGATAGGCTAAGCCTAGACGAACAAATTCGTATTCTACTTCAATGTCTCCGCGAAGAGTACCAAGAGAAGCTTGTCTGCAATTACTTCCCTAGTTTCCTCGAGCTCCATAAATCGGGCATTAGAATTGATGAATTGATCCGTCTTAGAAAGAATTCAGAAAAGGAGAGTTGTCCAACAAAGGGGAGCACTGGTCGTACCTATCATGATTTTGGTGAGACTACTCTTAAGGAAATATTCGATGATCTAGTAGGCCAGAAAAAATTGAAGCCAATGGAAGACTATCATCCTAAGAAAATGAGAGAAGATTGGGACCAGGACAAATTTTGCGATTACCATCAGGTTAGTGGTCATGACACCAACAATTGCTATAATTTGAGGGATGCCATCCAAGACTTGTATGAAGCCGGCAAGATCAACTGAAGCATCACCACCTTGGGGCTTCGATTGTCCTCTCCCTTTTACCTTTGAAAAAAAATAGATTAGGATAGCTTCCTAGTATGTTCTCGAAGAGTCGGTCTATCATTCTAGTCCATCTCTATCCTCTCTAGTTTGTGTCAAGTGAACTATCGAGACTGTTTTGAATTTCCTTATCAATAAAAGTTATCTATTTATCCTAAACACTTTCCCAAGAGTTGTTTTTCTTTGATCCATGATGAATAGTGGACCCTGATTCCTTAAATCATCACGAAAAAATAGAAACTTCTAAACAAGTTTGAAATGAAAACTATCAGTAGAAGGTTTAAGGCTAAACATTACTCCTGTTGAAAGTCGAAGGTCAACAAACGAAGAAAGCCGAAGGTGCTGCTGTCAACCCTCATTCCAAGAAGAGTGGGGCTACTCAATTCAAAGCTTTGAGAGCTCAAAAAAAACACTCTCAAGCTTTCATCTCCCCCACAACAAAGGTAAACTTCAAAGGCAAGAAGGACTCTCCTACAAAGGAGAAGAGTCAAGTGATCCCAACGAAGAAAAAGAGGATTTCTCAACATCCTCTTACAATGAAGCCTGAATGGCAACGTAAATGAAGAAGAATTTCAACATTCATCCATAAAGAAAAATGTTTAGCCTTAAGTCGTACTAATGATTGGCTTTCTTTTCAAACTCGTTAAGTAATTTCTAGATGATGCAAGGTCCATTAAAGGTAGAACAACTTTTCTAGATCTTTGAGCCATATAGCATTCTTTGTTGAGTCTAGGGGCTTACTCTTAGCCATTCTCATACACACTCTTGAAATCCAAGCATCAAAACTGGGGCTTCCTAACCTTTCCTCCCCCAGTCAATCTCCACTCAAACTCTTAAGAGTATTCAAATCTGCATTAGGAGCTTTTCCCTTTTGCTTCTCACTCTCATCATTAGATAATACACTTCTCCAAAGAGTCAATGCTTGGATCACCTTCCAAAAATAGAGTCTGTCTCTCCTCAACTAATCTTGAGATCTCATCTTTCTCCTTAATGAGATTCTTCCAACCGAGTCCCCTTCGAGTAAACATACTTTTCAAAAAAAGTGGCTCGCTAGGTTGAAAACTCGTAAAGAGCGGCCTAGGCAAAAGTTAGAGCACAAAAACAAAAGACGCGAAAGAGATGCCCGCTAGATTGAAAACCCGAAAGGGCGGTCTAGGCAAAAATCAGGGTGCGTCACTAAAGAAAAAAATTCAAAGGGAAAAAGGAGGGGAACCTTCTACAATTCACGCAGCCTCACAGGCCTGTTCACGAAGTCATCTGCAGCATACAAAAAGTCTTGGGCTTAGTGTCAAGAGAAGCCTTGGAAAATACGCGCTTTGGATTAGGCAGCATAAGCTCTACATAGCAAAAGCCATTGGAGTGGTTTAGACCTTGTTCAGTCAATGATCATCACATGAAAAAAAACTTGGGGCTTGACGATGAAGAAGTCCTACGACAATGAAAAAAAAAATCTTGAAGTATCCTGAACCTTAGCGTTGAACTTGGTTATCTCAACGGAATCCTATTAGACGATTGTCTCATTCGATCTTTAGATGGACCTCACGAGTTGGTCTTCTAAACCAAAATCTAAATCACAAAAACAATTTTCAATTCTCACCTAATAGAACTCATTCTCCTCGCTGATTCTTGGAGTCGAGTGCACATTGATCATCTTGAACAAACAAATGCTTAAGTGAATATATGTTGTTATGCAAATGCTTTCACTAACACTCTTGCAGGAATTAAAGTGCATAAAGCATGTCAAGTGCCTACTTTCAAGAATTAGATCAGACATATGCGTCAAGCACCTCTTAAAGCGTCAAGCATCTTTATCGCGTCAAGCATCCATCACGTCAAATGCTATGCGTTAAGCATATTCCAACAAAAAGCCCGATTCAGCGCCCTTACAGGTGGATAGTCACTAATTAGGTGTGTCAAGCATCTACAGGTGGTATGTCGAGTACTCACCAACAAAAAATCCCGATCCTGAATTGTCAGGATCGTCACCAATTAGGTGTGTTAAGCATCTAAAGGTGGTATGTTGGGTACTCACCAACAAAAAAGCCCGGTCCTGAATCGCCAGGATCGTCACCAATTAGGTGTGTCAAGCATCTACAAGTAGTATGTCGAGTACTCACCAACAAAAAAAAGCCGGTCCTGAATCGCCAGGATCGTCACCAACTAGGTGTGTCAAGCATCTACAGGTAGTATGTCGAGTACTCACCAAAAAAAAAAGCCCGGTCTTGAATCACCAGGATTGTCACCAACAAAAGCCCGGTCTTGAATCGCTAGGATCGTCACCAACAAAAGCTCGGTCTTGAATTGCTAGGATCGTCACCTCAATAAAAGCTCGATCCCGAATCGCCAGGATCGTCACCTCAACAAAAGCTCGGTCCCGAATCGCTAGGATCGTCACCTCACTTTCGTCTCAAAAGAGAAATTGTTCGAATGCAAAGGCCAAACAGGTATAACTTTGTTTTCTAAACACTTTCATGCAGGTTCAAAGCCAAAACAGGCGAATCTTCAGACAACATTAGACAGGTATCTTCAAAATTGGGTCATGACTTGATTCCTCGGTATGAATTTACCTTTTCAAAAAAAATCTTTGTTTTTCAAAATGATTTTCAAAATACCTAAAACAAACTTTTTTGTGTTTTGGAGTCGAACTATGTTTTGGTCTGATTCACTGATAGAGATACGTAGGCAGCCGTGCGGCACGACCATCCCAGTGTTCAGAATGATGTCTTTTCTATCGACAAAACTTCTTCTTTCATAAGACCTGTCGCCGAGGGGCTCTGTAGACACCCCATTCTAAACCAATAATTCGTGATTACACTACTCTTCATCTCTCTTTGTGTTTTGATGAAAGCATATCCGTTTCGTCATGTTTCGTTAAGTTTCTAACTAACCTCGTTAGTTTTGGACCTAACTGACTAACGGAATAACTGAAGAGGACAAAATGGTCATCAGACTAGTTGTCCCGCGCGGGACATACGTGTCTCGCGCAAGACAACCCCTCTGCAGGATGTGCATCACTTTCCTTCTTCGTTTCAACCTCCTTTCTTGATAAATCTCATCAAATCCGGGTATCCAATGATATTGGAGTTCTAGAACCTTCCTTGGGTGGAATCCTATCTTGGTGACCAAGTCATTTACCTCCTATAAATACTTGATGATTTCTAGTATTTTAGAGGTCCCCGATCCCCGATCAAAAATACATAACACACACACATTTTATGGGTTTCTCTCCCTGAAAGATTCCTACAAAACTACCCTAAATCACCTAAAAGTTTATTTATCAACCTTGTTGATCAACAAACATCGAGATTCAAGTCAAGGATTGAGGCGAAACTCTGTCCGCATCAAGATTGAAATCTAGGGTTGAGTCGAAACTCTGTCCGAATCTCTTCTCAAAAGGTAATCACCCTTTAACTATTGTTTCTCTTCTCAATCCCTCTATTGATTTTAGAGTAGTGTAATCCCATTAAAAGGATTAGCCTAGAGTCCCTTCAATCAATGGAGGCGATCTTGAAGCATATGATCCGACATTCCTAATTAATAAATTTATTAGGATTTATTTATTTCTTCTTATTGTTCTTCGAATTGATTAGATTAATAACACCCAGTTAGCAAGACCAGTCTTCGGATTGGGTGGAATGGATGCTCCTTGACCTACCCATTCCATAACTTAACCCCTGAACCCTTGAATCTCTTGAAATTAAATTTAAAAAGGTTTTTCTTAATGTTTTCCATCAATAAATAATAAGTGGCGACTCCATATGTTAAAAATTCACCATCGCTACACCCCACGTCCTCAACATTTCAACAACTCGATCAGACGCGCCCCACGCCCTCAAACATTTCAACAACTGGTCAGAGGTGCCACACGTCCTCAACTCCCTCCTCACAAAGGCACCTCCTCCTGCAGGTAAACACAGCAAAGGTATGTCAATAAACTTCAAATGCAAGACATAGCAGTAATAAACGCTATATAAAAGGTCCGTCCCAACACGGTATGTTCCCTTTCTAAAAATTCCCACAAACAAAGTTTCTACATGACTCACAAAATACACCATCAAACTCAATTTAGGTCCAAACACCTTAGAATAGTCTCAACTTAGGGTCATACTCCTGAACTAAGTCTCAATTTAGGTCCAGACGCCTTAGAATAGTCTCAACTTAGAGTCATACTCCTGAACTAAGTCTCAATTTAGATCCAGACGCCTTAGAATAGTCTCAACTTAGGGTCATACTCCTAAACTAAGTCTCAACTTAGGTCCAGACCCCTTAGAATAGTCTCAACTTAGGTCATACTCCTGAACTAAGTCCCAACTTAGGTCATACTCCTGAACTAAGTCACAACTTAGGGTCATACTCCTGAACTAAGTCCCAACTTAGGTCATACTCCTGAACTAATTCACAACTTAGGGTCAAACTCCTAAACTAAGTCTCAACTTAGGTCATACTCCTGAAATAAGTCCCAATTTAGGTTCATACTCCTGAACTAAACCTCAACTTAGGTCATACTCCTGAACTAAGTCCCAACTTAGGGTCATACTCCTGAACTAAGTCTCAACTTAGGTCCAGACGCCTTAGAATAGTCTCAACTTAGGTCATACTCCTGAACTAAGTCACAACTTAGGGTCATATTTCTGAACTAAGTCACAACTTAGGTCGTACTCCTGAACTAAGTAACAATTTAGGTTCATACTCTTGAGCTAAACCTCAACTTAGGTCATACTCTTGAACTAAGTCACAACTTAGGTTCATATTCCTGAACTAAGCCTCAACTTAGGTATAAGCGCCTTCAAACAATTTCATCTCAGGACACCACCACGTCCACACAAGTCTCACTCAAGATACCACCACGTCCACACAAATCTTCATCTCAGGACACCACCACGTCCTCACAATTTCATCTCAGGACACCACCACGCCCTAGCCATCCGACCAACATGGTCATCTTCTCTCTCCCGACAAGCGGTCCAGATCGGGACCCTTATCTTTATCGACGACCCCACTTCCTTCATAAGTGACGTCGCCGAGGGGCTTCTGCAAGTACCCCAATCCGGACCGCTCACCATCCGAGCATACGGAAAAAACCAAGGGTGAACTTTTGGAGGTTATAACTCCTTCATACAAACTCCAATTGAGACGTGCCATATATGGTTGGAAAGCTCTCTGTAAGTGCTCCAATTTGAGCTTGTTAGTATTTTTGTTAGAAAATTGACGAAAGTTATAACATTCCTAATAATTCCTAACATTCCTAACATTTCTAACCAAGTAAGGGTAGATTAGGGATTGCCAAAAAAAGATAAACCAAGAAAGGAATCAAAAAAAGCAAAAGAAATAGTCAAAAACCAAAAATAGAAACTGCTGGAACAAAAACTGGCTGTTAATTTGATTTTTTTTGAAAAATATTCCTTGTGTCCAAAGCCTGAAGCTGTAATTAATGAACAGTGCACGCTGAAGATCCCATCCGCGCGGACATGTTTGCATTTTCAGAGGGCTATAAATTGAGGCCTTCAGTCTCAGAAAAAAAAAAAAGAAAAGAAGAACACAATTCACAGCTGCACCTTGGCGAAAATACTTGAGAAAATAGTGAGAATTCCCTTGAATTGTCACTCTTTTCTCTTGATTATCTTCCCAAATCTCACTCACTCAAACACTATCATATTCAAGCCTCAAACACTCCCACATTCAAGCCAAAGCTCCAAAACACAAAGAAGATAGGTATAACCTCCCTCTTCTTACCCTAAATCTCTCATCCATGCATGCATTTTCAAGCTACAAAATGTAGTTCATTCATCTTCTTGTCTTAGATCCAAGAAGATCACCATGGAAGTTCATCTCCATGGATGATCTTCTACAAGGATCAATATTATTTTCAAAGTGTTCTTACTTTCTTGCAAGGAAAACACATTTTCAAAACCCTAAAAATCATTTTCATACATCAAATCTCATTTTCAAAGGATAAAATTCCCCTTCCCAAGCAAATGAAGTGCTTAGTCCTAATGTACCCCAAGGATGGTTTGATATAGTTGATTCACCACTAAAATTTCAAGTGATCAATAATCAAAACCTAGGGAAATGGGGACAAGCATGGATGCCAAACCCCCTTTAAAATCATGTTTTTCTTCCTTGAGAAGTTGCTGTCCAGTAGCAATTTTCTAAGACCCCAGTCCATGGTCTAAATTTTTGGACACAGATAAACTTGGAATTAGGTGTTGACTACAAAACACTTTTTGTAGCCAACATCCAGATCTTTCCAGAAATATTTTTACTTTATTTTTTGCGTGAGTAAAACTCTCTTTTTCAAATTTTATTTTGAAGGTCAGATCACCAGTCTCTGGGAGTCCAGATCTCATATCTGAGATTTCCATAAGGTTTTGGTCCTCAAATCTTCTCCAAAATGGAAAATTCTTTCACTTAAATCTTATTTGAGGTGTCTGGAACAACTTTCATTCTCTGAGTTTTCTCAGATTATGAATTTTTCAATCCCTTAAATCTGTTTCAAAATCAAGTGTCCACTGCCTTTTTCATTCTGGCAGAAGTGTTCTTCAACTTCCAAAAATCTCTTGAGTACCAAAACTCAACCCAAAAATCACCCCAAAAATCATGGGATCTGTCCAAAGTCTAATAAAGAATTCCCAATTTTTACTTTTCTGAGTTTCAACTTATTTTGGCCAAAACACACACACACACACACACACACACAAATGATTTTCAGCTTGGAAGACTCGTTTTATGAGGCATTCCGGGTGCACACTAACGTCCTTCCCGGCGTGTAACATGACCTCCGAACCCAAATCTCTAATCTCGGGCATTTTTCAAAGTTTTGGCCCTTAAAACAAAAATGGTGTGGCGACTCCGTATTTTTCCGGTTTTATTTGGTTTTCAAAGAAACGCAAAATCGAATTCTCCCGAGAAAAATTTTGGTGGCACATCATCACACTCTCGTCGAGAACTAGCTTGCAATTACAAAAAAAATAAAATAAAATAGTCAGCCTGCAGAAGTGTCCACGCGTACACTTTTGCAGAGTAAAAAATCATAATTGCAAAATCCTCTTAAAGTCCACAAGATTCCTTCAAATCCCGGAAAACCAAAAAATTGGATTAACAGAAGAGTCCGCGCCGACATGTTTGCAATTTTTCCAAGCCTATAAATAGAGGGCTCCAGCTCTTATTTTCTTCACTCCTCCATTCTCTCCTCTCTCTCCCAGCCTTCAGGCTCTCCCTCTCAGCCCTTAGAGGCAATCTCGGTCCCTTTCGGTCCTTCCCGGGGCCTTCTGAGCCCTCCCGAGGCGCTCTGAAGCCCTGCCGAGCGCTCCCGAGATGCTCCCAAGCCACCCGAGGTGCTCTCGAAGCATCCCGAAGCCCTGCTGATCCATCCCGAGCTATTCCGGTCCATCCAGAGGCATCCCGGTCCATCCCGAAGAGCTGTCGGACAATCCCGAGGCATCTCGACACACGCCTAACCTCTGCCCGAATACAACCAACAATCCCGAGGCAAGCCGAACCTCTGCCCGAGTACAACCAACAATCCCGAGGCACGCCGAACCTCTACCCGAGTATCCCGAAGCACGCCGAACCTCTGCTCGAGGACACACCTAGCACTCTCGAGGCACGCCAAAGCTCTGTCCGCAGACACCGGTACATCCCGAAGCAATCCCGTTCCGTGTCGGAGAACTATTCACACTCAAACACAATTCCCCAGTGGAAGATAGACACGAACCAACATTGGTCAGGCCTCCTTCCAAACCTATTTCAATTCATTTCAATACATAGCATACAATATAGACATCATATTCAGCATGCATTTTTAAAGCACACACACACACATAACTTTTAAAGAAAGAGGGGTATTGAAAGACTCATGCATATGAGGTGACTCGGGTGAGCTTTACTATTCTCTTCTCGAGGCGTAACCTGACCTCCGAACTCAAAATATCATCACACAATAACCATTTTTAAACAAAGTTTTTTTTCAATGTTTTGGGCTATATTAAAACGGCGTGGCTGTAAGTACCCCAATCTGGATCACCCTCTTTCGAGCATTCGAGAAACACCGCAGACTCACTCAAACGCAGTCTCGAACACCCGAAACCCTCAAAAAACCCTAAAAGGCCCAAAAAAACTACCAACCAAACCAAGGGGGGCCTTTCTGGGACAAAAAAACACAAAAGGACTTTTTGGAAATTATGCAAAATTGGGAAAAGCATAGAAGGTCCGTACGGACCTCTTTGCATGCTAAAAGATCCGTACGGACCTCTTTGCTACAAGACATCATAATTGCTGAATCCTCTTAAAGTCCACATTATTCTCTCAAATCGAGGAAAACTAAAAAATTGGATTTACCAGGGAGGTCCGTACGGACCTTCTTGCAGTTTTTCCTACACTATAAATAGAGGGCTCCCCCTCCCTCATTTTACACACCATCCTCTTCTCTTCTCTCCCTAAGCCTTCTGGCTCCCCCTCTAAGTCCTTCCGAGGCACTCCCGGTCCCTTTCGGTTCCTTCCGGGGCCTTTCGAGCTCCCTTGTGGTGCTCCGAAGCCCTTTCGAACGCTCCCGAGATGCTCCCGCGCTGCCCCGAGGCACTCTCGAGGTATTCTGAGGTCCCTCATGGTACTCCAAAGCCTTGCATGGTCTTTCCCGAGGCATCCGGGCCCTTTTCGAGCCAAACCGGCAACTCGGACGCACGCCAGAACTCTACCCGAACGCAACCGACGATCCCGACGCACGCCGATCCTCTGCCCGAATCTAGCCAACATTCCCTGCGATCTCAACGCACGCCGAAACTCTGCCCGAGTGCACACCTGACAATCCCGAGGCACGCCGAAGCTCTGTCCGCAGCCAATCGGTACATCCCGAAGCAATCCCGGTCCGTCCCGGAACACTATTCCATCCTCAAACACTATTCCCCAGCAGAAGACAGACACGAACCAATATTGGTAAGGCTTCCTTCCTACACTATTTCAATACATTTCAATACGCAGTGTACAATGTAGACATCCGATACCGCATGCATTTTTAAAAAAGCACACACACACACACACAACATTTAAAGAAAGAAAGGGGTGTCGAAAGACTCTTTTATACGAGGCAACTCGGGTGAGCTCTAATATTCTAATATTCTCTTCCCAAGGAGTAACCTGACCTCCGAACTTAAAAATCTCATCACACAAAAATAGTTTATTTTTTAAACTGATGCCTTTTTTCAATGTTTTGGGCTTAATCAAACTGGCGTGGCGACTCTACAAGCAAAACAAAGCGAGACACCTCCAATGCGACATAACGCGAAAACAAAAACGTAAAGCAAAATGCCAGATGCCGGGGCGCGATTGCGCTGCCTCTCGGATCCGGGTAATTTCAGTTGGCGACTCCGCTGGGGAATATTTTGTTTTAAAAACTTTTAAACAATACAAAAGAATTTTAAAACGATGATGAGGGTCAAACTTTCATTTTACCCCTTTCTTTAACTGTTGTGTGTGTGTGCATGTGCTTTACTTTTTATTTACAAAAAAAAATAAAAATACAAATACAAAAAATGCATCAATATACATCTGTGTACATACATTTAAAATTCTTCAAAAACTTCTGTTTTACTCAGAAAAAGAATTTTAGAGACCGCACACTACTCACACTGCTGCCTCGGTACACCGCACGCTACTCGCACTGCTACCTCGGATACACTGCACACTACAACCCTCAACCCGGGGTGGTCTCAGTTGCAGTCCGTTTGGTCTTCCTAGGCCTCTTGGACGCGCACGGGATCATTCCAAACATCCCATCCTAGCCAGTGTCAACCCTGCACGCTTGAGTCACACTCTGTCCAGACTCGGTTGGTTTTTACCCAGTCCGTGTCATACAGCCTGGATACATATTCCATGCCGGCCATTTTCTGAGTCGAAGCTCAGAACTCAAGATCCCTCGCGCAAGCAAAGCGATGAAAGGTCATGCTAAAATCTTGACCTGATCTTGATTTTCAGAAGCTACACCCAGACGATGTTCCGTCCCGGATATACATCCATGCCCACATGACACCATGTCATCAAGCCTTTAATACGTCAGCCATGACGATATGACCCAGCCAACGCCTAACGTCACAGATCCCTTGCGCAAGCAAGGTAAAGAGAGGTCATGCCGAACTCTCGACCCGATATTGACTCAGGTGCCAGCTCGGCCCACTATTCACATGGCTAACGCATTAAAACGAACATGACAGGCTCGGTCCTTAGGTTCGATTTTTCTTTTAGACCAGTGGAAACTGCTTTCCCTATAGGACCCTCGCCCGGGGTTGTCCACCCCGGGATGTCAAAATACAGGTGCAAAACGAGGGGCTTATAGCCGCACAGATGGTCTCCACTGACCCAGGATCTAGCATAGTTGCGAAAAAGAAGAGCAATCTTTTCCAACCTACCTAGGATTCTGAGAAAACACTGTTTTAAGTAAATTAAAACGACAAAAAAAAATAAAAGCGAAAACCGCATGTCACATGATCTTCCCCCCCCCCTTTTTATCCAAAAGGCCTTCCCATGTCTAAACCTTTCCCGTCACCCCCTCCAGCAAGCCGAGAGTGATCGAGAGTACCCGGGAACTATTCTCCAGTGTCAAAGTCGTAAGGTCCAACATTCTTCCCAGCACAGCCACTAGGGCAGTCCGTCAACTCCCCATGGCCAAGTTGGTGGATAACAACGAGGAAAACGGGACCTTACCCCCGAGAAATTTCCCAACAATGGAGGAAGTTTGGCAAGTTATCATGGCTCTTGAGAAACGCTAAGGCGAACAACAAGCCAGGATCGAAGGTGCCATGCACCACTTCGGAACTTTTGCCATTCCCCAACCACTCGGGACTTCCAAAGGCATGCCCCTCCCGCAGCTCCTAACGTCTCTCATTGTCTCCCGTAAGTCAATTTGTTGCCCTCATACGAGCCATGCAGCTATGACATAAAGTCACAAGACCCCTGGGGGGAAGACGTGCCCGGTCAACATCCTGAGGTCCCGGTACCACCTCAGAACGATGAACACATCTGGTGGGACGTCTGCGATTGCACCGCTTGTCTGGAAATGGAATTCCAAGATGAAATGAACGAGGATCGCCCTCGAAGAAGGAAGAAACCCTCTTCTCAACGAAAACTGAAGAAGAGATACGAAGCCGGCGACCCCACAGTCGGAACCCTTGGAGAACCATCAGGAAAGTTTGACTACTACGTCATTTACTCCAGCAAATCTCCTCAGCCTAGCTCTGCACAAGACCACGGCAACGTCTGTTCCATGATCAGCTGGGACGAGCTCCACACCGCCACCTTTGGCCCGAGGGTCCAGATACCCCAACCCCTATCTTGGGAAGATCTCAAAGCCACTGTTGACGCTTCAACGAAAGCAATAACGGTGAACGAACTGAAATGCGCAGCATGGCCCTACGCCAACCAAGGCCCTCCCATTACAGAGATAGGAGAGACAAGTAAAGCAGCAAAGCCAGAGGTGAACGTACTGACACGTTCCGGTCAAATCCCGACGAATCCTCCACGAGCAGACAAAAGGCCAGCCATGCCTGAGCCCCGAACTGAAAAGGGGCCCTACGCCAAAGAAGCCGAAACCCTTGACCCGAAGGCTGAAGATCCTGTCTTAACTCAGCTCAAGCGTACTCAGGCTAACATCTCACTCTGGTCCTTGCTCACTTCCTCTTACCCGCACAAACTCAAGCTGGAAGAAAGCCTGGCCCAGACCATGGTACCTATCACCGTGACACCAGATGAAGCGGTTCAGATGATCGGCAACGTTCATTACAGCAACATCAACATGTTTACGGAGCTCGACCTCCCAAAATTTGAGGCTGACCACAATGAGCCTCTCTACATAACAGTTCAACTTGACGAGCGCTGCCTCCCTCGGGTCTTGGTAGATGGGGGATCAGCCATGAATGTCCTCTCATCCAAAATGATGGACTTGCTAGGGATCAAGCCAACTGATCTGAAACCCTCAACTCAGACAATCAAGGCATATGACTCAACGTCTCGCTCAGTCTTGGGAATAGCCACCCTGAACCTGTGGTTCGGAAAGCAGATGGTCCCGACCGACTTCCAAGTCATCGACATCCCGATCACATTCACTGCCATCTTGGGACGCCCTTGGCTACACCAGATCAATGGGGTGGCATCCACCCTCCACCAGTGCGTAAAGTTCGTCCAAGGAACAGACCTTACCATCATCTACGGTGACAGCATAACCACCGAAGGGACCGACACAAACGGCGTCCCGGTCCTGGAGATCAAACACGACAATGACGGCATGATGCTGACCGGGTTCACCATCGAAAGCCCGAAAGCGCAGGTGTGCCACATAGACCTGCCTTTGATTTGGGACCAGATCCCTCCCCCGATGAAGATGATGAAGCTCATGAACTACATCCCGGGGCTTGGTTTGGGAAAACGCCATCAAGGTACCCAACAAATCATCGAGATCAAAGAACAGAATACCCTCCATGGCCTGGGATACATTCCTACTCCCGAAGACGCGGCGGAAGATAGAAAAGCTGCACGAAAATGCTCCGCCAATAACAAAAGAGGCTTGCACGCAATCTCCGATCTCCGCCCTTACAGCTTCGACATGACCAGGTACTTCACAAAGAAAGCCGGCAGTTTGAACGAAGACACAGAAAAGGGAACAGAGCTGATCAACGCCAAACAAAACTGGCCGACAACCATGGACAAGCTCCAGCGGAACCTGGCAAGATTCAGAGGCCTCAAGCCAAATCCCGTCAGAAGAGCATTTCTCGATGCACCAACTCTGTCGGGACCCACGACCACCACTATTCACAATGAATTCTGGTTCGGGAAAACCCCCTCTTTGGCAGAAGAACTCGAAAAACTCTCTGTCAACACCCCTGCCACCAACAAGCAGGACAAGTCTGCATTCGAGCTAGCAATGCCCAAACACAAGAGCGAAAGACTCCACAGACAATGCCTGGAACAAGCCACTGCTCCACCATCTCTTCAGTGATGAAATCGAGGTGCCAGATCTAATCGATTTTGTTTTCGATAACTCTATGATAGCCATGATCGGGAACGGCAGCGCGAAGCCTTTCGACCCCCGCCTCCTGTCAAGCTCATTGCCACTCAATAACTGGGCCACCTTCTCCGGACCTACCGCCAGCAAGAAGGACATGATCGAACAACTTGGTCTGACCCCTCGAGTCCTAGAGTCCAGTGTCAAAGCCCATCCTGAGTCTGTTATCTTTGAATTCGAGTCTTTCGAGTCATCTGATGGCCTCACGCCAGAAGATTACGAACTCATTGCCAATAGTGTATTCCCGTATGCTCTTAATGAAAGTTTCGATCTTTCCGAGTATCCTCTCATTGCATCTTTAACAACTGATAAATTAACTAACACACAAACAGTTAATAATGATTCACTTGATAAAGAAGCAGACACATTAAACGAACAATACATTAAGCACATCTTTAAGCATGTTGTCAAACGAGAGAAAAACCGGGCCCAAGCTGCCGAGGAGGTTTTAACCAAAGTGAATTTGGGAACTGCTGAAGAGCCAAAAGAGATGCAAATCGGAAGTTTCTTCACCGGCACAGAGCAAAACGCATTGACTGCAGTGCTCAAGGAATTCGTGGACGTGTTCGCTTGGTCTTACCGAGACATGCCCGGATTGGATCCAAACATAGTGGAACATCGACTTCCCTTTAATCCCGAGCTAAGCCCATCAAGCAAAAGCTACGCCGGATCAAGCCAGAATGGTCTTTACAAGTCAAGGAAGAGATTGAAAAGATGCTCTGCGTCGGCTTTATAAGGGTGATCGAGTTCCCGACATGGATCTCCAACATAGTCACGGTCACCAAGGCCAATGGAAAAGTGCGCTGCTGCGTGGACTTCCGAGATCTCAACAAAGCGAGTCCCAAGGAATACTTTCCACTACCGAACATCGACATGTTGGTAGACACTACGGCCAATTTCGAGGTTAAGTCCTTCGTGGATGGGTTTGCCGGCTACAATCAAATCAAGATGGTCGAAGAAGATCAAGAAAAAACAGCCTTCACAACCCCCTAGGGAACTTACTGCTACACGGTAATGTCGTTCGGACTAAAGAACGCTGGGGCTACCTACCAACGGGCAGAACCCTCCCTCTTCCACGACATGATCCACAAAGAGATCAAAGTGTACGTCGATGACATGATCATCCACTCAAAGGGATCAGATAGACAACATCTCACGGACCTGAGAAAGTTCTTCAATCGCCTCTGAAAACACTCAATGAGGCTAAACCCTGCCAAATGCACAGCCGAGGCAAAGTCTTAGGATACATGGTCACCGAGCGAGGCATCGAAGTTGATCCTCAAAAGATCAAGGCCATCATCGAAATGAGACCACCACAAACGCAAACAGAGGTAAAAAGCTTCATGGGCCGCCTGCAGTATATCAGCCGCTTCGTCAATCAGTTGACCTCCATGTGCGAGCCAATCTTCAAACTAATGAAGAAAAATGCAGACATCGAATGGAACTCGGAATGCCAAGATGACTTTGAAGAAATAAAGGCGTACCTTGTGAGTCCCCCAATACTCTGTCCTCCCCATGAGGAGAAGCCGCTTTTGCTATACCTAACTGTGACCGACACAGCAGTCGAAGCCATGCTCTGTCAAGAAAAGAAAGAGTCACGAGTCGAGAACGCCATCTACTTCGTCAGTCGAAAGTTTCAAGGCAGCGAACTCAACTACTCAGCCCTCGAGAAAACCTGCTCAGCTCTTGTATGGGTCGTCGGAAAATTACGACACTACATGCAGACGCACACGGTGCACTTGGTCTCCAAAATGGACCCTGTCAAATACCTCTTCGACAAACCATCTCTGTCAATGAGGCTCGCCAAATGGTCTTTCTTCCTAGCAGAATTTGACATCAAGTACATAAACCAAAAGTCAATCAAGGGACGGGTAATGGCCAAGCAGCTGGCTGACTTCCCCACCGACGAGGCTCAAGGCCCTGAACCACAATTTCCAGACGAAGGAATCTTCGCACTTGAAAGCGAAAACCGATGGAAACTGTTCTTCGACGGAGCGGACAACAAAAGAGGAAACGGCATCGGTATGCTCTTGGTCGACCCCAAGGACGAGCACACTCCAATCGCTATAAAGCTAAATTTCGAGATAACCAACAACGCCGCCGAATACGAAGCCTGCGCCGCCGGGCTAGAGGCCGCACTCGAAAGGAACGTCCAGAAACTCGAGGTCTACGGGGACTCAGCCCTAATCATCAACAAAGTTTCCAACAAGTGGAAAACAATAGACCCAGGCTTGCAAAAATACCACGCCTGCATGGAAGACCTCATCACACAATTCAAAGAGGTCACCTTCCACTACTTGCCAAGAGACCGAAACCGATTTGCAGACGCCCTAGCCACCTTGGCTTCACTTGTAGAAATCCCCGAGGGAAAGGCAATCAAGCCATTCAAAGTCGGACGAAAGGAAATTCCTGCCTACTGCTGCGAGATCGAACCAGAGCCCAAGCCCATCAATGAGTCATGGTACAACTAGATCTTCCAATACCTCAAGAACGGGGAGACCGCCTTCATGAACGAGGAAGGTCAACGCAAGGAAGGAGTTAAAGCCAAGAGCATCATGGCCCTAAAATGCCTTTCCTCTCACTTTGTCATCCTTGGAGACATGCTATACAAAAAACGCTACAAAGGACCGCTCCTACGCTGCATCAGCCAGGAAAAAGCAAGTGAGCTCATGAACGAAGTCCACAACGGGGCTTGCGACCCCCACATTAACGCCAGAGCCCTGATGCAAATCATTCTTCGGATGGGCTACTACTGGATCTCCATGGAGGCAGACTGCATCCACTTTGTCCGAAGCTGCGATAAGTGTCAACGGTTCTCCAACCTCAATCATCTATCGCCTCACGATCTCTACTGCATGACTACGCCCTGGCCCTTCGCCACATGGGGAATCGACGTCATCGGGAAAATTGCTCTGGCAGGCAGCAAAGGCCACGAATTCATCTTGGTAGCCATCGACTACTTCACAAAAATGGGTCGAAGCCAAGTCCTACAAGGTGCTCACCTCCAAGAAAGTCGCACATTTCCTCAAGGAAAACATCATCTGCCGATACGGCATCCCGAACGAGGTCATATCAGACAACGGCTCCCACTTTGAAGGAGAATGTGAAAGACTGCTGGCCGAATTCAAGATCACACGCCACAAGTCTTCTCCCTACCGGCCACAAACAAACGGCGCCGTAGAAGCAGCAAACAAGACCCTCAAATGGATCATCCGAAAAATGACCACCCGAGGACGTGATTGGCCCGAGAAGCTGCACCTTGCACCTTGGGGCTACCGAACATCAGTCAGAACAGCCACGGGAGAAACTTCATTCGCCCTGACATACGGGATGGAAGTGGTACTACCCGTGGAACTGGAAATTCCCTCACTCCGAGTGTTGCTGGAAAACGAAATCAACGAAGTCGAATGGCTCCGAAGCCGGCACGACGAACTGGCTCTGCTAGACGAGCGATGACTAAAGGCCATGGAACACGTCCAAGCCTACCAAAGCAGAATGGCTAGAGCTTTCGACAAGAAAGTCAAGTCCCGAGACATCAGGGAAGGCGATCTGGTACTCAAAGAAAAGACTCCCACTCGAACCAACCCACTGGGAAAATGGGAACCAACATGGATCGGCCCTTTCGTGGTTCAAAAGATCTTCTCCGGAGGCACCATGAAGCTGACAGGCCTAGACGGCAATCCCTTCATGAATCCCGTCAACGGAAGAAAACTTCGCAGATACTTTTCCTAAAGAAGACCAACTGTGCATCTCTTGGCACTCCATGTAGTGTCAAACTACGCAGACCTGAGCCCTCTAGTCCGGGGGAACGTAGGCAACCTTAATTGATCCGGTCTAAAAACACACAAAAAAGTCAAAAGTTTGAATGTCAATCAAGACCTCCATCAAACTACACACTTTCCAAGAGCATGCCCCCACCATCACCTTGACCAAGTCAAACGACGGCGGCAACATCAAAAGACATCCGAAGGTCACTCAACATCAAACGACTGACCCATGTCAACTTCCAAGCTAGGGGCTTGCCTTCGCCCCCACGCGCTTCAAAAAAAAAAAGAGCTCAAGCAAAGGCATTCAAAAAAAAAAGAGAGCTCAAGCAGAAGCTACAAAAAAAATAAGCTCAAGAAGAAGCTACAAATAAAAAAAGAGGCCAAGAGCCCGACGCCAACAAACAAGAGGCAAGGAAGCCACGGAAAAGACCGTCAAAACGACTTGTCAAGGGATCATCCAACCTCCCATCCAAATACAAAACCCAGGCGAAAAGGGGATTGCCGTCAAGGCTCAGGCTGCTTCAGTCCGCAAATACAACAGAAGGGTCCAAAGCTGGATGCCATCAAGGCTCACAAAAGAAACAAAAGGCGAACAAGAGATCTTGCGTCTCGACAAAGCTTTAAAAGTAAATCACAAATCACTAACGATTACAACATTTCTTGATGAGTTCAAGCACGGTCTACTCTCAAGTTCACAACATGCTAAAAGACAGCTTAATACATTTAACGAATAATGTGTTTGCAATGCAATGAATGGATACCTAGGAGGTCATTCCGCGCCATCTGCGTTTGTCCCCTCGCCATTCTTTCCTTTCTTCCCTCGTCCCCGGCGAGTCTTCTTTCGCTCCACGCGAGCCAGCTCTTTCTCTCTCAATCCGAGATTAGGGGTCCTCCCCGTAGAGTCAAACAATCCAACAGCTCGTAGGGCTTCATTTGCCCGTGATTCGGCTCTGATCTCCTCCCTGCGAGTCTGCAAAAGAGGACCTCTCTCTGTCACTCGGTCAACTCTAGTCTCGTAGTCAAACAAAGTGTCTCCCGTAACATCCTGAGGGTCAGACCAGGCTTTGGCACTCCTAAGGCAATAGCTGCGACGGCAATCGGGCCACAGAATCGCTTCACGCCTGCTCCCCAAAACCACTTGGGACTGCCCAACACGCTGCTCGTACCGATCCAGGTACTCGGTGGTCAATACAACACTCTCCCGACATCGAAGGAGCACCACAGGAGGGAAAGCGGAATACTTCCATACCCTCAGAAAATACGAAAGAGCACCTAGAGCTGCCATACAAAGAGGAGTTACCTCCACAGTGGCAAGGTCATCCCAGCCCAACAAAGGCTCCTGTCTCATCCCGAACTGTCGGGAAACAAGTGACGGAATGTAAAAGGAGGACCAAGACAAACCAGGAACTCTGACAACAAAGACCCTTCCTGAAAGGCCCTCCTAGTCTCAATCCTCCAGTGTGGAACCCACCAACGGATCTGATGCGTACCAAGCTGTGCCATCCATCTCTCCCAGGCGAACTGATCCATATCTAATACAAGAGGACGCTGAGCAAATGTCCACGTGCTAAACGACGCCGGAGCCTTGGGCATAGCCTGAAGTCTCTCTCGCAGCCACAAGGTGAGCAAAGCGGGGCTTACCCCTCTCATAAACCTATCTCCAGTCGCCAGACGATCAATGCCGTGGAGTGTCTCCCCCAGCACCAACGGAATAATATCCTCTCCAGCTCTGCAGTGCCCTACCACATCCAGCAAAGCGCCGTCGCATACCCCCAGGAAGCTGACCATGAAAAGCGTAGCTATCACGCACAAGGCAAATGCATCCCACGAGACGTCACTCTCGTCATCGCTCATAAACCGCTCCGACAGCGCGGAAATGTCAATATGACCCGAATCAAAGGTCATACCCTGCACTTCTCCCAACGAAGACCGAAGAAAGCATGCAAGCTTCACGCTCACGGCAGCACCACCAATCAAAGGAAGCGAGATGGCCTCCACCTTCGGTCCTCCAATCAATGCCCGAAAATCCTCGAAAGTGGGTGTCACTTCATTGTAGGAGAAGCTATACACATGCCTCCTAACATCCCAGAACTTCGCGGCAGCCCGCAACAATTCCCAATCAGGAACCAACTCCTTAAGGGACCAAACCGAGCAGAGTCGAAACCTCACCTCGAAAGCCCGCCTATGATGCCTCATACGGTGTCGCATCCACATTTTCAGCCGCTTAAGGAAGTATGCTTGCCGCTCCTTCAAAAGCCTTGGCAAAATTCTTGGAACATACGAAGAATCCATGGCAAAAATGGAGGTTCCTAGAGAAAATGGGGAAGAAAGCTCGAAATGACTGAAAATGGGAAGTGGGGAAGGTTCAGACATCCTGAAAACACTTATCCTTTCCCCAAAAGCAAGGAAGATCCGTACGGACCTTTTTGCACCCTAGGTTGGTCTGTACAAACCTTCTTGCAACTTGGTCCCACTTTTTCAGCAAACAGTACAACAGCCACTATTCCCAGCAGGACCTTGCTCCAAACTGCTCAAATTCTGGCCAAAGCCATTTCTGGCAAGCATACACTACCCACAAACGCACTCCCAGCTCACGTGGCATGCACAAATAATAAACTAGCAACATTTCTAGGACAAACCCCGGGAATCACAAAATACGACATTACATCTTAAAATAAAATACTTTGCTGTGCAAATACAAGTGTTTTATTACAGGTACCAAAATGTCTGTTGCTAACAAAAAAAACAAAAAAATGGAAAGAGGGAAAGCAAATGAGCCCTACTCCGACTCCTCATCATCGACCTCATCAAACGTAAAGTTGGGCATCTCGGCAAACTCGCCAGTCATGCCCTCGTCATCCGAATACTGGACCCCCTCCTGAGGCAAGTACTCGAAGTAATCCGCAGGATCGAGCCCGGTAAAAGGATCAAAGAAGGAAGGCTCCGACGAACCCTCTCCCTGAGACTCCTGCGCCAGCAAGAACTGGTGAAAAATCGGCGGCCTCCGGATCCCCAAAGACACCCCTGCATCCATGCTATGCCGCCCCCGAATGGGTCCCTCCTGCTGCGGCCCTGGCTCAGCTCTTGACGGATGAACGTCAACAGAATGCCTCGAAGGCATCGGCTCGTACGCCGGCACACGTCGTGAAGACTGGCAAGACAGCTTCCCCACCATATTCTTCACAAAAGACCTCAACGCCACGTAACGGCGGGTCAACGTGTCAAAGGATCTCCCCGAGACCTGCACAAGAAAATGGCCAAAGAAACGCTCAGCAAAAGAGATGCAATCATGCTCAGCAAAAGAGAAAAATACAGAAAAGATGCCAAAACGGAAAAGAGTAAGCACACTCACCGGCACATCCGGGTCAACCCGATAGGCAGCAGGAGCCTGCTCAGGGACGGGTACCGACACCCTCCACCTCGACGAGTCGCCCCGTACATATGTAAAGTCCGGCCCAGGCACCGGAACATCTGGGGGACGAGGTGGACCATCCCGCCTCTCTCTCGCCAACACCTGTGGCGTCCTCAGCTTCCTCCTGACGAAGGACCCGTACTCCTCATACAAAATGAACTCCTCGGCACTCACGCCGCCCAAGTACCTGTCGTACTCTAACACATCCATGTCACGGGGATTCATCATCCCAAAGGGCGGATCCCTCGGAGCCATAGGGGGCACACCTGGGCCATGCTGCCAGAAGACCCTCTCCCCCAAATACATAACATCACAAGTCAGGCCCCGCAGCATCTTCCTCTGCACCGTCACCACGGGACCACCCTCAAGCTCGTCGCCGCCATACCGAGCCCAGGGATACAGCTCAAACTCCGCCGAGCTATCCTTCTCCAGGAACTCCTGCACATCCCGATAGGCGATGGTGAGCTTCCCCCTATTCGTCCTCCTCCTCCTCAACTGACGGGCCCAGCCCAGCATAGCAGGATAGGCCTCCATGGCCTCAGCATCTCGATCCCACGGAAAGCACCGGAAGATCTCATAAAACCACACCTGCAACGAAAGCAGATAAAGCTCAGGGCAAAAGAAGACGGAGAAATGACAAACTGCTAAATCACAAACAGCAATAAACTCATACCTCCAAAGCAAAATCGAAGCATCCCAGAGAACTGGCCACGCCTCGGCTAAACCGGTCCAAGGAAAAATAGAGCTCGGCCAAGCCTGCCTCGCCCCAAGCTATCTCACCAACCCTCTCCAAATCCACCAAGCTCTCCAGTAGAGGAAAAGGAGCCGAGGTAGCGTGATTCGAGAACAAAGTCTCGGATAGAGCAAACAACAAGAAAGAGTGCGCCAGCTGCTCGGCCGTCACCAAACCGGTGCCCCGACGTAAGCCCCGATGTTGGCCGTAATCTGTGCCTCCACATCGCCATATAACATGCCCAGGCCCCTACGAGGAGAAGGCACGAAGCCTAGCAGCTCCGCCAGCGTCCCATCGGATATCCTGTCCCGCCATCTCACTGGCCCTCCTTTGAAGGAAAGCCCAGTAATCGCAGCGAAGTCAGTAGGAGTCACCTCTCCCCAACTCAGATGGAAGGTATGTGTGGTGTCCCACTAATACTCGGACAAGGCCAGGAAGATGCTCTTGTTCTTCCTTGTCTCCGCAATCCCGGCCAGGTTTTCCACGAACGCGCCCAAACCAGAAGCAAAGACCAGCCTCTTAGGACTCGGCCTACCCTCCCTGGAGATATCTGGTAAATGCTGCCACAGCTCAACTACTGCCTCGAGCGACTCCCGAGACTTCATCTTCTTGGCCTTTCTGGACAAAGGCCCCTCATCCTGCAGGTAAACACAGCAAAGGTACGTCAGTCACAGCACTTAATGACAAATACCAAAAGGAAACGAAAGCATAAAAAAGTCCGTCCCAACACGGCAAAACAAAAACAACCCGTCACGAAACACGGTGCACGTTGCACATAATTTGCCCCATGCAGTCCGTCACAAAACACGGCAAACACTGTACAAATTTTCTCAAAAGAGGGATTAAGACCTACACGACACTTTTTCAAAAAACCCGTCACAAAACACGGTGCACGTTGCACATAAACTCCCCACAAAGTCCGTCACAAAAACACGGCACACACTACATGACACATTTTCAAAAGTCCGTCCCTACACGGTACACACTTTCAGATAAAACCCGTCACAAAAACACGGCACATGTCGCACTCTTTACACAAAGTCCGTCCCTACACGGCTATTTTTCACAATGTACATACAAAAGTAGCATAAGGTACAAAATACCAAAGCATGCATTTCAAAGAGAGGCACTTTATTTTTTACAAATAAAAGCTAATCTCCACATTTTTGCAAAAAAATCGCATACCCACAATTCTTACATGATTCAATTTCAACAATTAATCGCAAATTTCACAAAAAAGCATGGCAATAACAAAAAGCCCCAAATATGCGAAGAATTAAAACCTAGTTCTAGCATGCAATAATTCGAGCAAGAATCAAGACGAAATTGATTTCTTACCTCTCTGACGGCCCTATCCCGCATATTGTGCACCTCCGGATCCGGATACAACACATCCGGGTTCCTCGACAAAGGCACAAAGGAAGTACAATTCCTTTGAAGGTCCGCCCTTTGCTTAATGGCCTCTTGACCCCGTTGACGATGACCTCTCCTTGCTCTTTCCGCCATAACAAGCAATTCAAGCAAAATGCGGAGGAATTACTTAGGAAATTTTGGATCAAAAGCCAAGAATTTCTCTCCCTCTCTCTCTATTTTTACGAATTGGAAGGGGGAATAATGGGGATTGCCTCGTTGCTGAAGTTGATCAAATTCTGGGAATTCCAAATTGCACGAAGGTCCGTACGGACCTCTTTGCAAACATAAAAGGTCTGTACGAACCTCTTTGCATTATTTGGCCAAATTACTCCTTTGCCCTTATAATCTTTGCCCCTGGCTGTCCAAAGGCCTATTTCAGCAGATTCAATGCAGTTTAGTCCTTAACCCAACAAAACCAACCCCGGCCGTCATCGTAAGCCCGAACCTCGCCCACTAAACGGTAAAACAAACACAAAAGGCGCAAACACCTCCAAACACAGTCCCAAGGCACTAAACGCCCCCTAAACACAAAATGGTGAACCAAACACCGGCCATCAAAGTAAGCCCGAAATCACCTCCTCAGCGGACAAAACTTAGACGGGAACTCTTGAAAGCCCATACGAGACTACACGTCCCCAGCAGATGAACACCGGCAGTCATCGTAAGTCCAACCACAGTCAGAGGACAAGTCACATCCTCACGTACGACAAAATCACAGTCAGAGGACAAGTCACGTCCTCACGCACGACAAAATCACAGTCAGAGGACAAGTCACGTCCTCACGACAAAATCACAGTCAGAGGACAAGTCATGTCCTCACTCACGACACAACCTCAGTCAGAGGACAAGTCACGTCCTCACGCACGACAAAACCACAGTCAGAGGACAAGTCACGTCCTCACGCACGACACAACCACAAGTCACAGGGCATAACACGTCCTCATCCGCAGCCCGAAAGGCTTTAAACCACTCAGTTCGGGAGACCGCATAAATCAGCCAAATCACTATCCGCAGCCCGGAAGGCTTTAAACCACTCGGTCCGGAAGATCATATAAACCTCCCAAATCATTATCCCCAACCCGGAAGGCTTTAAATTACCCGGTTCAGAAAATCGTAAAATTTCCATCTCAGGACACCACCACGTCCTCACAGTCGACCTCAGCGGTCACACGACACTTCAGGGCACCACCACGCCCACATACTCCCGCAATTTCACGAAGTCGGAACTATGATCAGGCTTGATTCCCGCCGGGGATACGTAGGAATCCTATTACAGGGTCCAGCCAACCGACATATACGGTCACACAGGATGCCACCATATCCACGCAACCGACCTATACGGTCACACAGGACGCCACCACGTCCACGCAACTGACCTATACGGTCACGCAGGACGCCACCACGTCCTCACCACCGACCTAAATGGCCACCCACAGGACACTGACACGTCCACACACAGAGTCTCAGTTAGAGGACATCACACATCCTCATACACGACAACACTCACCCCAAACCCGAACTACGATCAGACTTGATTCCCGCTAAGGATACGTAGGAATCCTATCACAGGGTCCAGCCAACTGATCTAAACGGTCACACCTTAGGACACCACCACATCCTCACGTGATCCAGATCAGGACCCTTATCTTATCAACGACCCCACTTCCTTCGTAAGCGACGTCGTTGAGGGACTTCTGTAAGTACCCCAATCTGGATCACCCTCTTGCGAGTATTCGAGAAACACCGCAGACTCACTCAAACGCAGTCTCGAACACCCAGAACCCTCAAAAAACCATCAAAGGCCCAAAAAACCAACAACCAAACCAAGGGGGGCCTTTCTGGGACAAAAAAAACACAAAAGGACATTTTAGGAATTATGCAAAATTGGGAAAAGCATAGAAGGTCCGTACGGACCTCTTTGCATGCTAAAAGGTCCATACGGACCTCTTTGCTACCAGACATCATAATTGTTGAATCCTCTTAAAGTCCACATTATTCCCTCAAATCGAGGAAAACTAAAAATTTGGATTTACCAGGGAGGTCCGTACGGACCTTCTTGCAGTTTTTCCTACACTATAAATAGAGGGCTCCCCCTCTCTCATTTTACAAACCATCCTCTTCTCTTCTCTCCCTAAGCCTTCTGGCTCCCCCTCTAAGTCCTTTCGAGGCACTTCCGATCCCTTTCGGTTCCTTCCGGGGCCTTCCGAGCTCCCTTGTGGTGCTCCAAAGCCCTTTCGAGCGCTTCCGAGATGCTCCCGCGCTGCCCCGAGGCACTCTCAAGTTATTCTAAGGCCCCTCGTGGTACTCCGAAGCCTTGCCTGGTCTTTCCCGAGGTGTCCCGGCCCTTTCCGAGCCAAACCGGCAACTCGGACGCACGCCGGAGCTCTGCCCGAACGCAACCGACGATCCCGATGCAAGCCGAACCTCTGCCCGAATCCAGCCAATAATCCCTGCGAACCCAATGCACACCGAAACTCTGCTCGAGTGCACACCTTACAATCCCGAGGCACGCCGAAGCTCTGTCCGCAGACAACCGGCACATCCCGAAGCAATCCCGGTCCGTCCCGAAACACTATTCCATCCTCAAACACTATTCCCCAGTGGAAGACAGACACGAACCAACATTGGTAAGGCTTCTGAAATTGTCAATGGCTTCACTGGAAAGAGATGTTATCGTAGATGTTACCCAACACCTTGGATAACACACTGACGGACAGCACACACACACCAAATTAAATAGTTTGTAAAAACTTTGTGCAGTGAAAATAAATAACACAAGATATAATTTTCTCAAGTTATATAAATATATAACTTGAGTGTGCCTAGATGGCGAAGACTTTATAATCAATATAGAAAAATTACAAAGCCGAAAGTTCCCTATTGCTAATACAATGATAATGCTCTATGGAACTAAATGAGACAAAGCACGAATCCTATCCTTAGCCAACACTCTCTTAAACACTCAGTGTTTAAGCTAGAATCACAAGGGAGGAAGGATTATGCGAACCAAAGGAACTTTGTCTCTCTTGTGCTAAGGTGTGTGTATACAAATCAGGTGAGTGGAGAGAGCGGAGTATAATCTGATTTTCTCTTCTTTTTTTAAAAGTACACAAATGTTAAAAACTATGAGGGCCAAAATATTACTTTAATTTAAAATCAAATCAAATTATTATTTATAAAAATATATATATTTAATTTTTAAATGAATTTTGTCTTTAGAAAATTTATACATAAATAAAAAATCAAATAATATTTGAACATTAACGATAGCGTAACAAATCCCAATAACTACTAGTGTGGAGTGAAACGCGCCATGCATGAAGAAGCTAGGCCTCTAGGGGTAGGGCCAACCTTAGATACTGCATGTCCACAACGCGATAACAATCATTCACCCTAACAAATAGCCTCCTCTCAGTTCCAAATCGTGTGACCCATTTTAGACTATATAACTTTTAGAATATTTCATTTACTCAGATAATAATTAAATGATATTACTTTTAGTGAGTATTTTATTATTGAAGGAATTAAATTATTACACGGGAAATACCTGTAATAACATCGAAATTAGTAGGGGGTGAAAAGTCAAAATCTACAAAGATAGAGGGAGAAAGAAAACTAATTTGAGAAAAGGAAGTACGGATGATGGAGTGATGGTGTGGGGTGAGGAGGGAGAAATATTGTGGTAGTAAAAAAGGTACACCATAATGTCATGAGAGAGAGAGTTGAACTGGTGTGGTGTATAAATATATTGCAAGGAAATAATTTGTGTGGATTTTTAGCAATAGTGAATCCGAAAATACAAAGATTTATTGTGATGATTTAGCAATTTATTAAGTTATAAAAAACAATATTCTAACGTTAGAACTTACTGCTTTTAGTAGTTTTAGTCATTTTGTTGTGTAAACTGAAAAAACACTTAAAAAAAACCGGTTCAACAATTTCATTCACATGCTTAAAACCAGAAATATTATAATAAATCTAGGCAATGAAATAGAAAAACTCATCATCAAATATATAATGAAAAATAATTTTGAGAGTACTAGTACTAATACGAAAAATTCATTAAACGTTGAGTTACAGAGAATGACAGAGATCACCTGATCATCAACAAGAAAAAGGAGAATACCGTAAGCAAAACATCTCAAGTGCAACTAACTAAGCATGAAAATTGTATTAATTAATTCCTCCGGTTACCGCTGAAGCACCACCACCGTGAGAGTAACACTCCCCGCGCAGGCACCGTCATATCCACCACCTCCGCCTTCAGGGGTTGCTTCCATAACCACCACCACCGCCTTCAATTCACGGAGACCACCTTCTTAAATGTAACAAATAGTAATAATAACAGAGATTATTGGAACTAGAATCTTACCTGAAACTTGATGAATGAAGAATCGACGTTTGCCTGGCTCGCAAACGCACGAAAATGATTATGTTTCCTCCTCTCCTCTGCATCATGTATATATAACAGAAAATAATCAATTTTCATCCCTTACCTTTAACACCTTTTTCGTATTGATCCCTAAGCAATTTTATTTTTCGATTTTTTCCCTTACCTTTGACCAAGACAATTTAGGGTTGTACAAAAAATCTGTGAAACCGGACCGAACCAGTAGAACCGGACCAGACCAGTAAAACCGGACCGAAAAAATAGTATTGGTCTGGTCCTGGTTCCAAATTTTTATGGAACCGATTATTTGGTCTGGTCCTTGTATTGAAAAAAAATATACGCCGTCCTGGATCAGAACCGGACCGGACCGAATATATATATATATATATATATATATATATATATATATATATATATATATATATATATATATATATATATATATATTAACTTTCTTACCATTTACCAATACGGCAAAAATAGCCCTTATATTTCTTTTAGCTAGTTAAGTGTTTTAGTTGGGCTCAAGTGGTTGAACATGAAACTCTTCTTTCCTAACTGTTGAATTTGTTATTGTAATTTGGTTATTAAATATGCTTGCTTGTAGACAGTCATATACTCTCTCCGTCCCGAAATATTGTTCAGCAATTTGATTCTTAAATATGCTTGCATGTAGATTTTGTTATTGTAAAAAATTATATTATATTGTAATTTGTTGAACCGGTGAAACCGGACCGATGGGACGATCCTGTAATGTAATTATCTGGTCCTGGTCCTAAATTTTTACAGAATCGAAGTATTTGGTCCAGTCCTGGTTTTCTAAAATTTTGACAAAAATCGGACCAATCCGGACCTAGAATGAAGAATCGACGTTTGCCTGGCTCGCAAATGCACGAAGATGTTTATGTTTCCTCCTCTCCTCTGCATCATGTATATATAACGGCAAATATTCTATTTTCATCCCTTACCTTTAACACCTTTTTCGTATTGATCCCTAAGCAATTTTATTTTTCAATTTTTTTCCTTACCTTTGACCTGGACATCATTAATAATCCTTCACCTAAATATAAGGGGCAAATTTGTAAAATATTTTATTATTTACCTAAATGTATTTGTAATAAATATAAAAGGATTAAAATATTAAACATATTTTCTTCAAAAAAATATAATAGAATAATAAACATTTTAACAAATATTATTAATTTATGATTATCTTATTCAAAATAAAATAATAAACATGACAAGCAAGTTTGTTGCAACATTTTGGAGAGAATTCATGTGATAATCACCGGTAATCCCATTTAATTACGATTTTACTCCCCTAGTAAAAATGAATACTGAATTATGGGGGCCCACAACCCATATACAAGGGTCATCTCCGAAATTCACCTTTCAAACTAGTCACTCCCTTACTCTTTTTTTTCGATTAACTAAGTACTTTTTACTTTTTTTTTACAACATCAGTGCATACAAATCAGGTGAGTGGAGAAAGGGGAGTATAATCTGATTTTTTCTTCTTTGTTTTTAAAGTACACAAATGTTAAAAACTATGAGGGCCAAAATATTACTTTAATTTAAAATCAAATCAAATTATTATTTATAAAAATATATATATTTAATTTTTTAATGAATTTTGTCTTTTGAAAATTTATACATAAATAAAAAATCAAATAATATTTGAGCAATAACGATAGCGTAACAAATCCCAATAACTACTAGTGTGGAGTGAAACTCCCCATGCATGAAGAAGCTAGGCCTCTAGGGGTAGGGCCAACCGTAGATACTGCATATTTTTATTTGTAAATTTACCAAACGTGCTGAAGAACACGATAATTATATATTGGTGGAAATATTTCAGGTTCAGGTAATTTTTAAAAATAACTGATTTATGAAATAGCAACCTTTTATTGCATGCTGCAAAATGGTGAATCAGATTTTTCATTACTGTTATTAAAAACTAAAAAAGTTGATTAAGCTAATTAATGATATCCTAGTTCATGATAAAATTTCATTTATTGGCTTGGCCCACCAACCCAAGGTGGGTTGGGTTGGGTTGACATATTTCCAGCCCGCCAGGAATTTGGCCCGCCCCGTTTAGTGGCGGGTTTTGGCGGGTTGGGTCCGCCCCGCCCCACCAGCCCGTATTGACAGCTCTACCAAATTGACAGGCCTATAATTTGTTCATTCCATATTCATGTTTGAGGAGTAGGAATAGAAAATCATGCCACTCACGGTGTGTTTGATAGAGTCCTTTAATTAACTAATTCTCAATAAAATAGTCCCACTTATTTTTTATTTTGAAAGCAAAATACTTGTATTAATAAAGATTAAGAAGATGGCGCTGCGTAATCGTAAGAGACCCATACCAAATATAATTTGTTGCAAAATTTGCTTAACAAATGCTTCTATAAGCAATGATTTGATACGTACAAATGATTCTACAAGAATAGTTTGGACACTGCCCAAAAATAGTTTGGTTCTACGCAAATTTTGCAACAAATTATATTTGGTATGGGTTTCTAACCATTGTGGAGCGTCATCTTTTTAATCTTTATTAATGCAAGTATTTTGCTTTTAAAATAAAAAATAAGAAAATTAAAAGAATAATGAAATGTTGCAATGACAAACCCCACACAAGAATGCAACAAAATTGTTGTTATGTTTTATGGGCTTTGGCCCAAAAGTGCTGCCCAACTATGGCCCTAAAGCCCACCCCTCTTTTTTCCTTTAGCCCTGCTCGTGTTTTCCAATTAGAAAGAGTGAAAACTTGACTTGGTCTCTTCCCAGGTCGTTATTTGCGATCACTTTTTTGGTTCCTTCTCCGGCGATTTCGCCGCTAGTGCCAAGGTTGATTCGGTTGATTCGGGTAAGCTCCTCCTTATCTCTTCTCCTCTTCAGCCCTATATAAACCCCCACACCCTCTCCCTTGCAGTCACAATAACACACAATTTTTATACACTTTTTGGGGGTTTTCTCTTTCGGGTAAATAGAAAGAGTGAGAGAGTTTTGGCAATGAACTAGTTTTTCGTGGGTTGCTTTCTTGGTGAATTATTGTTTCCCTATTCTTGGTTCTTAGGTTGTCTCTCTCCCTCAAAGCTAAGATTGATTTGAGCAGTGTGTGTCTGTGTGTTGCTTGGCGAGGTAAATAGAGAGTGTGGGTTGTGGTTTTGAGGTTAGGCTGTTCGGAGTTGTGGCTTCTGTTGTGGCTGTCCAGAGTTGTTTTCTGTTCAGGCTGGCTGCTTTATTGGGGTCTGTAACTGGGTTTATTGGGACTGTTTTGCTGCTTTTCGGTTACATAATAACACCTTGGATCGGTGACCTTAGATTGTGGCTAGATTTCGGATCAAACGGATACTTGGGCCTGAGCCGAAATTCTCTAAACACTTCTACTCTTTCTTTTCCAGTTTTTGTTTATTTTCTTTATTTAGGTTTTCATTTTAGAATTGTTTCTAATTGTCATTTTATTTTTCTTTTGCATTGTTCGCGGGTCTTGGCAACGGAGTGGTAAGTCCGCTCAACAGTGGTATCAGAGCCCGGTTGATTCGCGAACGGTAGAATAAGAAACCTAGTAAAAGGTTCTTGGGTAATAAAAATAAAATCATTTTTTTCCTTGAGTTATTCGGTTGTGTTTCTGGTGCTTTGTCTCTTGTTTCGTTTAGTTATTCTATCTGTTTTTTTTGGAAATTAAAATTCATTGTTTTGTATGGCTGATAATATGAATGCTTATATGATGGACCCATTCAATGTCAAAGGTGATTTTTCAATTCGGCAACAAAAAATGAAAGGCATTTTAATTAAAGAAAAAAAATTTAAAGCTGTAACTGAACAATACGCTAAATCGGATAATCGAGAATTAAGGTTTGAAATGGATGAATGTGATTATTCTTCAATTATTTTGAATTTATCTGCCGTTGTTCTTAGAAAAGTTGGTAAACATGTTAGTGCTAAAGCTCTTTGGGATAAACTGGAAGAAGTATATGTTGAAACATCGTTACCTAGTAAGATGTATTTGCTTGAGAAATTTTTTCAGTTTAAATTGGACTTAAAGAAAGACATGGATGATAACATTGATCGGTTTACTAAACTTGTGCAAGATATTAAACAAACCGGTGATAAGAACATTGATGAATATACTCCTATTGTGCTCTTGAATGCTATACCTGATTATTATGCTGATGTTAGATCTGCTATTAAGTATGGTAGAAATGATATTGTGCTTGATACTGTGATTAACGGGCTTAAAAGAGTTGGAATTAAGAGTTAATAAGGGTAAATCAATTGTTGGCGAGGTTAATATGGTGAAAGGATGATCGACTCAAAGGAATAATAATCAGAATAAGCAACATGACAAGACTGAATCTTGTAAGAATAATGAGAGGAAAAGAAGTAAGTCTAGATCTGGTAAAAGTAACAGAAAATGTTACAACTGTGGTGAGACGGAACATTTTCGTAAAGAGTGTCCTAATCCTAAAAAGAAGAATCAAGACTTTCAAATTGACTGTAATTTTGCTTCTGGTGAAAATGATCCTTCTGTTTTTATGGTACTGAAACTGTGATGAATTATGTTCACTATGTGAAAAATGAATGGTTATTAGATTATGCATGCACGTTTCAAATGACACTTGATAAAAACATGTTTCATACTTATAGTGAAATGAAAAATGGCTATGTTTCTTTAGCTAATAATAAAAAGTATCAAATTACTGGTATTGGAGACGTTTATCTCAAGTTTGAGACTGGTTCTTTCTTAACGTTGAAAGATGTGTGACGTGTGCTTGATTTAGCTAACAATCTCATATCTTGTGCATCTTTAGAAAATGATGGGATAGAAGGGAAATGGGGTAATGGGTGCATGAAAATCTTGAAGGGGTCTTTTGTGATTTTTAAAGCTGAAAATATTAGAAACTTGTATGTTTGCACTGCTGAACCTATGACTGATTATGCTAATGTTGTTAAAGTTGATAAAACTGATTTGTGGCATAAAAGGCTTGGACACATGAGTAATAAAGGTTTGGACATTTTGAATAAAAATGGCATTTTTGGTAAAGATAAAATTACTTGTATACTTTTTTGTGACTCATGTGTGATGGGTAAGCAACATAGAATATCTTTTCCCAATCCCCCCAATCCTGATCATTGTTCGACTAAAGAAATACTTTAGCATATACATATTGATGTGTGGGGTCATGCTAGTGAGACCACTCAAGGTGGTAATAGATATTTTTTTTACCTATAATTGATGTCTTTTCCAAAAAAAAAAAAAATGAGTGTTTTTGTTGAAAAATAAATATGATGTTTTTAATAATTTTAAAAATTGGAAAGTCATGACTGAAAATCAAACAGGTAGAAAAATTAAAGTGCTTAGGACTGATAATGGACTTGAATTTTGCAATCACGAGTTTGATAACTTTTGCTTAGAGAATTGAATTAAAAGGCATAAAATTGTGCCTTATACACCGCAACAAAATGGTGTTGATGAACATATGAATAGAACTATATTAGAAAGAGTTAGAACCATGCTTGCTACTTCTGGTTTGTCCAAACATTTTTGGGGTGAGACAGTAATGACTGCCGCCTAACTTATAAATAGGTCGCCCTCTGTTCCCTTAAATGGTAGGTGTCCTGAAGTTGTTTTTTCTGAAAAACCTATTGATTATGCTAATTTGAGGATTTTTGGTTGTGTTGCGTATGCCCATAGAAAAAAAATGATAAATTGAACCTCGAACTGTGAGGTTCATTTTCTTGGGATACCTGGAGGGTGTCAAGGGATATAGATTATGGGTAAGGGAGGAACTGGGTTTCAAAGTGATCATTAGTCGTGATGTTGTGTTTAATGAAACTGAATTTCCTTGTTTGAATAATGTGCCTCCCCCTACTCCAAATACGGTGGAGCACTCTTATGTGCCTATTCCTGCTATTGTGAATGAGCCTGTTGCACAAACTGAAAATGAGACTCCTTCTGTTGATAATCCTATTGATGTGAATGAGCAAAATGTCAATATTGAAAATGATTATAATTAGTTGCCTGCTTTGAATGACTATAAACTTAGTCGTGACGCAATCAACAGCTTTCCTTTTGTGAGTTTCCAAATCCTACAAGGAAACACGAAGCACACTCACAAGGAAAGATCTTTCGTTAGTAGGTTAGTCCTAATATAAATATATGTACATAAATAAAAGATATTTACAATATTAACAAATATATAAATCTTTCATGAAAATCCCAAAATCAACTTACCGTTTTGATATTGATTCGAAATAAGGAAACACATTGTTTCCTAAAAACACACTCTTTCAATCTCCCCCTATTTTGGATTTTCTGGTCAAAACCAAAGATTTATGATGATCAAACTATGACCAATATTTTCAAAAATGAAAACTCCCCCTGAATGGATGTGTGTGCAGATGTGTCTACACATCCACACAAAACTGCATAAAACAGATTCAGCACTAAAAACTGCAGTTCAGCAAATCTAATTAAAAGCAACCATTCAGCAACCTATTTTAAGCATTACAGACCATTGTTTAAATTAACAAAAATATTAAAATAGAAATTTAAAATTGTTTTGGAATATAAAAAGCAAAAAGGACTTCATCTCCCCCTTAGTTCACAGATCCCATTTTCTCCATGAAGAGTAGTCTGGATCAGCATCAGCACTAGTTCCTTCTCCCCCTTTTTGACTAGAAAGTTTTGAATGCCATCTCGTGAGTCTGTCTTTGAGAGCCTTGAGATTTTTGGCATGGGATTGGGAAGCTTGCATTTGAGATTTCAGGGCTGAGGTGAGGGCTTCAGCAGCTGCAATTTCTGCATCCAGTTCCTGCATTTGTGTTGCAAAGGGATCTACAGATGTGGGACTGGAAGTGCCCACATCTGGCATAGCAATCTCAGGGACAACTCCCAATGGGAGATCAACAAACCTCTGTTTTTCATCCAACAAGGTTTTGGATTCCTTAAACAGATCAAACTTATCAATTCTAGCCTCAGATTTTTCAGCCTTTACACCTTGGGCAATCATATTTGAGAAATGAGAGAGGGATAAGGAAGAGACCATTTTTTTGAAGGGGATTCACAATACCCACAAATTTTCCTAAAAATAAATTCACCAAAATTGATTT
This sequence comes from Adenophora triphylla var. japonica, assembly GCA_022495995.1. Classification (NCBI taxonomy): domain Eukaryota; kingdom Viridiplantae; phylum Streptophyta; class Magnoliopsida; order Asterales; family Campanulaceae; genus Adenophora; species Adenophora triphylla. The sequence goes on from JAFEMH010001285.1 coordinate 131,626, forward strand.
TCTTCTTAGCACCCAACCTATAGAGTAGATCAGCTTGAACCCTAGTGATAGAGGTTTTATTGTTGGAGGGGCAGAGGTTAGCAGTTAGGATGGAATGGAGAAAGCAATAAAAAGAGGTGAGTGAACCACTTCTTAAATCTTTTGGCTTAATGGGCCAAGAAGGTACTTTCCCATGGGTAATGATAGACACAAGCTCATCTTCAGAGACCACACAAGGTTCATCATAGCCTCCCTCAAGCCCTAAAATATCACTGATGATTGAAGGTGAAAAATTGATAAATTTTCCTCTAACATACACAGTATGGAACATGGGGGAAGAGGGTTTGTCTAAACCTTTGGACAGGTTGGCATAAAACTCATGAACTAGCTTGGGAAGGAAGGGTATAGGTTGATCCACAGTCAGGTATAACCCACTCTCCTCAAAAAAATTATCAAGACCCAATTTAGAGAAGGTTTCCCTGTCTCTCTTCATCTCCAAAATAAAGGCTTTATTAACTATTTGACCCAGCCTATTAGAGGCATCAGCAGATAAAATCTTAGATGAAATAGGTTTTAAAGCAGTAGAGATAGTGAGGGTTTTAGAAATACCCTTTTGAGCTTTCTGCATGGTGGATGTGCGCTTGTATGTGTGCACATTTGCATGCACATCCTTTGAAGGCGAGGGCACCTTCTCAGGTTCAGTTTCAGGCTCATCATCAGAGGGGGCATCAAGGGATTGATCTTTCCTTTTCTTGGTATAGCTCTTCACGACCCAGCTTGTAGTTTTCATCCTCATCAGTGTCATCACTTTCATAGCTTCCTTCAGAATCTTCAGCCTCTTCAACAATAGGCTCTAAATCAGCTTCAGCTACCTTCTTTTTTCCTTTCAGCTCAATTAGCAGGTTTGCAAGGAGTTCCTCATCTTTGTCTGCTGGTGGAGCAACAACTGGTGGAGCACTTGGCTTTCTTGTTCTAGTTAGTTGTTGTTCTTCCTCTTTTTCCTCTTCTTCATCACAAGCAATGGATGTGGATGGTTTGCCTCCAGGCTTCTTTAAGTTTTTGGCCTTATCAGCCTCAGAGAGCCTTCTAACCATGTGAGATCTTTGTAGATTTCTTGGGGGTACAGGATTGACAAAGTTCCCCTTTGGTTTAAAGGTAGGCAGCTTCCTCTTTTTGGTTAAGGGGGTTTCCAAAGGTGGAACAGGGGCCATAGATGATGGTTCAACAGGTGGTTAATTAACAGTAGATGGAGGAGTAATAGGGATATTTGGGAATGATGGAGCAGCAGAGGGTTCCAATGTAGGGGAATTAGAGGGAGGGATCTCCATTGAAGAATCAGACGAGGATGATGAAGGGGGTACCTCGAAAGCGAAATTAGGTTTTGCAGGTTGAGATGGAGCTGGTTGATCAGCTATGGCAACAGAAATAGGCTCAATGTCGAGCACATCCTCCTCACGAATATCTTTAAAAGACGCCATTAAATTTGCGAAAACTGGCTAGGTAGAACAGGAGAAACGAAATTGATTGCTATTGTGTGTGTGTGTGAGCAATTAAGGGAGAAGGGGGAAAAAGATTTATCAAGGGTTTAAGGGGATGGGACGAATATGAGGGCAAATTAATACTCACAGCTCCCCCTTTCCAACTGAATTTAGGATTCATTTTTCAAAAAGGTCTCACAAAAACGAAATACCACAAAGATCCTCAAACGGCTATAACCCTTTGATATTTCCACACACAACAAACCTCGAAAAATTAGGGATTATAATAAATCAAGATTTTGCCAATTTTTTGTGGAAACAAAAATCACTTCAGCCATATCTTTTTCAACATCCCTTTTTAAAATTGTCCTTCCTTTTAAAATAAAGATTGATACACACCTTTCTTTTTCATGGGAGATATTGGAAATCAAAAACATGTTAAATCAAAGAATAAATTAAGAATGAAAATAAATTAACTAGCATATTTACAAAGCACCCTATATGACCTAATATGCAGAATGACTAGCATGATGCAACATACAGGTGAAGGAAAAAAATCTCAGCTCACAGATGTGGCATAGGATGTGAGTCACATTTGTGGACACATTTAGATCACAAAAAGTCAATGAGCAATAATCCAATATGTACAGCCTCTAGGATGCATCCACCCATTTTTTATTGTGGATATTTTACATTTTGAGTAGCTTTCACTTTTCTTGAATCCCAAAGATAGCCCTTTTTTCCAATGATCTTATCAAGTTTGATTTCAAGATTTCTTATGAGAATCACTTGATCACAATAGTTTGGCTTCATACTGGGGTGAAGCAGCTGTTTCTCATTGATTTTTAAGGCACCCACTGTGAGATATCTAGTAAGATTATATCATGTTATCAAAAGACAACAAGAACAGGAAATGCCCACAATTAAGTGATCAGAAAATCTCAAAGATGAAAACTCACAAGTGACCACACTGAGATATTTCGTGCAAATGCATGATTTTTTTTCTTTCAGTTAGATAATATGCAGATGTGTTAGAAGATGTGTGCACATTTGGGCACACAACCTTAAATATCACACAAGCCAAGAGACTTCCTAAAGGAGGAAACCTCTCCAAATCTAATGCCTTTGTAAATATATCAGCCAATTGATTTTCAGTCCCAACAAATTTCAGACACACAATTTTTTGTTCTACAAGATCCCTAATGAAATGATATCTAATATCAATGTGTTTTGTTCTAGAATGTTGGACATGATTTTTAGATATTTCTAAGGCACTTTTGTTATCACAAAAAGCAGTCAAAATTTTGCTATTCAATACATAGTCTTTCAGCATTTGATTCATCCAAAGCCGTTGTGTGCAGCAACTTCCAAGGGCAATATATTTAGCCTCTGCAGTGGATAAGGACACACAATTCTACTTCCTACTGTACCAAGACACAAGGTTGTTTCCTAGGTAGAAGCATTCACCTGTAGTACTCTTCATATCATCACTGTTACCAGCCCAATCTGAGTCTGTATATCCAACTAAATTGGTGTTTGTCTCCTTAGAATAGTGCAACCCTAGGTTTACAGTCCCACTAACATATCTTATGATTCTCTTCAAGGCCTTAAGATGGGACACCTATGGGTTAGCTTGATATCTTGCACATAGACACACACTATACATGATGTCTGGTTGACTTGCAGTGAGGTATAAAAGACTTCCTATCATGCTTCTGTACAAGGTTTGATGTACACTCTCACCATCTGAGTCATGGCTTAGCTTTTGGGAAGATCCCATTGGTGTTTTGAGATGTGAGGAGTGTTCAAGCTCAAATTTTTTCACAAGATTCTTGGCATATTTGGACTGAGAGATGAACATGACTTCTTTAAATTGCTTTATCTATAGGCCTAGAAAATAGTTCAACTCTCCTACCATACTCATCTTAAATGTGGAGATTATGCTTTCCACAAACTCAGTTAGCCTAGAGTCATAATTTGACCCAAACACAATATCATTCACATAGATTTATGCCACAAGAATCTCCTTTTTATTTTTCCTCACAAACAAGATTTTGTCAACCGCACCTCTCTTGAATCCTAGGTGAAGCAAATGATCAGTCAACCTACCATACCAAGCTCTAGGGGCTTGTTTTAGCCCATATAGAGCTTTCTTCAGTTTATACACATGGTTAGGATACTTGGAATCCACAAAACCTTTAGGTTGTTCAACATAGGCTTCCTCATTCAATACCCCATTTAGAAAGACACTCTTATCATCCATTTGATGAAGAGTAAGCTTGAGGTAGCAAGCAATGGCCAACAAGAGTCTAATGGACTCAATTCTTGCAACATGAGCAAAAGTTTCCTCAAAATCAATTCCTTCAATTTGGGTATAACCTTGAGCAACTAGCCTAGCCTTATTCCTAGTAATCACTCACTGCTCATCAGTTTTGTTCTTGAAAATTCATTTGGGTCCTATGACATTTCCATGAGAGGGCCTAGGGACAAGGGTCCAAATCTCATTCTTTTCAAATTGAATCAATTCTTCTTGCATAACAAGAATCCAGTCAGCATCTTTCAGTGCTTCAGTGATATTCTTAGGTTCAATCTTTGAAACAAAGCAGCAAAAACTCACCTGGGAGTATGCTGATAAGCAACTCCACAAACCAGCCAGCTTTCTATAGTCTACTTTGTGTTTCTACCTTGTTCTCACTTGAGCATGCACATATCCCACACCTTGTGTAGTGGGGTGGTTCTTCTGGATTTTAGAGGGAATGTCCCTTGACCTATCTACTCTCCCATCCACAATATCTTCTGGAGCATCATCCTGATCAGATTCAGAGGAACTGCCCTCAGTTTCAGGATTTTGAATGGATGTTGGAGCAGATGTGGATTCAGATGTGGAGATATTTCCACATCCTTGGTTACATCCTTTGCTGTATCAACAGGTGTTTTAGTTCTGGCAGCTTCTGTTGGTTCTTCAGCACCAGTTTCTGTATCTTTCCAGTCCAGTAAGCAACCTGAAACATCATCCTCAGCAGTCTTGAGGTTAAGATCAAGTGAGTCATCAAAAACAACATTAACAGATTCCATAATGCTTTTTGTTTTTAGATTAAAAACTCTGTAAGCTCTACTATTGGTGGAATATCCCATGAAAATTGCATTATCACTCTTTGAATCAAATTTGGACAAGTATTCCCTATCATTAAGAATGTAGCATATACACCCAAACACATGAAAGTATTTCAAGGTGGGTTTCTTGCCAAGAAGGATTTGATATGGAGTGACAGTGCTACCAATTCTAAGGAACACTCTATTGCCAATGTGACAGGCAGTGTTCAATGCTTCTGCCCAAAATTTTTTGGACAGATTTTTAGAACTTAGCATAACCCTAGCCATTTCTTGCAAAGTTCTATTCTTCATTTCTGCAATTCCATTTTGCTGTGGAGTGATTGGTGCAGAAAATTCATATGTGATTCCCTTAGAGTTACAGAAGGCAGTGAACATAGAGTTCTCATATTCAGTGCCATGGTCAGATCTAGTCCTAACAGCCTTCAGACCATAAAGATTCCTAACCCTTTTGTACCAATTTTTGAACTCTCCAATGGTTTCAGATTTCTCTCTTAAGAACATCACCCAAGTATACCTAGAGTAATCATCAATACACACAAAGGCATACTTTTTCCTACCAAATCTTTCTACTTCAATAGGTCCTATCAAGTCAGTATTAATCAGCTCTAAACACCTAGATGTGGAGCATTGTTGGACTTTTTTGTGTGATGCTTTTGTTTGTTTTCCCTTTTGACATGATCCACAGACTTCAGGGTTCTTGAAGTTCAACTTAGGGAGGTCCTTAACAACTTCAAACCTTTGAAGCTCTTCCATTGTTCTGCAGCTAGCATGTCCTAATTTTTGGTGCCACAGATTGACATCATTAGCTTTTGAGCTTAGGCAAGAAAGATTTTCACCAAATTGGTAACAATTATCAGTAGATCTAGGACAAGTGAACACACAATTATTATCTTTATCAAATACCTCACACAAGTGTTTGTCAAATTTCACATAGAGGTCATCATCACATAACTGACTGATGCTTATTAGGTTGGCTTTCAAGCCTTCTACATGGTATACATTGTACAATTTTGGGAGACTCTTGACATCTAGGGTTCCTTTTCCAACAATTTTGCCTTGAGCACCACTACCAAAGTTCACCTTTCCCCCATATATTAACTCATAGTCAATTAGAACAGCTTGGTTCCCAACCATGTGCCTAAAGCACCCACTATCAAAATACCAAGAACCAGAGACGCTACTCTTGAGGGAAGAGTAAACAACATTGCAGGTAGCACTTGGTTTGGTCACCCACTGCTTTTCAGCTTTCTTTTTGTGGTGCAGAGGTCTCAGCTTACTTGGATGTGTGTCCGGATGTGTATACATCTTTTCACACATCTGAGACTGATTATTGTAACTAGATTTCTTATTGGCCTTTAATTTGTAACAGAAGGGTCTAATGTGCCCAGGAGCAAAGCAGTAATGGCAAATGTAGTGCCTTCTCCTTGGTTTTTTCTCAAAAAAGGATTTTTCTCTAAAAATGGGTTTTTCCACAGTTTTTGAAGTAGAAGCCTCACATCCCTCCTTTACAAATTTTCCTTGTTCAAAGCCTAGACATGTTTTATTGAGTTGACCCATAGAAATAGCTTCATCAAGTTTCATTTTACTTTTGTTTAACTTGGTAAAAGTACTTTCAGTTTTTTCACATTCAGTTTTGAATTTTTCAAGTTCAACTTCTCTTTTGGTTACCAAAACTTCAAGTTTGGCAATGGTATCTTTTTTAACATCATTCTCTTTTGAAAGTATATACTTTTCATCTTCACAAGCAGCTAATTTATCAGAAAGAGACTTATTTATCTTAGCAAGTACCTCAATTTTGTTCATTCTCTTTATCCAATCAGCAAGCAATTCTTTGTAGGTTGCAAAGAGCTCCTCATAGGGTATGTCCCTATCCTCATCATCAGAATCTCCTTTTACAGAGAAGCAATTAAACATCAGGTCAGATGTGTAACCAGATGTGTTCACATCTCGGACCACATCCACAGTTTCTTCAGGAACTCCTTCTTCTATTTCTGCAGAAAAGGCATTAAACACAGAACGACAGTTGATTATAGACATGTTAGCCACTTCTTCTTCATCATCACTATCACTAAGGGTAGCATTTAAGCTCATTCCCTTCTTTTTAAGTGTGTTAGCACACTCATTGGCATAGTGACCAAAGCCACGACATGCCCTACATTGCACAGAATCAGAGGGTTTTTTATTGTCAAAGTTTGGCTTTTTAAACCCATTCTCAGTGCTAGGTTTTGGTTTTTCAGCAATACTGGGAGCAGGTCTATTGGGGAACTTACTCATTCTCTTGTTCTTCAACATAGAACTGAACTTTTTAGAGATAAATGCCACATCCTCTTTCTCAAGATTAGACTTGTCAATTTCAGAGGACAGTTCCACAAGCTCTGTTGGAATAGCAGCAGCACTTTTAAGGGCAAGGCTTATGGACTCGTTCTTTTTCTGAGTTTCAAGATTCAACTCAAGCACAGTCAAAATTCTCACAATTTTATCTAAGCCTACAGTGTTGGTGTCATTGGTTTCTTCTATCACAACCACTTTTATATTGAACCTCTCAGGTAAGGTTCTCAAAATCTTACTCACAAGTCTTGCATTAGAGATTGATTCTCCCAGACTTGTACATTCATTTGAAATTTCATGGATTTTTGCAGCATATGAAACTATGTCCTCTGTCTCTTCCATTCTAAGAATTTCAAACCTATCCATTAAGATTCTAAGCCTAATATTTTTTACACTTGGAATCCCCTCACATTGCATTTGTAAGATATCCCAAGCATTCTTCGCAATGCTTTCATTAGTGATGAGTTTGTACATATTTCCAGAAACATGGCTGGAAATAGCACCCATTGCTTTCGAATTATAATTTGCAGCATGTATTTCTTCAAGAGTCGACCTCTCTTCAGGTTTCTTCTTAAAGACAGAATCACCAGTCCCAGATTCAGGCCTTTTCTCCACAGTAGGGGGTTGCCAGGCCACAAGGATACACATCCATGCCTTTTCATCAATACCTTTGATGTAATTACGCATCTTAACTTCCAAAGAGAATAATTTGTACCATCCAAGACAAGAGGCCTGTTTTGATGATTTTGGCATTCCATTATGACTACACTTTCTGGATCAACACTCAGTAATATTTCGAGAGTTGGCTCTGATACCAAATGAAAGTTTCGTGTAGCTAGGAAGCTTCAAACAACTCAACAGTTCACGAATGTGAGAACAGATGTGTCTCACAATTGTCCACACATCCACAAATAATGCAGCGGAATAAAATAATAACTCAAGAGTTATATACGTTCACTAGTTTTGATCCCAGCAAACTAGGCTTATGCCCAAAAACTTTTCACTATTAAAAATTGTGTTGCTTACAAAAATACGGATTAGTAAAAACTAAAAGACGAAAATACTAAACAAGTTCTAATCACCTTCTATGACAATAACAGACTCTCTTTCCCAAGTAGACTCTATTCCAATCAGAAGTAAAATAAAGAATTTGATTAAAACCTAGATGTGAGTTCGGATGTATGTCACAACCTTCACTCACAACCTAAAGTTACAATATGAAAACGTGAAGAACTGAGAAGTATTTGTCTCTCAAATAAATCTCTAAAACCCGTATGTTCTCTTGTGCTGATCTCCTTGTATTTATATGCACTTTGAGAAGATCTTCACGCAATCAACAACTTTCCTTTTGTGAGTTTCCAAATCCTACAAGAAAACATGAAGCACACTCACAAGAAAAGATCTTTTGTTAGTAGGTTAGTCCTAATATAAATATATGTACATAAATAAAAGATATTTACAATATCAACAAATATATAAATCTTTCATGAAAGTCCCAAAATCAACTTATTATTTTGATATTGATTCGAAATAAGAAAACACATTGTTTCCTAAAAACACACTCTTTCAATATATATATATATATATATATATATATATATATATATATATATATATATATATATATATATATATATATATACACTCCCTCCGTCCCACGATAATATGCAAAAAGACCCATTTTGAACGTTCCACAATAATCTGCACTTTTTTAAAATGGAAATGGGACACACTTCTCTCTACTCACAACACTTTTCAAATTTACTATTCTCTCCACTCATTCTCTCTCCTATTTTACTTTTACACTCACAACACTTCACCTTATCACTTTTTACCTTAATTCCCGCACCGACACAAAAAATGCATACATTTGTGGGACGGAAGGAGTATATATATATATATATATATTAAAAAAATTGGGACTCCAAAAATAGCCTAAATTTTGGGACCGAAGCGATGGCTTCACGCCACTGGCGGATCCAGAAAGTTATGTTAGTGTAGGTCAAATTTTTTTCGGTGACTGATTTTTGTTGCAAGATAAGGAAAAAAAACTACTATTTTGGATTATAAAAAAGCTACTATTTTGAATTTCACTACTATATATTGATATTTCACATTGCAAACAATTAACAGAATGATAGGCTAGTGCAAATAGCTCAGTCATACATAAAACCAATATCCAATACAATCTTGAAAAGTATTTACCCGACATTGAAGGTGGAAGAACGTAAATGAAAAATTTATCGCCGTCAGATCCAAGTAATGTGAGCTTTTACAAACAGAAATAACCTGCAAATAAAATACTGTTATGAGTGGCAGTTCACCAAAACCCAAAAAAAAAAAGCAACTTGCTTGTCAAAGTAACAACCAGTATTGATTAATAATATAGAAAAAGCAAAACTCACAAACAAGGGCAATAATTGATTGGTTGTCTCAATCAAAGACATATAGCTAAATTTCAATAAATAAACATCAAAATGATGAACCATCTACATAGTGTTCATAATTAACCGGCGTGAAAAATATTTTCCTCGCCTCGATTACTATTGTAATAATAAGAATGACAAAATAAACAAAATAAAATGTTGTAGCAAAGTTTAAACACAAAAAATTGATAAAGTCTATAGAAATCAGAATGTTATAGCACATATTATCACATAAAATAGGTAATATAGAAATTCTACAAAGGGGAAAATAAATTTTAAAAATAATAAGGTGTATTTCTAATAGGATGAGATGTACCTTTTCTATTTTCAGAATCTGAAGAATGTTTGAAGCTCAGTTACCCCTTAACAATCAGCTCTAAGTAACCCTAAATTCACAAAATTGAACATCAAAATTAGAAACTTGAGTAGAATTAAAAAAAACCCCAAAAGAAACCCTTAATAGTTATAAACTGATGATCAAATCCCTAAAATTTATCACCAAATATATCTAAAATTACTCATTATAATCGATGTAATACACAATCAAAAAGAAAAATTGAAATGAATTTTGAATTACCTTGGCATTTTGAGCAGTAATCAAATTAAGAAGAATGAAAATTTTGAAGGTTTAAGGAGAGAGCAGTAGGAGAACCGGAGAAGAAGGACCGAAAGATAACGAGGGAGAAAGAGAGAGCGAACAAGAAGGCATCCGGCTCAGATCGACGAATTCCGATGATCGCATCTGTCGATTGCGTAGGTGAAGATGAGCGCAGAGCGCATAATTGTTTCTGCTTAGTTTGTGTGTGGCATGAGTTTGATTTTGTGTGTTTCTAATTTGCTTGACTTCTTTGACCAGAACATTAAAAAAAATTATTATTTTTTTAAAAAAAAAAACTGAGTGTGGGCCATGGCCCACTTTGGCCTCTAAGTGAATCTGCCGCTGCTTCACGCGCTTAGCATTTGAGTTGGCCCTTCACACTCAGAATGAGAGAAATTATATTTATGTAATACAACATATATAACGGTAACAAAATCGAATCTAAAAAGAAATTAAGCACCTAATATATCGAGACGGTGATCATTTTTAATCCATTTTTTGAAAGAAAGAAATTGCTCAGCAATTATTGATTCCATTATATTTATGGGATTTTTACCAATAAGACCTTTAGATAGGGGGGAATTTATCAATAAAAACACTACATTTTAAATTCTACCTTAGGATCCTAAAGTGGAAATCAAAACCCCCGTAGAGTCCCTATCCCTATTTATAATAATCTAAAATGGCGAAACAGCCCTCAGCCCTCGTTCTCTTTCTCTCTCTATGCGCAATTCCAATTTCTCCCAATCACCGGCTGCCGCTGCTTCTCTCTACCCGCACCTCTCTCTAGACGCAATTACCTTGCCTCTGCGTCGTCTCCTTCCTCACCAATCTCCGGCGTCTTCTTCCTCACCAATCTCCGGCCAAACCCGCCATTAACCCTCTCTCTGAACCCAACCTGAACCTCCATCACCGCTCCCTTCTTCTCCGATCCCAAAATCAAACGACGACCCAAGCTCTCCCGTCACACCGATCCAATTTCTCCCTCAAATCAATCCCTCACCGGCGCCTCCACGTCAATCGCCATTGCAATCATCGAGAGGTTATCAGCAGCACCCATTTTCATAATCGGTTCAAATTCTCACTTCACACACACAAACACACACCCAATTGAGCAAAATCCCCAGTTGGGTTTCATTCAACCCTTCTTGTTTAACGTCAGGTACAATTTGGATTCACGGTCATTTGTTTCAATTTTTTTTTTTACTTTTTGGGTGATTAAGATATGTAATTTATGTTTGGGAATTTATGAAAGTGTGTGTAATTGGGATGTTTGATATGTAATTTGATTAATTTATTCATATAGGGATGGGAAAGAATCAAACAATTTGTGAAGATACATTGGAGAGTGTTGAATCATCAAATGGGAACCAAAGGGGTACATCAAAGCAAGGAAAGGGGAAGAAATTGTGGAATAAGGTCAAGTACCGACTTGTTGAATATCACTCTTTGCCTGGGTATTTGAAGGACAATGCATTCATTCTGGGTCATTATAGGGCTGAATGGCCCTTGAAGCAGGTTTTGATGAGCATCTTCTCAATTCACAACGAGACCCTCAATGTTTGGACGTATAAGGTTGTTGGTACATTTGTGAGGATCAGGATATTAGGCACTAATCAAAAGCAAGACTTATATAGACTAGTCCAAGTTGTAGGTAATCTGGTGTGGATTCAATGACAGAACTTGTTGGGGATTCAGTGCCAATTGATGCTGCAAATGGTGAAATTGAGGCAACGGAGGAGGAACATGATGAACTTAAAGCAATCCAAGAACTGTGAGGTCAATTTCACAGTTATTTTGAATAACTGTGAAATGTTTTTCACACTTCTAAAACTGATGTGAATAACTGTGAAATATTTTTCACACTTCTAAAACTGTGAGGTCAGTTTCACAGTTATTTATGAATGTGAAATGGTTTGGTTGTTGACCTTTCTAAACTGAGAACTGTGAGGTCAATTTCACAATTATTTTGCTTGCTACTTAGTATGTTTGGTTTACTCGTTATTTATCAGTTGTTGATGATTGTTTGTGCACAACTGTGAGGTCAATTTCTCAGTTATGTTTGTTGAGGTCACTTTCTCAGTTATTGTGCATAACTGTGAGGTCAATTTCTCAGCTATATTTATGAGTGTTATTTTTGTGTTATTCATTTACGACAATTGTAGAACAATTTTCACGGTTGTTGGGTTTGATGTTAAATAACTGTGTAATGATTTTCACAGTTATTGAGCATAACTGTGAATTCCATTTCACAGTTATTTTTATGTCATTCCTTTAGGACAACTGTAGAACAAGTTTCACGGTTGTTGGGTTGATGTAAATAACTGTGTAATGATTTTCACAGTTATTGTGAATAATTGTGTAATGATTTGCACATTTCCATGATGAGAATTATGTTTGTGTACAACTGTGAGGTCAATTTCTCAGTTATAGTTATGAGTGTTGAGGATACTTTCTCAGCTATTGTGCATAACTGTGTGATTGATTTCTCATTATACAATTATTTACATCAAAACTGTGAAATAGACTTCTCAGTTTATAAATGATTTTCTCAGATTTTTACAAGTGAAAAATAATTATTTTATTTATAAAATTTGAAATATATGATGAGTAAACTTGTTTGATTCGTCTTGGCGATGTGATTAAAACAGTGATTTCGAATTATTTTTTCGACTTTTAAATTTTGAGTTATTGTATTTTAAAAATGTAAGAGCAAAAAAAAGGAAGAGATAGAAAAGGAGAGAGAGATTATAGGGAGAGAGAAATATATTGTATTTTAAAATTTTTGAGATAGTATACTTAAAAAAAAAAAAAAAAAGAAAAGAAAGAGAAAGAGGCGCTGATTGAGCGCTGACTGGGAATGGGAGGGAGGGTGCGCACGTGAGTTTGGCCAAGGGTATTTTGGTCTAGAAAAATTGTAGGAACTTTTTGGTATGTTTTGAAAATGTCTAGTTTTATTGATCGTTTTCATTTATCTGAGGGACTTATTGGTCAAAGTCTCTATATTTATTTACTCTTACTAAAAGAAGAAACTAAAAAAATAGTCATCCAACGGGCCAATATTATTCGGAGGAAAACTCACTAGTGTCTGACTACCATTTTATGGAATCGGCTAGCACGGTCGAAATTCGCGTACCCTAATTCTTGAGTTCGCGAACTCAAGCACCCCTCAATCTTCTGGTCCGCGTTTTAAGCGCCAATGTGGGCACCCTGACGCTCCTAGTCAGCTTTCTTCTAACAAACTCGGGCAGACTTGCGAAGTTGCGAGAACTTTTGAGGAGATATTTGAGAAATATTAGCCGCCGACGATTCATTTGCAGCAGCAAACTCAGAGAGAGATGTCTAAGACACTGGTGCAGCCGGTAGGGCAGAAGAGGCTGACGAACGTTGCGGTAGTCCGTTTGAAAAAGCATGGATTACGCTTCGAGATCGCTTGCTACAAGAACAAGGTCCTCTCATGGCGTTCTGGCGTGTAAGCTCCTTCAATAAACCCTAATTTTATCACTATCCTTTAATTTCACCTCATCTGTATCCCTAATTTTTATTCTGGCTAATAATCCGATTTTATCCTAGCATACTAGTTAGTACAATTTTGTCCTAGCGGTTAAGCGAAGCTACTTTGTTTATGAAACTCGATTATGTTAATTATTCAGGAACGAAGGATTTCAGTAGTTTTGTCATTTCATTTTAGCTGTTTTGACATTTGCGGTTAGGTTTAGATTTGAGGATATTTGACATAAAATGAAATTATATCACTAGTTTGCAGTCTCTTGCATTTTATTTGATGTTTTTCATGCATATTGAGTATTCTAGTATGATCCTTACATGAATGATATGGCTCATTTAGTCTGCAAAGGCATATACCAGTGATGACTCAAGAGTTTATAATGTTCCATAATTCCACTGGTGTCTTGTATTAGAAGTAATTTTTGCGGTTTGCCTGAGTATATCATTTGAATACCATTTAAAATTTTAAAGCATTGGAATGGTAAATAAATGCTAGAAAATGAATAAGGTTAGTAAACCATGGACTTCTTAAAGTTGACTAGTCAAAGTAAAACTTCTGAAAGGTGAGCAATCTAGTAAACCTTTATGAAGATGATATAGCTTGTTATCCTTCGCAATTGAAGGTTATATACCAGTGATTCACTTTGTGCCTTAGAATTGAAAACTTCTGAAAGTTTCATCTTCTTATATTAAAAACGTTACAATCAACTGCATAAACTCGTATAGGCATAGTGCTCTATATTTTGTGGTAAATAACTTTAGTATATCCTTTTTTAAATACAAGTTGTGGGAGTCTGTATTCTTGAGTCACATCCTCTGGCTGTATCATTGGGATTCACTTGATTTCTTGGGTGAGCTGGAAGATTCAGGTGTGGATACTGTTTCGTAATTGACTAGTTTTTCATTTTTGCCTTCCCTTCCATGCGGTCTTGGTGTTTTGGTTGGAAGTTGATTGTAATTAAAGTACATTGGTCATATTATTAAATTATTCCTTGTCAATATGTATACATATTCTTCAAAGCAATAATTTATTTTTGTGTTACAAATGTGCACAAGCATAAAACATTATGTGGTTGTTGCATTTGGTTCAGGGCTAGACTGTCACATATTGTATGGTGGACATTGGTGCAAAACACACAAATAAAATAACTTCTCTAACTTACGAAGTTCCTTTCTATTTTTCATGTTGATAATTGGTCTTTTTCCACTGTTTTAAATTTCTGCATTTATTATCATCTCAACAAGTCAGAAAACATGAGTCCTGACTTACGTTCTATTTTATATTAGAGAAAAGGATGTAGATGAAGTATTGCAATCACAAACTGTATATTCAAATGTCTCAAAGGGAGTTCTTGCAAAGTCGAAGGATTTAAAAACGGCTTTTGGGATGGATGATCAGACAAAAATCTGCTTGGAGGTGTGGACCTTTGAATACTAATAATCTTTGTTCTTCGTGTTATCGTATTAAAACTTGCGGAGTTTTTCCTTTATTTAAGGTGAAAAGAAGAAATCTTTCTTTCTTTCTAAGGGATTTAACTTATGTACCAGATTTTGGAGAAAGGAGAGCTGCAAGTTGCAGGAAAAGAGAGAGAATCACAGTTGTCTAGTCAATTTAGGGATATTGCAACCATTGTCATGCAGAAGACTATCAACCCTGAGACCCAGCGCCCTTATACCATAAGTATGATTGAGCGTTTGATGCATGAAATACATTTTGCGGTTGATCCACATAGCAGCTCAAAGAAACAGGTGATTGATGCATCTTGGATCCTGCTGAATGTTGATGAGTGGGCAAAGTCCTTTGCGTTTCATTGGCTTAATTTACTCTCTTCTCCTTCAATCCTGTATTGCTTATCCAGTCTTATTTTTCTTTTCTTGCATTTCTATCTCTGCTATTGCCTTTGGTATTTTGAATCTATTATTTCTGCATCTTTGAGTCTGCCAATCAACTTAAATATAACGTTGACGAGTTTTCTTGGACATGTTTGACATTACTAGTCTTCTAATTTCTGATTGTTCTAACCCCTTTATCATTCACAGGCGCTTGATGTCATCCGCGAACTTCAGAAACATTACCCAATAAAGAGGTCTCCTATGAGACTACGACTAACGTTGCCCCAACAGAACTTTGCTTCCCTTGCAGGAAAGCTCAGCGAGTGGAATACCACTGTTGTTTCGAAAGATGAATCTGGAAGTCAGCTCTCTGTTGTAAGTTTAAATTTCACAAAAATTCCGCATCATACTCTCTTTCAGCACACCTTACACCCTATGCTCTCACGTTTGAAGTATAATTGACTAAGAGCACAAAATGCATTTTTTTTCCGCTCATTTTTTTTAATGTAGCTAGGGTATTGATAAATGTATAGAAAAATAATTTAACACTGCTTAAAGGTTTCGTTATAGACTTGTCTGTGTATGTTTTCTTGGAAAATAGTATGTTTTCTCGGTTGAACCTTGTCAATCCGAAATTACCATTTACAACGTACTACTCTGTACTCCCTCCATCCCACTCCAAGTGTCACTTTTTACCCAAAATGGCGTCCCGTTTGAAGCGTCACCTTTCCTAAAAAGGAAATGTTTTATTAATATTCTATTATCCCATCCACTATTCCCTCCACTAATTCTCTCTCCTCTACACTCACAACACTTTTTAAATTCACTATTTCCTCCACTAATTCTCTCTCCTATTTTCAAATTACACTCACAACATTTTTTCTTCCCCCTTTTTTCCTTAATTTGCGTGCCACCCCTAAAAGGGTGACACTCTTGGTGGGACGGAGGGAGTATATCACATAGACTCCACCTAGATTGAGGTCAAATTCTAGTTTTATATTCAGTACTCTGATCTTGTCACAAATAAAATCAAAGTTTTCATACATGCTGAATTGCTTGTGGAATTTGTGCCTTGGGTCATAAATTGGTGGGATGTCGAACCATAGTTTCCTTTGGATCCAACAAGTTACTTTAGTTATTAAGGGCAAATTGCAATTCGGTTACCTATGTTTGTATCAGTTTTGCAATTTGGTTCTCGACATTGAAAAAGTTGCAAGTCGATTTCTAACATTGACCTTTTGTTGCAAAGTGGTATAAAAACTAACAAAATGTTAATTTTTGGACGGAATTAAAGTCATGTGCCATGTAAATAACTTTTTAAGGGGCATGCTAATCATTTCGAAGGGGGAAAATGAATAAATTACTCTTTAACATCAAAATGATGTAGCTTTATAACACTTGGTTAATGAAAAAAAAAAACAATCCAAAAATATAAATTGATTAAAAAAACAGGTAAAGTAGTGAGGGGTGGTGACTATGGTGCTAATAGTGGTAGTGGTCGGTGGTGTTGGGGTTGAAATGAATATGAAATGACCATTATGACTCTTAAAAATTCAAGTGCATGGCGCATGACTTGGATTTTGTAAAAAAACTAACATTTCGTTAATTTTTACACCAATTATCAATAAAATGTCAATGTTAGGAATCAGATTGCATTTCAATGTTGGGAACCAAATTGCAACAGTGGCACAAACATAGGTATCCAAATTGCAATTTGCCCAGTTATTAATCTCTCTTCTTTGTTTTCTTCAGTTGCTCCTCATACCCTGTATATATTCTCATCTGCATGTTCAAGTAAATGAATGTATGTTTATATTCTTATTTCTCCTTGTGAGGTTGATATTTGACTCTGTTGCACCATGTAGATCTGTGAAATGGACCCCGGCTGCTTTCGAGACTGCGATGCCTTGGTGAGGAATCTGCAAGGAAGGTCAGAGATTCTTGCTATCTCCGTCAACGCAGAAGGTGATACACATGTGGATCATTTCGATGAGTTTGATGATGTATCATCAACAAGCATAAATAAGGAATCCACCGATTCCTCAATTATCCAAGTAAGTGAGAAAATGCAGAAGCAGACTATATCCTTGAAAAATGAGACGGAGGCTGTTGAGGGAGGAGTGAAGCAGAACAAATGTAGTACGTGCAATGCGTTTGTGGGGGATACAAAACAGTATAGAGAGCACTTCAAGAGTGAATGGCACAAACACAACTTGAAGCGGAAGACTAGGCAATTACCTCCTGTTACAGCAGAAGAATGTGCATCTGATATGGATATGATGGGTGACGACAAGTCAGATTTGAAGGAGTACTCATTTTGAGGCTTTCTTGAACATCTTGATGTACAGAGATTTTTGTCTGTGTCATGCTTGAAACTTAAGGCTTGTAGTGCAGCAGTAGCTGCATAAAAACTTGTTTCTTATTTTCGGTTTCTTACTTGGAATTCACTTCTAGATTGGCTGGTTTAAGACAAACTATTTTCCTATGTTTTTTTTTTTTTGTCACTTTTGAGTAAACTTCTAGCATGCATTTTGAGATTTGTCGTATTTTTGCTGTTCCAAAATAACTGTTTATTTTTTTTAAAAAAAAAATTATCCTAATCACTTTTCAAAATGTCATTTTTCACTATGTATGTTGTACAAGTTCACAAGGAGATATAAGTAGGGTTAGCAAGGATGCTTATATGCTACTGAAGTAGTATAAAAGTCAATTTTTTCAGATTCTCTCGAAATCAAAAATGGAAATTCATTTTGAAACATAAAAGTATACTGCCTCGATATACTCCCTCCGTCTTTTTTGAATGTGCACTTTTGGTCAACATAGGTCAAGTTTGATCACACATTACAAGTGTTTATAGGGGGTTAATGTAGTTTCTCAAACAAGAGATTGGGAATACAAACAACCTATGCAATCTTAGAGGGAGGTAAACATAATTTCGCCCCCTCGAACGAGAATGTCAAGAGGCATAAAACATAATGTGGGCCACCACAAATAGTGATATGGTATTAGGGACATTCTTGGTATGAGCTCTCTATTTGATTTCATCCACAAGAAACTTGAACAACCTTAAGCACCTTACAATCTTGTACCAGTTATCCAGTTCTAGATAAATAACAAATAACTACTAAAGCTTTGGCATATTGGAAAATAAATAAATTATATAGTCTAAATTTCTGAAAAAAAAAAAATCTCTTCTAGTTGTGCTGAATTAAACCAACCAATTAGGCCTCCATATATTTACACTTTAACTCTCCATACACTGCATTGCATAGAGATATATAGTTGAGCATATTTGAGAGAGATCGAGAAGGGTGAAAATGGCGATGGAAGTGTGTTTCCAAGGGTGTAGGAGTGCGAGAGCTAGCGTATTGCAGTCAAGTTATCCTTTTTCTAGCAAGGAAAAGGTGAGAAATCTGCAGACATGTAAAGCAATCCCCATGGCTATGTTGAAGTTGTCAGCTTCTACTTCTGCTCATTCTTTCAATAACAAATGCAGATCCTCTCGCGTTATCTGTAAAGCAGCGGTCAATGAAGGTCTCTCTCTCTCTCCCCCGTATGCGTACCTTAATCTTGCATATTAATTTCATATCATGCGCTTCCATCAAACAACTTAGAATTTTGGCAGTCCTTCACAGGGTAGCTTCTGGCTGAATGGTTGAAAGCACTTATTCTATCAGATAGTTAATGTAAATTGTTAGATAGTGTTAGAATTGGGTCCTCATCCCCTTAAAAGGCCTTGTTAAGGGGTGAGGTTAACCAACCTTATATAGTGGATCATTTTTATTCTCCAAGTTGATGTGGGATACATGGGACTTCAACACGCCCCCTCACGTGTAGGCCGGTAACTTGGCACTACACGTGGATCATTTTTATTCTCCAAGTTGATGTGGGATACATGGGACTTCAACACGCCCCCTCACGTGTAGGCCGGTAACTTGGCACTACACGTGGACTTCAAACCCAACACGGGCACCCAACACGGGTTAACTTAAGCCCAACATCAACTTGGGCCAGCTCTGATACCATGTTAGAATTGGGTCCTCATCCCCTTAAAAGGCCTTGTTAAGGGGTGAGGTTAACCAACCTTATATAGTGGATCATTTTTATTCTCCAAGTTGATGTGGAATACATGGGACTTCAACACACCCCCTCACGTGTAGGCCGGTAACTTGGCACTACACGTGGATCATTTTTATTCTCCAAGTTGATGTGGGATACATGGGACTTCAACAGATAGTGAAGTGTTTTTTTTTTTTTTTTTTTTTGAAAATTATTTCACTCTAAATTTACCAACTTTCTCCTCTTTTTGGAAAATCTTGGGCCAAAAGTACAACTCCATCGGTCTCATTTCTAATTACAGGGAGAGCTACTTTCATCTTCCAGTCTCTAAATGAGTGCTTGATTTTTAAGAAAAACAAAATGGCTCTGAGTTCCCATTTTCGTAGTGATTTTTTTTCCCAATTGAATACGCTTCAACCACCATGTTATAACCCTAAACAACATTGAGGCTCCAATATATTTACAAAAAACAACTGAATTTCCAGAAACTGATGATAAATAATATGAACTCACTGCAGTTAAGGTGGTGAACGAGAAGACGTGGGAAGAGCTTGTTACCGGAAACAGTACGACAGTTTTGGTAGAGTTTTGGGCACCATGGTGCGGACCATGTCGGATGATAGCTCCGGTAGTGGATGAACTAGCCAAGGAGTATGCAGGAAAAGCTCAAATGTTCAAACTCAACACAGACGAGTCACCGGCCATTGCCTCCCAGTATGGCATAAGGAGCATTCCAACAGTGGTGTTCTTCAAGAATGGAGAGAAGAAAGAGAGTGTTATTGGTGCTGTTCCTAAAACTACCCTCAGTGCTGCTTTAGACAAGTATGTTGACAGTTGAACATAAAGCTAGCTATGAATTACCAAATATATTGGATTTCTTTAAATTATGGATGCAATTTATCTTTTTTTTTTTTTCTTTTGTTGATTTATAACTGGGAAAATCTGGTCAAAAGTGTATATGATTGGAGATTCGTCTGACTTCCTTTTGTTCTATAGATATGTTTGAATCTATGACTTCAATGTATGTCTGATATAAAAGATACTCCTCTGAATGTCGATTTTCAATATTTTTTTTATTTTTTTAAACCTTTGTCCCTATTTGTCCCTAAATGTTTTTACCAAAAATTTTCAATTGTCATTTCATATTTAAATTATAAAAAACACATTTCCAGAGTGTCCATTAAAACAAAATTTCGACATTCATTTGAAAATGGAGGGAGTAAAACTGAGACGGGACGGAGGGAGTAACATTGAGGCGATACACAAGAGATAACATGCCAATGCCAACTATCAAGGTACCAAACAATTTCACTTTGTAAAGGCAACATATCCTGCATAACTTGCACTTCTCAACTGGAGTACTAAAAACAACAAAAAAGATGAAAAAAAAAGAGACAGAAATCGAATTTTAGGGAGCCAAAATCCTACATTAAATTGACTTCGAAAATTCCATTAATATATACACTCACTTTTAGCCAAAGAGAAGGAAAGAGAGTGTGAGGGACATACTCTTTAAGATTACAAACAAGTAGAACATATTAAAGACCAGGAAGTATAAGTCAAAGAGAGCTTCACCCGGGAAGTAAATCCAGAACGCATATGTCAGAGAGCACCACCAGGCAATATTTACTTCCGTGAGTCTCTCTGTTCAAACGATGTTAGTTGGGAATAAGCAGCACTCTTGTCAAAATCATAAAGTTAGGAAAACCAAGTCAGAGAAAATGAGCAACTTTGGATATAACATTTTGATGATAAAAAACACCATTTTATATGGTTTCCTCCTTCTCTGAGATTAGTACAGAGCGGGGTCCCCACAAAACCACTCGTCTGTTCATCTTCTTGTGGCTGAAGCAAGATTCTTGAATCTTAGGCACTGCAACAACAAATGCACTCAAGAAACCGCGATTTAAATCACAAATTACTGTACTATTTTCTCAAGGAGAAGGTTTCCAATCAAATTGCAGATTATTGAAACCATTGACTGCTCCTAGACCACTCAACATATGGTTCCCCATATCCTGTTGCTGATGATTCATGGCCTGATCTCGAGAAATTGACATTCCTACCCTTCCATTCATACTTAAAGAGTTATGACCCATTGCAGCTCGGATACCATTAGACATGCCAGACTGGCCAAGTCCACCACCCATGCTTCCATATCCTGCACCCACAATACCTGCATTACTGTTCACATTCCCATTCCCAACAAGACCGGTAGGGCCCGAATTATTGCCCGTTTGCAATAACCCATTGACATTTTTCATTTCATTATCCAATGATCCAACACCAAGCGGAGAAGACATCATCATTTCCTGTATTATCTTCTGAACAGAGCTCTGGGAATCACTTGCATCGGCATCACCAGAAATAGCAGGCTGTTGCATGGAAATATTAGGGGAATTTGCAGAATTTAAATGGGTTCCTGCTGTTAAGGCAGTCTGAGAAGTTTGTGGAGGATTGTTGGACGAAGAAGGGGTTGGCGACTGGAACGGAGATGGGTTCAGTTGAGCTTGAGGTAACGTATTTGAAGAACCAGGCGACGGAATCGGAACTCTATTTCCTCCATAGGGACTATTTGCATTACTCATTGGATTTGGCTGCCTAGAATTGTTCATGGAATTCTGGTGTAGGAGCCCCGCAATTGTACTAGAGGATGATGTGGCAGATGCTGAGTTGAGAGAATTACTTACACCAGGCACACCATTTGTAGAAGCGAGCTGCATTGCATTGGCCTGAGCAGAGTTCTCATTGTTTGATTGATTCTGAGTAACAGCTTGTTGTTGCTGAGGCTGTAGCTGTTCCTCATGCTGTTGAGATTGACTATTAATACCTGATGAAGTAGTTGTCCTTCGAGGGAACTTAGCCAAGCTCTCTGAGAAGACACAGGAGAGGAAAAATATGAGACATTAAACATAACCAACTTTTAATTTCAATGTGAAGACTCCAAAAAGGTCAGAACTCAGCAAAAAGCCTGCTTCAACCAATACCAGACCCTTTAGAATTTAACTTCTTGTAAGACACTCATTTTTATGAAACTAAAGGATACATCTAAATGTTTAGCGGTAATTCTTAATCTCATACCACTGTACAAAAATTGAAAATCGGGAATTAGGATTTGTTTTATAGAGACGAATTCCAGCAGGAATGCCCCCATGATCAGGAATGTTTTACATTTAAGAATACTCAGCAACACATGACTAGATGCTTTCGCAATTGCTCCCCATGTAAGAAATTTGAAAACATCACTGCTATCGCGTGTTAAGGGGAACTGAATAGCATGACATGATCTTAACTATGCTTTAAACAATCAATTTCACAGGTTAGAGGATGGGCTAACGAATTCATGCAAATGAATAGAGACTACTATCCTTCCAGGACAGGAAAGGGTGTAATCTAGCGCTACCCAGCATGAAATCAGGCATACATAATCCCACCAGAGATATAAAACCCTCACAATTACTCGTGAATCTGTTAGATGGGATAATGAATTCATGCAAATAAGAAGAGAGACTACCGTCATTCAGGGACAGAAAAGGGTGTAATGTAGCAGATTTGAAGAAAAAGAATTACGAGTACTTGAGACATAATCACAAAAGTGAATCCCTTGCTGAGCCCTTTCTTTGGATTTTCAATGTAATTTTCGCTCTTTCTTCTATAAGTCCTAGAAACCATAAACGGAACGCCCATAGTTGTGAAAGGCTAGCGCCTTCCTCGCCCGCCTCGCCATTTTGGCGCCTCTAGGGGTTGACCGCCTTTTGGTTTTATGGCGGGCTGTTGTGCGCCTTTTTGGCTTAGACGACACCTTTCTTGGATATGGCGAGAGGTGTGGGGCATCCACCTTTGTCAAAAGGCATAATGGGCGTATGCATAATGTTAAACTAAGTCTCTAGATATGTAATTATATGCTACCTTAATTTCATGTATTATTCTCTTTTCTATCATGGTTTAAAATTTTTTTACGATTTTAAACTACTTGTTTACTGATTTGAACATCAAATGTCTTTTTTGTCTTAAAATTCTTTTTTTTTGGGGGGATTTTAATTGCGTTAACCTGCTATTGCATGTGAAATTTTGACCTTTATTTAATAAAAAATTCTTGTTCATAACATGTTTAAGCTTTGTTTAGTATATCTTACATATGTATTATTTTACTATTTTGTTTGTTCTATTTTTCCGTCTTGTTCGCTTTTCGGCCGACTTTCAACCGCCTCGCCTTTCGCCTTTAACAACTATGGGAACGCCCCCAAAATGTTTCAGCTGACTGGAGGATCATAAGTAGGAACCACATGTTCGTTACGAAATAATAAGGACAAATGCTTCAGTTCAGCTGGATTCCACCAGCGAAGAAAAAACCCAAACCAGCCAACAACCTTGGTTGGTTCCACCAGTCTCTTGGGTGTGGGTGTGGGTGTGGGTGTGGGTGCTCGGTGTTGCATCATTGTTCAACCTCAATTGAAATCACATTAAGGTTTTGTGATTCTGAAAGCACTAAAAACTGTTAGGTTTGCACTCCTCCCCATCCATACTTGTGCAAGTCAGAAGGCGCAAAATGAACCGCACCAAACAACTTCATAGGACTGTCCAAGATCATCAAAAGTCAGAGCCCCTAACTGATTACTCACTCCGGTGGACTCTGCTTAGCAATCTGGCGGTAAGTACACCTTGAGCTCTTCGTAATATAAAATATATTTACTTTATTGTTCGACTTTCCTCGTTAACACCACCAAAAAAGGCTTTTCTAGATAATTTTTCTTTTTGATGGAAAAATTTAAATCTTCTTTAGAATTTCATTACTCTTTAACTTTCTGAAATTGAAACAAATACATTAGTGGGAGGCAGATCAATGAGTGGTTTCAAAAAAATCTCAAAACCTGAGTCCACAAAAGTCAAAAGGTAATCACCAAGTCAACGACAAAATGGATTCAATTAAAGCCATAATTCCCAATTCTATCATTGATATGGTCACCGAGGCAACACAAACTGGTTATGCAGCCAGACCTTTACCACGCATTTTTTTAAGGGCTTTAAGCAGATTTTTGGCCCAAGCTTCGAACACAACCTTAGTAGTCTCCGAAATATAAAAACACATCATTAAGAAGGGATCCCGACAGAGGTTATTAAGCTTACCCATAGGTCCGGTCGAAGTTACACGGCTGTAATCAATCAAATCCTTCATGCTATTAACCACTTCTGAAATCTGAAATGTTGTCCGAAAATAGAGTATAATGGAAGCAATCAGCAGAGAAACTTTAAAAAGAAAAAAATAATAATCAAAAGTTCCAACCCAGTGTGCAAATTTACTTTTGAAAACATAGTTAGAATGAGAGAGGCCATACGAGTAAGGTTTCTAATAGTCATATAATGGAAACCATTGTGCTTCAGTCAGCATCCATATATTAAAGTTTAAATGCTCACTAGCTGGAAATTTGGAAGGAAATAATTGGTATCTTCGAGTAAAAGGGCAGAAACAATAAGGTAAATGACAGGGAAAACAATGAGGCATCCATGTCTTAAAGAATTGTATATATGGACGTATCATTATTACCCGTGAAGCGCTAAATATTGTACGTGGAATACCGAAGTATCAAATCCTCAAAATGAAGGAAATACACAGCTAGTATCAGCGTTGGAGTATGTTGAATTTATCTCTCGTATTATATATATATATATATATATATTGGAGGACAACTGACAAGACAATCTCATTAGCATATATTGTGGATATCCACTTACATAATCATCTATAAACACCAATGACTCTATAAACTATTCTCATCCCATAAATACTCGAAATTTACATTAAGTTCAGTTCCATGACAATGACTCCATTTTCCTATTCATGGATGTCATATCACTGACTTAACCCTTACAACAACTTTTGTACAGTCCGCACTCATTAATATTGTAATCATTAAATATATTAGCTAACAGATGCCAAAAATGTTAGATAATAATAATGTTCAAACTATTAAATGACTTGAGAAAAAGGCATGCTACTATTAGTAATTAGAGTTAGAAATTTTTTGAATGTCATGTATAAGAATATTATACTCCCTCCGTCCCGGTCCATGCTTCACCATTTTGGTGAATCACGCAAATTAAGAAAGCAATATATATATTCAAAAATAATGGGAGTGGGAGAAGGGTTGTGAGAGGGAAGAAGTGAGTGGTTATGACAAGAGGGACCCATAATCTAAATGTGAGAGAGAAAAGTTAGTGGGTATAATAGAATATTAATAAACCTTTTCCATTTTAGGAAAGGTGAAGCTTCTACCGGGACACTCATTTGGGTATAAGGTGAAGCTTCGGGTGGGACGGAGGGAGTGTGTTATTCAAAATTTCTTACTAACCTCTAATGTCTGAATAATTAGTAAACGAGTGATAGAGCACTTGAATATGGATTTTATTATAAGGACCCCGCTCCTTAGTACAATTGTAACACCATTAATTACAATTGCTGATTATTTTAAGGCAGCTGCAAGAATAATGCATACTTTTTGCAAGGTAAAACTTTAACAAGCTATGTGTACCAGAAAAATACTATCACTCGTGAAGATGATGAAATATTAACTTTTTTTTTAACATGCAAAGAAACTTTTCGAAAACTATCATGTGCTTATGTGATATACACACATGTGTAATAACCTCTATCAAAGTTTTTCTAGTTAGTTAAAAGTGCAGCAATTTTAATATAACACACTAAAAGGTCAGCCTGGTGCACAGAGCATCCCCGCAGTGAGGGTCTAACCACAAAGGTGAAATGTAGGCAAACATAAATGAATGAGGGTGCTTCCAGGACTTGAACCTGTGGCCTCAATGTTATATGGCAACACCTCAGCCAGGAGGTTTACAAGTACAACATGGACCCACAATTTTAAACTCATATATGACTTTCATGTTCTTTGAGTCGGCTTATATGTTTGCATGACTTTCAGGTGGTGCACCATCCCAAGTCCTTTCCCATTTGTTGACAACAATAATTTGCATAGGAAGGGTTTATAATTATTGAGCTACTGAATATACCATTTAGATTGGATTGGTCTTTTCAAGTTCATCATGATGCATGAGTTTGTAACATCTCCCTTTCCTAATGTAGATTCGCTATAAGAATATCCATCAGCGACACAAATGAAAACGAGCCTGTGATAGAAATTTTTATCTGGATACAATTGCAATTGCATGTACAGGTATCCTGGTAGGACGATGACATGAAATTAACATTGCCTCACAGAATAAGCGAAATATTTCGTAAATTTTTCTCACTCATGTCCTGACATTAAGTTTTATTTACTGGTCAACATATTTATCGTATATTTTATACCTTCTACGGTGTTAAAGTCTACTCGTCATTGCACAATCATTTTCAGTTGGTTTGTCCACTCAGTCATTTGAAGAAAATATGTGATGGTTGAGATTCAGTAAAATAAAATCTTTATAAAAAATCTCAAATATATAAGAACTGGAGGCATAAAAATACATGACAAAGATCTGATTAGAAATGATCCCAGCAAGACTATGCGTTAATAACAATCCAGGCCTGATGGGAAAATGTAGACCTTCTCAATCAAGCATGCAGGGTTCACATCGCATCCTACAATATATTGGCTTTATGCTTCCGTCCAGGTGCTATTAATACACGCTATAAACTCTAAAATACTCGGAACCAAATAGAGGAAACGATTGCTTTCTCTAACAGATACATAACAAGTAAATCAGATTGTTAGGCTTCCTAGACACATTATTTTTTGGTCTGGTGGCTACAACTCAAGTATTAAACTCATCCTTGTCAGCCCTCAGGGACGATCCACAATAACCGAGTGGCCATTGTATCCTACACACACAAATGTAACAGGATAATGCCGGAATGGTTACTGACAATTCCACTTTGTACCATTATTGTTATGCAATGGCCATTATTTCCAATCACAAGAGACAAAACCTACAGTCAACACAGAATATATTCCATATTGCCTATTCCTCTTATAATCGCACTAATTAGAATAATAAAACAGCATGACTTAGTCCTATCAATTCATAGCACTAATTTAGGATGTGTATTTTAAAGGGAAAAAAAAAAACAAAAGTAGATCACCTGAAGGCAACGAACATATCTCTTTGTATATCCTAAATCATTAACTAAAGGAACTTCCAATGCTTTAGCCAACTGACGAGCTGAAGCAACAAACCTGAGACATAATTGATAAAAGTCACAGAAAAACCATGGATATGATTAAATGGTTGCATAACTGACAAATATATTACTCATGCCCTGCCCATAAAGAGCTCTGTTTCATGAGGTTGATAGTTTTCTCTGTGTGTGTGTGTGTGTCCGTGTACGTGAGAGAGAGAGAGAGAGGGCACAAAAGTAATTAGCATGAGGTTCAAATTAAGTCATTGCATGAACTAAGTGTTTACCCTCGAATAAATATGTATATGTCAGTAAGAATCAGCAGGAGGTAAGAACTCCGTGTGCTTCAGAAAATATATTTTCAGACAAGTCGAACTAAAATGGAAGTACTTTCAAACAATGAATTGCAATCATGACTAAAGAGGATAAAAAGAGACGGAAGGAAAAATGAAGAGGGGAGTTGTTTTTTACATACATATTACAATTATTTTGCAAATCTGGAACAGATAGATTTGATGAAGCGTTTTGAGTAGCAGCCTGATACTTTTGAGCTGCAGCTCCAAGTTGACCAACCTGCAGAGGAAAATAAAAAAGAATTAGTACAATTCTAGACCTGAATCAGTATTTTTATCATTAGATGCCTACAGACTCAGAAAAGTGAGCACTTATGGTCAATCGAATAACCAATATGCACAAAACTTGAGCAGTTGAAGATGTGCCTTGGAAGTCCACTAAAAAAGGGAAGACAAATACCAGGCAGAATATGCACAACATGCCTAGAACCAGCCACACCCACAAGCATGTTACACTCAAAACACAAATTCAAGGAGACTTGACACAGGTTGCTCATTCAAGTGCTTTAGACAAGGTTATGTTGCCACTATGAAATATCTTAATCCAGTAAAAACGAGATATGTTTCCTTTTTGACCCCAGTTGACATTTGTAACACAAAAATAATGCAGAAGAGGAAATAAAAGAGACGACAGTTAGAAACTGTAAAAAGGGGCAGCCAAAACTATACTTTTAAGTTGCTAAGTATGATGAATATATATTATATATATATATATATATATATATATACACATGTATGTATATACTATAATAAAGCAGGAGAGTGAAATTTGAAGCTCTGTACGCTTTTCCCCATCCCCATTCACCCTTTAATTTGATTGTAATTACAATTTTGATATTATGACTACCCATTACCACCTTAAGTAAAAACTACCTACTACCCTCAACCCCAATCCTTCAAACCTTAACTACAATAAAGTTTGAAAAAAATAAATACTAAGATTTAAGAAATATTATGAAGCATTGAAAATTACACATGCATTGCATGTTTTACAATACTATTACTAGTATGCACGTAAAGCCAAAAGCAATTATAGCAATATCATTAGTTATTCTAACTCTTAGCAGCATTAAACGAGAAGCAAGGTTGTAGATCCGTAACTCATTTCAAACATCACACTCCAGTCACATGGACACTAGACGGATTAGACAGTCAATGGTGCATGAAAGAGAAAAAAAAATACTAGCTTAGTCGATCACAGAACGACGTGGCAAATGAATATACTTAGATCCGTAACTCATTTCAAACAGCACACTTTAGTCACATGAACACTAGACAGATCAGACAGTCAATAGTGCATGAAAGAGAAGAAAAAAATTACTAGCTTAGTCGATCACAGAACATGGCCAGTGAATATACATAAACAGCTTAAGATCATGAAGTAGATTACAACATTCATCACAAGGGAAGTAAAGAATCCCTATCACTGGAAGAAAATTAAGAAGCCTAATAGTAAAATATCTAGGTTTTTAGCTGTAAGCCTAAGCTTCAAAATGGCTTTTAGTTAACAACCTGAGGTATCAGCAATCTTCTAGGGATAAGCTCTTCATGACGTCGAGCACAAAATTCCCAAGAGCGTATCTGTACAAGAGTCACATGAGGTAGGCAATCAATAATGTGCAATTCAGAGCAGAATTCTGGAAAACAAGTCATTTTAATTGATGTATAACCTTCAAGTCTGTTGAGAAAACTATTCGAAGTTGACCATCACGGACGACACGAAGTTGCTCAAAGACACTCTCTTGGATTGCTTTTGCGTAGTCCAACACTATTTGCCCAGAAGAATTTTGGTACTCTTTTGGCATATCAACATAAAGAAGTTCTTCTAGCGTACCACTCTCATACTTTATTTTAAAAAGTCTAGGGAGAACTTCAACAGTGGCCTCTGAAATTACATTCACCAATGTTAGATAGTCAAATGCATAATGAATATATTCATACCATGAAGGTAACAAGTTTGACATTTCCATGTCGACAGATAAACTTACCAAACCCACGCCCTGGCTTGCGATTGCATATTTCACAGTGCCATACATCCTGCAAAATTGGAAGCAATGATTATACTATATTTTATCTGACGCTTGAGATGAATGGACAGCAATACAATTGCTCTTCGGCCTAATGAAATCGGAAGACCCCAATATCTGATATTTGTTAAATTATGTACACAGTTATTGGCACTTCTGCTAATGAATAATACTGATAATCGTTAACCACCACATCAGTCCGGAGTTTTACAATTAGACTTACCATGTACACTTGTGCAATAGTTTTCCTACCAATGAATCCTAATAATAATGCCCATTTGGACACTCTTAAATGCACTTAAACTTTTGGGTTTCTTCCAGCCACTGACCTGAGGGAAAACTCCTGTGGTTTGCCGGCCACTTCCATACATAGAAACACACCACTTCTTCTTGGCATTGGGAGCAAAGTACTCCGCAACAAACTTTCTCCAGAACTCGATATTGTTGTCCTACAAGACAAATAGGCATAAGCACTAGTATAACATCATCACACTATTTCTCACAAACGACTCAATGTGAGATGGGAACTTTACCTCGGGCCTATGCTGTTGCTGATACATGTAGTGAGTTAGCCGCCGAGCACACATTCCGGGTTCATACACTGATTTTGCAGGAGATCTTATAGGCAAATTCTGCTGTTGAAATTGCGGTTGTAAAGAAGATCTTTGTTGAGGAATAGACTTCAAGAGATGCTGTTGCTGCTGATGCTGAAGCTGCAAGAACCTCTGTTGATGCAAAAGATTCATCTGCGCTGCAGCAGCCTGAGGAGATTGTCTGGACAGCTGAAGTAACTGCTGCTGTTGTTGTTGCTGCTGCTGTTGTTGTTGTTGCTGCTGTTGCTGTTGCTGGTGCAGGAACAATGATTGGTCAGAATGTTGAGGTTCCAATTTTACAGGTGCCATGTTTCTCATTACTTGATTTTGTTGTGATTCCATCTTCACAGGACCAACATTCCGCATAGCTTGCAACTGTTGTGAAGTTTGTGCATGTTGATCATTTCCCACTTGTGGCTCCATCTTGACAGGTCCAGCGCCACCTAATCCACTTCGAATCGACTGATATTGCTGCTGCTGCTGCTGATGATGATGATGGTTATTGCTAGGGACAGAGAACTGTTGCAATGACTGCTGATTATGTTGGAAATTTTGCGATTCAAGCTGATGAGCTTGTTGCTGGTCTGGTAAGATCTGGTTACCGGATGTATTAGGAAATTGCTGTACAGGAACTTGACCTGATATATTAGAATTTACCATGTTTGACTGAGCAAATGACGACGAAGGGGGATTAAACCCCATTCCATTTCCAATGCCAGAAAGTGGATCAGCCTCAGCTCCGTTGTCCATCATACCACGCTGAGAACTTCCAGGACCAGAAAGCCCAGAACTTGGTACCCCATTACCAAAAGACTGATGGAGGAGGGATGAAACATTTGGCACATTTCCAAGCATGCTCATGTTATTAAATTGGTTTCGTGGTGATACAAGGGAAGGGAAGCCAGACTGAGAAGAAGTAGGACCCCCTTGACCACCCAATAAACCTGAATTTGATCGTAATAGTGAAGATGGAACAGGCTGCGCACCACCAAGTGGATTAGGAGGCCCTTGAGGTACCATCTTCCGATACAGACAATCTAAAAACACTTATTTTGCAAACAAAAAACTACCTAAAATGACATGAACACTGAATTAATCATGCCACGGAAAATGAAAATAATGCCGTAGTTACACACGAACGCATACAAAACCCAACCTACAAATCAATCTAACAAGCTTTCTCCACTCACAGCCGAAGGTACGCATTCCAAAGTTCTTATTGTGCACCAAAAGGAACCGGATACCTTGGCTTCTGGGAAAATACTGTTCACTGATGCCATAAACAAATTGAAGGTCAAATAAAGAGGAAAACAAACAGCCAGCTCCTTGTCCGAACATCCTAGAACCGCCTTACCACTTCGAAAACAACAATTTTCAGCTGGTTCCCTCATGAATGTCTGCATAAGTAATAATTAATAAAGCTCATTTTTTACCTAGAAAAATGGAAATCAATCAAAGATATTTAACAAACTAAGACAATCTTAGGCATCTACGGAGTCTCTCAATGCTCCCATAAAGCAGCCCAAAACCCTCCCAACTAAAACGTGAAATTTCACATCCAATTCCAAATCGTGCCTTCTCCACTAATCAACTCAATCAATAGCTACCAAAATTGGAACCCATTCTCTGCTCTAACCACCTAAACTAATCAAAATATATATATATTTAAAAATCAATGAATTAACACAACAACCCAATAGAATAAAAAACAACAGAAACACAAATGCTCAATCGAACCCTAGATACAAAAAAAATGGATGAAAAGCTCAATGAGTAAATCAGCAAGTTAGTTAGGGTTTATAAGCTTAGAATTACTGGAAATGAAAATTTCAAGTTTTAGTGCTTACCAGAATATATAAACTAATAAAGTTCGTTCCTTCGATCGATTGTTACCGAATAGAACGAAGCCACGGGCAGAAATTCAAGCTTTCTTTTCCTACTGTCAAACTTATTTTTCTCTTCCGCTTCTTCAACCCTTCCACTGCATTTAATTATTACAGCAGAATTCTATTGACGAACTTGATTTCTGTGCTCTGTAAATTAGGTTTTATCACATCTGTTCAATCATTTGAGTCCTTCTTCGTCAATCCCTGAGGGTAGAGAGAGAGACTAGAGAGATTCTGTTGTTCTTCGCTGTTCAGTTTAGAGAGAGAAAGCTGAGGAGAGAGAAGGAGTGTGTGTTTGAGTATGAATGTGTGTGTGTTCTCCTTGCGGACGTCAAAGTAGCATTGGATCGGATTGAATTTTCTTCATTCCTTCTTTACCTTTCTTCTCTCTCCTCAAATCAAGTCAAATCCCCTTCTCTCTACTAATCGCTACTCGAATTTTTTGGGGGCAATCAAATTTTTTACTATTATAAAAATAATTTTTTCGACTTTAACTTTAAGATTTTTTTTTTTTTATTTGTTGAAGTAAGATTTTTAATTTATTTTATTTACGACGCCTTGGCGCTTTTCGGGGCTGCTCAGGATATCTCAGTGATATATTTGGTGGTTTTTGTATCACAACACAAACAAGACCGTTAAGGTCGAAGTTGGATGTTACTCCAACTCGGGCCACTCTGTGAGAGTAAGAATGACCGAGTAATAAGGCTTTGAATACCTTTGGAGTGTGTGTGTTTAGGTGTAGAGAGTAAAGAGCTTACTCAATTGTATATGGAACTTACCTTGCCCGTGGGGTAAAGGCCTTCTATTTATAGGCGATGCCGTGGTGCTTGTTGAGGTAAGCAATGAGATCAGCCCTAGGGGGCACTTTGGTATTTGACCGGCTACACGTGTCCGCAGTAATTGGTCTGTCGGGGAGGGAACATTGGTTCCGGGGGACATGGGTGAAAGGGACATGAGCCAGTGTGGCCGGCTTAGTGCATTAAATGGAATAGTAGGCGCCGGGTGAGCCGCATTGAATGCGTGATGGGGGAGCCGGCAAGTGGCTGTCGAGCCGGTAAGCTAACTTGCTCGCAAGGCTTGACATTTAACCTGGGAAGGAAGACGTGTACCATGCGAGTCAACGTGGTGCCTGGCAAATCGAAAGATATATGACGCGAGCACGGTTGATGCGGGCGTGACTCATGCGGGCACGGATCCAGCGAGCAGGGTCCCAACGGTCCTCGAAGAGGATGATGCGAGGAGGGACACGGTCTTGACCACA
The DNA here is from genome assembly GCA_022495995.1 of Adenophora triphylla var. japonica. Lineage (NCBI taxonomy): Eukaryota > Viridiplantae > Streptophyta > Magnoliopsida > Asterales > Campanulaceae > Adenophora > Adenophora triphylla. Next base: position 165,196 of record JAFEMH010001285.1, read on the forward strand.
AGGGCCTATTTGTCCGCGGTCTTCCCTCCAGCGGTCTAGGAGGCTCTACGTCACTGGTTCCTTGGACTAGGCCGAGCGCGGGCCCGGTCCGGTAGATCCGGCTCATCAATGGCCCCTAGCTCCAAGTGTGATTATTTATGGTGCAGTGAGGAGCTACTAAGCTCGATGCTGCCTCAATTGCTCCTCGCGCGAGCACCGGTGTTAGCGCTTCCGTTTGTTGCCTGGCCCCGTGGGCTATGGGAACGTTCGGGAGGCACCGGTGAGTGACACGTGGTCCCTCGCACGGCGTGCCTCCCGGTTAACAGTGGGCCCCTTGGCGGATGAAAAGACGGGTTAGTGGTACGTCGGGTGCGTGTCGGCCATCGAGGGGGTAATAAATGCAAAAGGTATTTAATTTTCGAATTTTCAAACGTTTGGAGACGGTTGAGGGTCCGAGGTTGGATTTGTGGGCTAATTAATACGGGTTAACGGGTTAACCCGTATAGGTAGGCCTTATAAATACCAAACCCTTAAACCCCAAACACTTTTACCGTTTCCAAATATTCAAAGAGCTTTAGAGAGAGAAACTTCTTGCTGCGAATTCTTGCTAGTGCTTTCCGAATCCCTTTCTCAATCCTTCTCTCGTAAGTATTGGGTGCTTTTCTTCTTCATCTCCTTCTATTTTTTCTTTTCTGAGTTTTGAACGAGATGACCACTCGTGAATTTGGACCCCGCCGTCCCATAGAATTAGGAGATGGGAGCACTCCAGATCTGTTTGCTGTTTGTAAACGGACAGGGGGGATATTTAGGAAGGTAGGCCATGGGTGGCTTAGATTATCCCTTGAGTGCTTCCAGTATTTCTGCGAAAAATCCCAATGGGGGCCTTTTGTCCCACCCCGGTTGTGGGAGGCCAAGGATAGGAGGATAAAAAGGAACGGTGATGTTTTGGTGTTGGGGAATACCAGTAGGCTGAGAAATTTTGTGATGGGGGTTTTATGCAGGTTTCCCCGCGAGAGAGGCTCGGCTCTGAACGCCATTGAACTAGTGAGGAGAGCGATTCGCGTCCCCGAAGTAGTTTGTGGCCAGGAAAAGTGCGGGCTGATGGGATCCTGAACAAACCAATGCTGCGCGGGCACCGGGCACAGACTTGAATGACCCTTTAGATGTTCTGCCCATAAGGACCATCTTTCCCCCCGTTGTGCCCGCGGCCCCCAGGGCGAGGACAATTGAGCTGAGCAGCAGCGAGGAACTTGAGCCTCTGAACTTTGAGACTACTGAATCCGGTGAGGTTGAATCGGAGATGGCCCCTGCCCGTGGTGACCCCACCGGTCTCTTTGGCTCCTCGAGCTCGGAGACCGAAGAAGATGACCAAGGAGAGGGGGATAGGAGGGTAGCGGGGACCTCCAAGAAGGCCGCTGAGACCACCAATATAGTGGATGCCTTCGAGAGCTCTGACTCCGAGGAGGAGGAGGAAGTGATTGTGGCCCCTGCCCGAAACAAAGGCAAGAGGCCAGCTAGGGAGGTGAATCCTGGCCGTGGCCGTAAGAAGACCAAGGAGGTGGCCACCATTGATTGGGAGGAGGACATATACGAAGTGTATAATGTGGACCGCAACGCCTACCGTGTCCGCACCTTAGGACATGTCCATCTGAAGGACAAGGACAAACTGCGGCCAGAGACAGTAGCTGATGTCCGCGAGGACAATAAGGCCTGCATTTTTTATGGAGCCCAGTTTGAGAACGGATTGAGGCTGCCCCTGGACCCCTTCTTCTATTTCTTTCTGGAGTTCAACTCCTGCCTGCCCATGCACCTGACTCCCAATGCCATCCGGGCTATTGTCTCCTTTATCGCGGTCTGCAGATTCCAAGGCTATGAACCTACCCTGGCCGGGCTTTATGCTTACTACCAGAACCAGATCAGCCGCAATATTTTGAGTTTGAAGGCTAGGAATTATTCTACCCGAACCTTCTCTCCTCCCTCAAATAAATTTGACCAATGGAACCAGAGGGACATCTTGGTCATTGAGTCTAGGTTTGGATGGCCCTTCTCAAAACCCTCAAATCCGATCCCGATGAAGGTGGCGCGAGTAGCTATCCAGACCCTTCCTCTGCCGATACTCTGGCTGCGCCCTGAGAAATACCGGCCCGGTATTTGGAGAGCGGGGATGAGCCCGTATATGACGTGGGCGCCATAGTGGAGGATGAGCCTCTCGATCTACTCGGGGTGGCTCCTCGCAGGAGGGCGCCCACATGCCCCCGAGTAGTAATAGAGCCTACGCCCGCGACCCTGATTGGCGGGTGCACGAACATTACCGGTTCGAGGCGGCTGTAAGACACACGTATCTTTGGGCGGCGAGTGCGATCCCGAAATAATTGGTCTCTGATTCCACTATGAAACTGTTTGCCAATTTACTTTGCTTTTGATTTTTTGAACTGTTTTGCTAACCATTTTTCTTTCCCTCCAGAGTAGATCCGGACCTGTACAATTTCTGATGGCTCCTCCACTAAACGCTGCTCAACTGAAGGCCAAGAACATGAGGGCCAACAAAGAAGCTGCCCTGAAGAGGCAGAATGAGATGGGAGGGGTTCCCACAAAGGACAAGACCGTGCCTGTTGCGAGCAGGAAAACTGGGGACACTCTACCCGCTCCCCGAATTATTCTGAAGACCGGGAATCTGCCTCCACCTCCCCGGGGTCCTCCACCACCCACTGCTGTCCGGGCATCATCTCCCGGTCGCACTATTGCTTCCGGGCACAACCAGGAGCAGTCCAAGAAGAGACCTGAGAGGGATGCTGACCTGACGCACAGGGAGAGGTCTTCGAAGACCCAAAAAGTGGGGGATACCCGTAGCCCTCCAACTGCTGCCACTACCTCCACTACTGCTCCCTCCGCTGCGGGGACACTTTGCTCGGTGGCTTATCCGATTTCCTCCTTGGCCACCCGCGAGGAGGCATGGGAGAAAAGGAAGCAGGTGGGGGACGTGCCCGCCATTACTGGGGTGGACCTGTATGCCCGGTCTGCCCAAAATTCTGCTGTGGGCATTGGGCTGATCAACCGGCTCTTTGCCCCTGACTTCTACCACCAGGTGGCTGAGAAGGAAAACGCATCAGCCCTGATGGGGGACATTGGGGTTGCCCTTACTGAGGTAGGGACCTTTCTTCCGGCTCCCTTACTTAGCCTTTGAATTTCCACCTAATTCTGACCTTCTTCCTCGCAGGTGGGCAACAAGGCCATGAGGCTCCGGGAGACTTGTGACAGCCTGTCTGCTGAGCTAGACAGCAACACCAAGGACCTGGCGGGCAAACTCCGCGAACTGGAGCAGGCCCAGGAGAAGGTGGGTACTTTGAGCTCCCTCCTGGATGCCAAGGAAAAGGAGTTCGCGACCATGGAGTCCGATCTGAAGGGCTTCCAGGAGCGGGTGACCGAGCTGGAGCAGAGCCTAGAAAAGGCTAAGGGTCAGCGGAATGAGCTCCGCGGGCACAAAACCAAATTGGAGCAAAGAAATGAAGAGCTCGCAACCAAACTGGGAGCTGCGGAGGAGTCGGTCAGACTCCTGGAGGCTAAGGCCGACGAGCTTTCCGAGAAACTGCTACCACTTACGCAGTTTGAGCTGGAGAGGGAGAGGATGCTGGCCGAGGCTCGCGAGCAAGCTGTAGAGGAGTATAAAAACTCTGACCAGTTCACCGCGGAGTGCTTGGCCCAATATGAGGCAGGTGTCCGGACACAAATCCGGAACTTCGCGGCCACGGGCATGTTCTCCGCGCAGCAGTTGGCCGTAATTGGCTCACTGGTTGCTACTGATGCGGAGTGTGTGCCCGGGCATGCGCTAGTTCCCTTTTCCGAGGAAGAGGTCAAGGGTTTGGATCTCTCCGCAGCGGCCTCTCTGCCCCCGGTGGCCGAAGTGACTGCCCTCGGACTGATCTCCGAACTGGATGCTCTGCGCTTCGGGGACAACCCTTTATCCATGGGGGATGCCCTGGCTCAGATTCTTCCAGGGGGGCCAGCCCTTGGAGATCTATTCCCCGGGCGGGCAGCTCCCGCACCAGCCTCCGCCGAGCAACAAGCTGCTCCTCATACTGAGGTGACCCCGGAGACCAGCCTGCCCTCCCCAACTCCGGACTCCGAAGCGGGCACAGGGGGTGCGGCCACCGAGGAGCCAGGAGTGGGCACTGATGGAGCGGCCGTCGAGGAGCCCAAGGAGAAAGCTCCCTCAGTATAGGATTTTTGTTTTTTCTTGTTGTAATAGATTAGGACCTTTTTGTAATAGTGTAGGAACCTTGTAAATATTTCCTCAACATGAATAGAAGAATTTTTTCCACTTGGCTCCTTTATTATTTATCTTAATTGCTTGTCTCGTAGGCTATTTTGAGTAGTTTGGCAATTTTCGAGCACCTCAGTACTTGCATTCTTGCCTATTACTTTTTCCAGCGTTTTTGACTTGCAATTAACTTTATACTCTCCTTCTGCGGGCAGCAGCTTAGTAGGCCCTCTGCCCGCATTTTTTGAGTTTTCCTAACTCTTTATTCAAAACCCTTAGGCTTTTCGTGAGAGTCAGCCTTATTCTTCTATGATCGCGTTTGTTTAGCCTTGTGGCAAAGTTAGGGGTCTTGACCCCAGTTTGTCTATTTGGCTTTGTTAAACTAGTTTGATCACTCTCTTCCATTTACACTTATTCCCCTGCCTTGAGCTGTGTGGTGTAAGTCAAAAGTAGCCAAGGCAAGCATACTTTCATAGGGCATGCAGAAGGTGGCCGTGAGGCTATTGTCCGCGCAACAGAAAGGTAGGAGCATATTTTAGCATAGAGGCCCTTTAACCCCCTGGCATCTGTATCCCCTTATTGGAGGTTCTCACTTATTTGACCCTTTATTCAAAACTCCCTAGGGTTTTTCGTGAGGGTCTCGTGGCGATCTGGTGAACGGGCTTATATGTAGGCCTTTGTCACATACAGGCATGCGAGTAACGGCCCTAACGAGGTCCTTCGCGCAATTAGTGGGTCCGGACTTCAGGTCATTGTCCCCACTAGAGTCCGTAGGCACGGGCATCATGGCCTTTGTACCTACGTTCATCTATATCCACTTATTTTTGGTGGTGTCACGCGAGCAGGAGAGAGTCCTCCCCGCGATCATAGTACGGATCGTAATGGATCTTTGTACATATATAGGCATGCGGATCCTTAGATCTTTGCGCATCAGTAAGTAGGAGCTCATATGTTGGCTCTTGAACTCACTGGCATCCGCACGCGGGCATCCACCTTAGCTTTTGAGGCTGGTGGGAATTGATTTTTGCATCAAAATATGATGATAACTTCTCCCTTATATATATATAGTCTATACTCCTTCCAAAAAATTACAAAGACTTCAAAAGAAGTATCTCTTAAGGTGGTCGCTATTCCAGGAGTGCTTAAGCTCTTCTCCCTCTTTTGGTCGCAACATATAGGTGCCCTCTTTGACTATCTTTGTGACCTCATATGGACCTTCCCATTTCGGGGACAGCTTGTTGAAACCAGGTTGGGTCCCTTGGACCTCTACGCTTCTGAGTACCCAGTCTCCAACTGAAAAACTCCTTTTATTTACTCTTTTATCATGGTGCTTCTTCGCTTTCTGTTTGTAGTTCACCATTTTTTCATGTGCCCGCATTCTCTTTCCTTCGAGATCGTCCAGGTCACACCTTCTGTTTGCCTCGTTTTGAGACTCGTCGAAGTATGTGACTCTGTACGAGGGTAGGGCTACCTCAACTGGAGCCATTGCCTCTGACCCATACGTGAGCGAGAAGGGAGTTTCTCCTGTTGAATTTCTTATCGTGGTGCGGACAACCCATAATGCGATCTGGAGCTCGTCCAACCAACGTCCTCCTCGTCCTTCCAAATTTTTCTTTAAGGCAGTTAGGACTAGCTTGTTCGCGGCCTCAGCTTGACCATTTCCCTGAGGATAGGCAACTGCGGACTTACGGTGTTGCACCTTCATTCTCACACATTCAGCAGTGAATTTTGCGGAGAATTGGGTGCCATTATCTGAAATTATTGCTCGGGGAACCCCAAATCGACAATAGATGTGGTCGTGGACAAAACTGATAGTGTTATCCTCGGAAATAGTGGCCAAGCCCTTTGCTTCCGTCCACTTGGTAAAATAATCCACGGCCACCACAGCATACTTGATGCTTCCTCTAGCAGTTGGAAATGGTCCAATAAGATCTATCCCCCACGTATCAAACGGCCACGATGGTACTACCAAAGTCTGCTCTGTTGATGGTAGTCTAGGGATGTCCGCAAATCTCTGGCACTTATCACATTTTCTAACATACTCCTGCGCATCCCTTCTCATTGTGGGCCAAAAGAATCCTTGGAATTTGATCTTGTCTGAGAGGGTGCGAGCACCTGGATGTCCGCCACAAACTCCTTCATGAACCTCATAGAGTAAGTTGGTGACCATGTGAGTCTTAACACATCTTAGTAAAGGCTTGGTGAATGATCGCCGAAAAAGCACCCCATCGAGGACGAGGTATTTCGCGGACACCGTTCTGATGGCTCTAGCCTTTACTGGGTCCTCGGGGAGGGTTTGCTTCTCGATGTAATCCTTCATTTCATCCACCCAGTCCCTTACTTGATCCTCAATATTGTTTATCTGTATTCGATCTATAGCAGGTCTCTCCGTGAATTCAATCTGGCAATTTGTCTCCAACTCACCAATTTCTTGCTCGGTTATTCTTGAGAGGAGGTCAGCTTCCACATTGTCCTCTCTCATGACTTGGTTCAGCTCATAGTAAGTGAAATTTTTGATGAGGGTTTTTGCAAGGTCACAGTACTGAGTTAGTACTGGGTTGATAGTATCATACTCCCCCCTAATTTGATTAACTATGAGCTGAGAGTCACTATTGATCTCAATATTCTGAACTCCCAAGTCTCTTGCCAATTCCATGCCCGCTATAATCGCTTCATATTCAGCCTGATTGTTTGATGCCTCGAACTTGAATCTCAAGGCCCTCATAAATTTCTCCCCGCAGGGTGCAATCAGAAGTATGCCCGCTCCACTGATTAACTTGCTCGCGGAGCCGTCCACATATAAAGTCCACACCTCTTCTGGACGCTCCCTTGGTTGAACAATTTCTGTGCTCGGGCTTTTTGGGTCATCTTCTGATTCTGCTCGCTTTCTTTTTCCGAGGTCGCTGTCCGCTAATTTGAATGATGATTCTACTACAAAATCAACTAAGGCCTGCGCTTTGATTGTCTTTCTCGGGGAGTAGGTGATCTGGAACTCGGTGAGCTCTATAGACCAAGCTAGCATTCTCCCCGAGGACTCTGGTTTATGTAAAACCTTTCTAAGCGGGGCCTCAGTTAGTACAGTTATAGGATGTGCAGAAAAGTAGGCTCTTAATTTTCGAGCAGATACAAGCAAGGCGTAAGCTAACTTTTCTATATTAAGATAACGCCCTTCTACGGCGGACAGTGCCTTACTTACATAATAAACTGGTTTTTGGGAGTTATTCTCCTCCCTCACAAGAACAGCTGCTACTGCCAGATCAGTAACGGCTAAATACAGAAAAAGCTCTTCTCCGGGCACCGGGCTGCTGAGTAGAGGTGGCTGCCCGAGGTATGTCTTGACTTCTTCAAAAGCCTGATGGCACTCAGTGCTCCATGTAAATTCATCAGCTCTCTTCCCCCCTTTGAGAGTTTTGAAGAAGGGGAGGCATCTCTCTGCTGACCGCGAGATGAAGCGGCCAAGTGCGGTGATGCGACCATTGAGTTTTTGTACATCCTTCACGCAGGCAGGAGGTTTCATGTCTAATAGGGCCTGGATTTTCTCTGGATTAGCCTCTATCCCTCTTTGGTTGACCATGAATCCGAGGAACTTGCCCGCCTTGACCCCGAAAGCGCACTTAAGGGGGTTTAGCTTCATGCTGTTATGGCGCAAGTTTTTGAAGGTTTCCTCCACATCGAGCTCGTGGGAGTTTTCCTTAGTTTTTATGACCATGTCGTCAATGTAGGCCTCTAGATTTCTGCCTAGCTGGTTTTTAAAGACCAGATTGACCATGCGCTGATATGTGGCTCCTGCATTTTTTAGCCCGAAGGGCATCATAGTGTAGCAGTATGTCTTGCCCGCAGCAATGAAGGCTACAGAGCGGACATCTTCAGGAGCCATCTGGATCTGGTGGTAGCCGGAGTAGGCATCAATGAAGCTTAGAACCCTGTGTCCGGCTATAGAATCCACCAATCTGTCTATGCGAGGAAGAGGGAAGCAATCTTTGGGGCATGCCTTGTTGAGATCGGTGAAATCAACGCACATCCTCCATCTGCCATTGGATTTCTTAACCATGACCACATTGGCCAGCCACTTGGGGTAGGAGATCTCCTTTATTATCCCCGCTTTTAGCAACTTTTCCACCTCTTCCTTGATGGCAATCTCTTTCTCCGGGGAGAAATATCTGGATTTTTGGTGAATGTTTTTGAAGGAGGGGTCATCGTTGATTTTATGGAGGATCACGTCCTCGCTGATGCCTTGCATATCTTCCACCCTCCAAGCGAATACATCGCAATTTGCTCTAAGGAACTCAATAAGTATCCTTCTTTCCTCGCTGTGAATTTCCAGTGACCTTAGCTTGTTTGCTCGGGGAAGTGGGGATTGATTACCACCTCCTCGAGCTCGTCGTTAGGTTGAAGGTCGCTGATTTCACGATTGTGCAGGGAGTCAATGACAATAGTTGGGGGGTTGACCTGAGCTTCAGTCAGCGTTGCCATTGAATATATGATATCGCGGTCAATTTCCCCCTCTATTCCTCGATCAATATATCCTCCCTCAACAGGGGCAGCCAACTGCTTTGATTTTCTGCTCATCTTGAGCTCCACCTTTGTGGAATGGAAAGAAAGCATGCCAATTGGTACGGGTGGCGGCGGGAGTGCAAGGGCTTTCCCCTTTGTTGATTTGTCCTCGCCTTTTCCCTCTATTATTTTGTCCTTGCCCTCTATCTGCGGGCAGGATGCCTGGCCTTTCTGTTCTTTCCTTTTTTCCTCCAAAGGCTCGGAGGAATCTCCCGGGCTGGTTCTTGATGGTAGCAACCCCGCCCGGGGTGTTAAATTTCACCCTTTGGTGGGGGACGGACGCAACTATTCCCAATTCGGCCTGAGCAGTTACGCCGAGAATGGCATTGTATTGGGAAGGAAGATCGACCACCATGAAAGTTATCTTGGCCGTCTTCTGCATGGGTTTTTCTCCAATAGCTACGTCAAACACAATCGTCCCCTTTACCCTTACAGCGTGGTTTGTGAAGCCTTCGAGCATGCCCGCATATGGAGTGAGATGTGCTTCCGTCATTCTCATTCCAATCAAAGTATGGTAGTAAAGTATGTCGCGGGCAGCTCCAGTATCTACCAACACACGGCCTATGTTTGCCCGGTTGATTCTCATTCTGAGGGTGAGTGGCTGTGTGGAATGAAAAAGGGTGGAGGCAAGTTCACTCCTTTTGAACCCAATTTCCAGCTCTTCCTCGGGGCCGGGCGGGGATGGAAAAAACCTTCTCTAATGTCCGAATTTGGAGAGACAATCGCCTACTTAGTGGGAGGTTCCTCCCAATGAAGTTAATGTCGTAGTCCCCAAAATCGTCATCATTATTATCTCTTTCATTCCCCGTCTGGTCCCCGGGTGTGTCGTGCCCAGCTGCCGATCATCATTGTTATTGAGAAAGGATTGTTTCCCTTAACCCACTTGGTTAGCTCCCGATTATTAATTTTCTGTTGGATTACTCGCTTTAGCCGGAAACAATCCTCGGTTCCGTGCCGCGGTCGTTGTGAAACTCACAGAATTTAAGTCTACTCCTCTCATTTGGCTTTCGAAGCATGGGGGGGAGGAGGAGGAAAGTCCGAAGCTTCTCATGATCACCACCCTTGGGTCGGTGAGCTCTGTATAAAGCTGTTTCGGCCACGGCCTTTTTGAGCCTTTCGATCCCCGGCCTCTGTTTTGCCCCGATTATTGGCATGAGCGGGCTCGGGGTGGTCTCCTGGACTTGGCTTATCCTTTCTTTCGCGAAGCTCGTGGAGCGGGCACACTAGGTTCTTCGGCGGAGGCAATGGCCGATGCCCTTTCATACATTTCCTCCATCGATTTAGGTTTGCTGGAGGCAAAATTCATTTTGAGGAAGGAGTTACCGAGGCCGCCTTCAAAACATAGTACGATGTCCCCCTCGTCCGGAGTCCACGATCTCCTCGCTCACCTTCTGAACGGGATATATAATCTTTTGTAGGCTCATTTGGTGCACCGCTGACACTGACAAGATCTGCTCTTTGGTCTAGCGGGCACACTGCTCCGGCAAAGGCATTGAGGAAGAGGACTACGACCGACTTGAATGACCGGATATCTGGCGGGGCTTGAGGGCTAGCATCCAAGATAGGGCCTTGCCGGTGAAGGTCGCGGCAAAGCTTTGCACATCACCGACTCATCCGCGGAGAATAAAGCCATCGGCTCCTCAAATCTTCCCATATGACTCTTGGCATTTTTGGATCCGTCATAGGTGTCCATGCAGGGGTTTGCCCTTCCGGATCGGTGCCCGCGCAATTTTATCGCTGAAGGCGTCCATAGTGCGGCCACACTTCGGGGCGGCCTTCGATGGGTTTCCCACATCTTACGCATGAATTCCACAAACTCGGGGTTACGATCATCAACCTTCTCGCTTTTTAGCTCGTGGAGCCACGGCCTTCTCCTTGGCCGGAGCCAAGGGTCTAGCTTTGGACTTCGCACGGCGATTTGGTGTGCCTCTTCCCCCTTTCCTCGCTATCATCTACATGCACCACGCTCACGTCGGCCATTTGTCCGCGCTCAGTGGGTCTACCGGTTTGCCCCAGCGGCTTGACTAGCAAGCGAGTGTGCGGGAGCTCGTTGGGAGAACCTTTGTGACCCTTGAGGGAACTGTAGCCCTCCATTGGCCTCTATTTCAAATATTTCCATCTCCGCGTCGTTGATGGCCATGGCTTCCGCGACCAGTTTGGATTTGGAGGCTAGGATTTCCTTCCTTCTCGGGATCCGATTGCAGGGAAAGTGGGGTGGTCGGATTGGTGTTTTTTATGCGAGGTTGGGGAGTTTTGGGCTAGTGTTTAGTAGGGCTTGGGCTTTCTCGGCCACGTGCTTCCTCGGTTAACCGATGGAGAGCTCGTTGAGCTGGGGATTTTTGAGGCTGAGAATGGGCCCCCATTCTGTTGAAGACAGAGTTGGTTTGCCTTTCCCTATTGTTGTTGGAGGGTTCGGCTTGGTTCTCCTCCTCTATGGTCAAATGACCAGCATTTTTTAGAATTTGAGACATGTCACAGAAAGGTGAAAATAACTGAAAAGAAGTGTCTTTTGACAGTCAGTTGTTTAGACTACAAGGTGTGTCTGAAAACAAAAAGTTTTAAATGGGAAAAACTTAGTGACGTAAAATAGAAGAGCCTTTCGGCACTGAATTTGTTTAGGACACGTGAGGTGCCTTGAAAACAAAAGATTTTTAACGAGAAACGAAAGAAAGCATGCTTCCCGGCAATGGAACCACCGATGACGCCACGGCTTTTCGGGGTCGGGAGCGGTTCAAGGATATCGGCTAGGATATATTTGGTGGTTTTCAGCGTACCTAGATCACAACACAAACAAGCACCGTTAAGGTCGAAGTTGGATGTTACTCCAACTCGGGCCCTCGGGTGTGAGTAAGAATACCGAGTAATAAGGCTTTGAATACCTTTGGAGTGTGTGTGTTTAGCCAGTGTAGAGAGTAAAAGAGCTTACTCAATTGTATATGGAACTTACCTTGCCCAAGGGGTAAAGGCCTTCTATTTATAGGCAATGCCATGGTGCTTGTTGAGGTAAGCAATGAGGACCAGCCTGGGGGCACTTTGGTATTTGACCCACACGTGTCCGCAGCCTAATTGGTCCTGTCGGGGAGGGAACATTGGTATCCGGGGGACATGGTGAAAGGGACATGAGCCGTGTGGCCGGCTTAGTGCATTAAATGGAATAGTAGGCGCTGGATCGCCAGCCGCATTGAATGCGTGATGGGGAGCTGGCAAGTGGCCTGTCGTGAGCCAGCAAGCTAACTTGCTCGGTAAGGCTTGACATTTAACCGGGAAGCGGCATGTGCCCGCGGTCGACGTTGTGCCGCAGCCAAGATATATGACGCGAGCACGGTTGATGCGGGCGTGACTCATGCGGGCACGGATCAATGAGCGAGGGTCCCGATGGTCCTCGAAGAGGATGATGCGAGGAGGGACACGGTCTTGACCACAAGGGCCTATTTGTCCGCGGTCTTCCCTCCAGCGGTCTAGGAACTGCTACGTCACTGGTTCCTTGGACTAGACCGAGCGCGGGCCCGGTCCAGTAGATCCGGGCTCATCAATTTCTAAAATGGATAATACAACTCATTTACTACCCTTACAATAACAATCACATACTATTTTCTCTCTCTCGCTTTACTTTTCTTACTCACAATTTTTTTTTAATCTCCTATAAAGTCAAACTAAAAATAATAAACCGAGACGAAGGAATTAATAAAAATTCCTTTGCCCATAATTGAATATCCAAAATTTATATCCGGAGATACTCCAAAAAATTGTGTTTTTATACATTTAAATGACAAAAATTTATATTTTTTATTATTTATTTTCTAAATATTTAATTTTATGATAATAAAATAAATAACGAAAGAAAAAATAAAATAAAAAATATTTAGAAATAAAGTTTTTAGCAAATTCTGGAATACAAATTTTTAAATTTGAGCATTGATATTAAAATAAAAATAGTAATTCATTTCATTAGATTTTTGGTGAAAAATAATAATTTATAATATATTATAAAAATCTGAATATGGGATAGTTGGACTGTAGAAATCCGAATCCCTCACTCCTCCCCTTCCATGTATGTATGCACATGGTTCTCAATATATACATATCTCATCATCTCATGAAAAAGGGTAAATTGTAGAAAAGTCCATGTAGTATGTTTGATGTGCAGATGAGCCCCTAATGGTGGGATTGTCTCTTTTTATTGAAAATAATTTTAATTCTATCTTGACAAAAATATTGAAAAAATATTTATCTAAATGAAATTTTAAAATGTGGTATCAATATATTATTATTGCCAAGCCAAAAACTTATAAAAAATGCATTTTTTGTGAGCTTAACAAAAAACGTATTTTTATTCCGCATCTATTACATTCTAAGAAAAACTCAATCTCTCTCTCTCTCTCTACTCGCACTCGCAGTCTCTCTCTCTCACTAAACGCAAATAGGTCTTCCTCCCCAACCAATCGCCGGCGACCCAATTTCTTCATTCCTCCCCAACCAATCGCCGGCGACCCACTTTCTTCACCGGTCTTATCATGCAATTGCTGCGGAGAGATGTTTACTCTGAGTAAATTCGAGACGCATCATCGGCCATCGAGCAACATGTTCTTGGAGGACGGGAGATCGATTGCCGACTGTATGTTGCAATTGAAACTACGGGAGATTGAATTGGGTGAACAGGAAAAAGATGGTTTGAAGAATGAGGATTTTGAATTTGAATTTGATCGTAATCTGATGATGATGGGTGGGGTAATTGATAGCTGTAATTCATCCATTTCTGGCAACGAACCCCATTTCTCATCAGGCAACCTTAGCTGCCACAGCTTCTCCGATACTCAATTCTCCGACAGCGAGCTATGTGTTCCGGTAAGCAGTGGCCCATTAATCAATTTTCCCAGTGCATTTTAATTCATTTTAAAATGAAATTTTTAGTGAAATGTTTAAAAAATGTTTAAAAAATTAACCTTATCTATAGTATATAGTATAAATGGCACCCCTCCTTGCTACAGTACAATGAACAGTTTTAAGTGCCAAATTTTTCATTTTGCTCTTACTAAGTTATCCCTTTCCCATTTTGCCCTTTAAAAAAATTATTTTTTTAAATTAAAAAAAAAATTCAATTAAAAAAAAAAAACATGTGTTCTTGAACACGGGCTTTTACTAATTTTTAATAAAACTTAACAAAACTAATGAGAATTTCTCAAAAATTAACAACATCCAAAAAAGTTAGATTCCCCACTACATCAACTAGGGATGTAAATGGTTTGGTTTGGTTTGACTTCGGCCAATTTACAGGCCAAATCACTTGTCATTGATTTGGAAAAATTTCAGACTGAACCGAATCATAAAAAAGTTCAAACCGAACTGAACCAATTTGTCATGGTTTGGTTCGATTTAGTTCAAACCGTGGTTAATTTATGTGGTTCAAACCGTGGTTTAGATCGCGGTTCAAATCGTGGTTCAGACCACAATTCAGACGATGATTTAGACTACGGTTTACACCGTGCTTCAAATCGCGATTTAAACCACGCTTCATAACGCAAATCACTATCAAGTTTGTTTAAAACTTTCGTGATCGCGAATGAATAGCAAGGGATGCATGAGTTGAAGAGAAATGTCGAAGAAAGACAGAGACTAGAGTAAGAGAGATGCCGAAAGAAATAAAACACACTATATAATTTCTACCGTGCAAAGAACTTGGTAGTTTTGTATCACAACGAAGATAATAAACGATGAAATTAATATTGAATAACAAGCAAAACGGTGGTTAGTACTAGTATGATGTAACTTAGGTTATTTTATTGATTTAATGTACGTTAATATATATATGCGGGTAGTAGTTCGATCTAGTGGTTTGATCTGAAAGTTTGATCAGATGATTCGGACCGGTGGTTTGTTTTAGCGGTTCGGTATGGCGGTCTCAAACTGCGTTTTGGTTTGGTTTAATTTGGTTTGGCTAGATTGGGTCTGGGAAGTAGACCAAAAACCAAACCGAAACATGCAGTTTGACGATTTTTGAGACCGAATTAAACCATTTGTTCTTAAAATCGAATCAAATCGTATGATTTGGTTCGATTCGGTCTCAAACCGCGATTTGAAATGAACCGCTTACACCCCTAACACCACAACTTGAATATTTTATAACCACGTCAAATCCACTACCAAGCGTCACCAACTAGTGGCGAAGCCATACTTTTTTTCCATGGGGGTTGGAATCTTATAGACGTAAAATGTTACAAATAACTAGAAAGGGGTCAAAATTACAACTTAGTGTTATTTTTTCTTCAAGAAAATGGGGTTAAACAAAAGTTTCTTTTGTCATTTTAGTACTAAAATAGAATTCCTCTGTTTCACTAAAAATTTCACTTATGTCAAAAAGGTTGTTGCATTAGAAGTTACACTTTTTAAAATGAAAATTTTAAAATACTTCTTTAATCAATGAGACTCACTTTCATGCTTACAATAAATATTCACTCACTGCTTCTTACCTCATTTTATATCTCCCACTTCACTTTTTATACTCACAACACTTATATCAGTTACACACTTTATTCACACCCATGTCCATATACAAAAGTGTAAATTAGTGAGATGAAGAGAGTAATTTTTCTAACTTTAAGTGTAATAAAATGTCAACTTTCGAAGGGGGCTTAGCCACTCCCACCAACATTAACAAAGCTCGAACACCACTATTTTGCCCTCTCCTCTAGAGTCGTCAATACGGGACGACACTGTTGTCCCGCGACTAAAACGGACGGGACGGGACGAATTTTCGCGGGACTAAAATATTCCGTCCCTTCCCAAATCTATTGCGGGACGCGGGACAATGCGGGACAACATCTATGTTCATAGCACGATTGAAAATGACACTCAAGTATAGAAACCTTACCAGAAAAGGGGTGTATGCAGAGCTTCTTTGAATGGTTGGATTGCTCCTTGTCAAAGGCTTGATTTATTTCCAGAAGAAACTGGTATGTTGACTTAAAGTAAAGTGTAATATACTCCCTCCTCCGTCCCCCGTAACAAATTAATATAATTTAGTATGGATGTGTCCAAAACTATGGTAGGTGGTGTTCCCACCTCGAGTCGTCAGTCCGTCAATACGGGATAACGGGACGGCACTAAGTTGTCCCGCGACTAAAACGGAACGGGACGGGAAAAAATTTTGCGGAACTAAAATATTATGTCCCATTTGTATGTCGGGACGGGACGTCCCGACGGGACCGTCCCAATTTGACGGCTCTACTCTCCTCCGATCAACTCAATCTTCGAGATCAGCACAATATTTAACTTTTTTTTTTTTGATATAGTTAGTTTTTGGATAACTATTATGAGTTTGGTTAAGTTTTAATAACAAAAAATTAACTTTTTTGGATGTCATAAGGGGGTAAGGAGGAATTGAGTGAATATATATAGTAGGATGGTTAAATTGCTTAAAAATAAATGAATGGTTAAAATTGAAGCTTCATTATAGTACCGTGAATAAAAAATGATTGGCCAAAAAAAATATTGGCCAAAAAAAAAAATAACTACCACCATTTATTTATTTATTTATTTATTTATTTTGATACTCAGGTTCCCAGCTTCGTCGGACTAAGTCCTTGACCACCAGTCATCGGCCCCTCAGTGACTTGGCGGAGGTAAATCGCGGGATATTGATGGATAAAATTCCACTGTATAATAAAAACCTTGCAAGTACAAGTACCGGAGTAGCAGGTACAAGTAAGGGTCGAATCACAGAGACTTGAGTGTTTCAACAAGTTGATTTAATTAATGCAGAGAGTAACAGAAAGGGGGTTTTTGATTTTGATTTATTAAAAACTAATTACGAAAGAAAATTAAACAACTAAAATAACAAATAAGCAGATTCAAAGAAGTAATTCAAGGATTAAAATAACTAGCTCACGGATTGGGTTCACCACATATTATCTCTTTATGCTTTTCAATAATAAAACTATTAATTGGGTTCTAGGGTTTCTCCGCTTTCGTAAGAATTGGGACGGTTAGATGGTCGGGTTGCAATTCTTTTATTGAGCACTTGTCAATTATCACGCAAGTTCAAACCAACAAAAGCTCAATTCATTAAGAACAAAAGAATTGATGAAACCTAGACTCAATCGATTCACGCAAGATCATCAATCGAGTACAATCACCCTAATAGTGTTCATGCACAATTCTCCACGCAAGTGCAAGAATCGTACCAAATACAAATTAAAAATATTAGGATGAACAAAAACCACAATTAAAAGAGAATAAAAAGTTTAGCATAAAGATCAAATAAGGGCTACAACTAATCCGCGAACTAATAAAAACTTAGCTACTCATATTCATGATTGAAATCACAAAATATGAATAGCAATAATACATCAAACCTGAAAATCCTTGCAAAACCTTGAAAACCAAACTCCTTCAATACTTGAAAAACCTAGGTAAAAATTGATAAAATAAAAACTGCCCTAAAAATGTATATAAGGAGGTATTTATACTCCTTCATTAAAACCTTCACTAATTAGGAAAAGAAATAAATTAAATCCATAAAATCTGCTCACCACGCCTCGCTGACGTCAGAAAACGCGTCTGGGCACGAGTCGTGCCAATTGGCACGAGTCGTGCCCTTCTGTTCAACTCGTGCTCACGACTCGTTCTTCCAGCTCCAAGTCGTTCTGATCATTCTGGCTAAGAATTGTGTTTGAGTCCCACTCGTGCTCCATCCTTCTTCACTCGTGCTCCAGATTCCCAGTCGTGCTCTGTGCAGAAATCTTCATTTTAACTTAGATTTGACCTAGCCTTCATCCCTTGACTTTCTTTGACCCTTTTCTTGAACCTTGGCCATTTTGTTGACTTTTTCTTTGAGAGTTGACTTGAAATCTTTGATCTCTTGAGATCAACATCCAAATACAAAAATAAAAGACTAAACTACCCTCGTATTGAATCAGTTCTCAACAAAACCTCACATTATAAAGTTTCTCTCAAATTACATCAAATCTATTCTAAATACATTAAAAATCGATGTAAAATGTCCGGAAACATAGGTAAATAACATATATCAAAACCAACTCATTAAATTCCCCCACACTTAGACCATTACTCGTCCCTGAGTAATATCTTAACTCTAATCTAAAATCGGTCTAAAACAGATGTATGGAAGAAAATGATTCCTAGTCTCCTCTACACGCCAACACAAGTCAATCAATAATGAAATACTGGAGTATACAAAACTCCGTCTCCATGAGACTCCCCAAAAGAAAGATAAATGGCCCTAGTTTGATATCAACTCCCATGATAACAATGATCATCCAAACTAGGGCCCACACAATGTAGTGGGAGGAAACTAAAATGTCCTAAAAATTCCCCCACACTATCTCACACTACCACAATGAACTCCCTCATCAAAAGTCAATGTTAGGCGAAGGGTCCTCAACAAAGACTTACCTCGTGCTATTCACCAACACCCCTTATCACTCCAAAGTAAATGAGGATTTCTAACCTAGCACCACTAATCCAAACCTCCATCTCCAAAGGTGATCCTACCCGAGCTCCAAACTCCCCCTTATATCTCCACGATGGTGAACAAAGGATGCTATATACTCAAGTCCTCACCTTTTGCCTAAATGTCGTTTTCGATTTTCACTTAGCCTCTCTATTCTTTTCTTTTCATTTTTTTTCTTTTTTTTCTTTTTTTAATAAACAGAATATACAAGGTGCAATAAATAATTTCCTTCCCCCCACACTTAAACTACACAGTGTCCTCAATGTGTACGACAATATATAATTAGGACAGTTTAAATATAAAAGGAAAGGGAATAATGAAAGGTACCATCAATATCTTGGGCCGAAGCCCCCATCCAGAAACTGTGCCTCTCGAGCCAACTGTCTCTGCCTCCGCCTATCTGCCCTCCTAGCCATCTCAGTGAAGTGCTCCTCTGGGATCGGCTCAAACTGCCTCGGCTCAGACTGTTGCATCCATAGCTGCTGCTGATATACCATCCTTTGAGTCATATCCAACCTACCTCCATAGCCTCCAGTCTATCATCCTGTGCGTCCCATCGTCTATCAACATAATCAAACCGGGTCCACCACATCAGACTCATCGCTTCTCGAGCCTCACACTCTTCTCTAAATCTTCTCTCCCGCTCTTCCACGTCCCTCTGGTGCTGAGCATCTAAATACATTCTCATGTCGTCCCAGTTGGCAAATGCCCCCGACGTGCTCGACTGGCCCTAACCCACATGTCCACCACTGGTCCTAGCCTCAAACTGATCTCTCATTAGGTGATCCTCGTCACCCTGGGGCTCCTGTTGTTCTTCCTCCTCATCACTCACTCTTTCTCCCCTATCTCTCCTCAAATCTCTCAACGTCATATCAGCAACATAAGGCATCCTCCAATCCCGCGCATATGGACCATGAGGGAAGGCCACCCCCTGTACACATCTGAAGCTCCTACCTTCTCCATAATTAAACATCAACGTCTGTGAGTACCCCGACCCGAACTCGTATTTTTGGGCCTGCTTGCCTTAGTGTTGGGCTTGCCTAATTATTTATGTGCCTTATGTTTGGGCTAACTTATTTATTTATATATATTCATTAGTTTTTCTTGGGCCTACCTTCCTTCGGCCCACTCTGTCCTGAGGAAGACCGGTGTCGTCCGACACAGGACGACCCTAAGGCGGTTAATACCCCATGTCGTACGACATGGAAGCTCCCCATCAGCAGCCTATAAATACAGGGCTTTGCTGATCATTTTAGGGGGGATTTTCTGAAGTAAGGTTACTCTGCCAAATTTAAGAGAAGAGAGAGAAACACACATACTCACCTCCCTCCTAAAACACACACACACATCTAAACAAAGGAGAAAGGTGGTCATCTTTGTTGGAGTTTTGAAGGGACAAACACCATACTATTGGTGCTTTGTCTTGTGGACTACAATAGGTAGACCCTAAATCCCCTATATCTCCCTTTATATCTTGCTTGTTTAATCATTGCCTTGCTTGCTTATGCCATGTGATCATATGTGATTTATTTGGGATTTTGTGTGATCAAGATGGTGGAGATGTGAATCATCAATATTCACATCTCCTCATCTCAGATCTGGACATTTAGTAGCCTTAGTTTTGTTAAAGTTTGAATCTTGATCTTCTTTGTTTGAGTTAGGAGGTGATGGCCCCATGATCATGGCTCAAAATATGTGATCATTCACATTTGGCCAACAAAGCCACATGACCCTCCCACAATACTCACTTATTACTGTCATTTTACTGTTTTAAATTAGCATTTTAGCCTAGTTTCATATTCTGGGCAGTGTGTGGTCAATTCGGTGAAGCTCATTGACAGAGGACGTGTATGTCGTCCGACACAGGACAACCCTAAGGTGTCCTGTCTCATACGACATAAGGATCCCAGAAAGTTGATATTGACTTCAGTGACTTCAATCAAACCCAGATTGACCCCTTTGTAGTTTCAAGCCTTGTTCAGTGTAATACTTTACTCCTTTTAGTGTTATAATGGTATTGCAACCCGAAGCCCAGCTCCGACCTCTACCGAATGGCATTCTCATCTCTTATTCAAAGAGATTCATTCTCATCAATTAAAGACTGTTTAAAAGAAATGCATGTTCAGTTCTTGTGTCGTTTATCATCTAAATGTGAGCATATTACGTACTCTCTCCAAGTTTGGGAACTCGTCTCATTCTTGAAAGCAATTCATCCTTTCAATTCAACAAACACGATCCGTGAAAGTCTCACTGGGGCTTCGCATCTGTGCCTCTCCGGCACTCCGATAAAAGCAAGGAAACACGTGTCAAGGACATTTTCCCTCGGTTTGCGAGAAAGAAAGAAAAAATAGAAGGGGCTATCATCCGTCACGTCCCACTTTTTTCCTTCTACTTCTTTTCGTTCTCTATTTTTTTTCTTTCTTTTCTCACAAAGAAGAATCAATGCAGCGGCAACCCGCGCGACAATTACAGCAGAGCAGCCTCGAGCAGCGAGCAACAACGGAGCGTCCTACCTCTCCGACAATCAAACCTGGTTCCACCATCAACCGGCTTTCTATCTATTATTATAACTTCAGATCACAAGCATTTAGCATCTCGAGACTACATGTTTAATAATCAAAATTTGACAAATCAATCAGTGAGGCCTTTTCTCAAGCAATCAAGTGATAACTGCGAATAAAATCAACCTTCGAATGTCTCGACAAGTCTTCTTTTCTACAATCTAGGAAGAGCCAAACACTTACTTTCTGTCATGCAGGGGCTTCCTCTCACTCATACATATATCTCTCTTTGGTCATCCAAGAATCAAAACACAAAAGTTTTCTCTTACCGTTACGCCCCTGCGGTGTCCTAGTACAATTCTTTTCTTTTACTTTTGAGTCGACTGAACAATTCCAAGTTAGATACGGTGTCATAGCACTTTGATTTATCAAACATTGGGGCTCTCCTCGTCAAGAACCGGGGCTACAACAAAGTCCGGGGCTTCAACAGGGTCATATCTAGCAAGAAGGCATCCCTTGTCATCAAGATCAGCATGAGGCAAACTCTTTAAGTTAGTTAGGGGCATAATTAATCATAAGGCATCCTTATTAAAATTAACTTTCAAATTGCCATTTTCCTCGGCACCTTGCTTACAAAATCACTCGTTGGTCTCCACAAATTTCTTAAGGTCCATCGAAGACCTATCTTCGCGACTCCTCCAAAAATCCCGTGTTATCTTTCTAGTTATAGTTATTTTTTCTTTCGGGTACAAACGCCCATGTTATGATTATCTTTCATGTTATGCTTTTGTGATTATGTTTATTTCGGGTACAAACGCCCGCTGTTATGATTATCTTTCTTGTTATGATTATCTTTCATGTTATGCTTTTCTTTCATGTTATAGTTATTTATCTTTCGGGTACAAACACCCACTTTATGATTATATTTCTTGTTATGATTTCCTTTCCTGTTATGGCTATATTTCATTCGGGTACAAAAGCCCACGTTATGATTATATTTCTTGTTATGATTTCCTTTCCTGTTATAGTTATTTATCTTTCGGGTACAAACGCCCTTGTTATGATTATCTTTCCTTTTATGGTTATCTTTCCTTCGGGTACAAATGCCCCTGTTATGATTATCTATCCTGTTGTGGTTATCTTCCTTTTATGGTTATCTTTCTTTCGAGTACAAACGCCCGTCTCTCGGTCTTTTTCAAGTGTTTTCCTTATTTTTGGGGTGACTCCCCTAAACAGTCAATCTTGGGGTGACTCCCCTAAACAGTCGCTGTTCGGGTATACGAAAGCCCTTGTTATCTTTATCTTTGGGGTGACTCCCCTAAACAGTCACTGTTCGGGTATACGAAAGCCCTTGTTATCTTTATCTTTGGGGTGACTCCCCTAAACAGTCAATCTTGGGGTGACTCCCCTAAACAGTCGCTGTTCGGGTATACGAAAGCCCTTGTTATCTTAATCTTTGGGGTGACTCCCCTAAACAGTCACTGTTCGGGTATACGAAAGCCCTTGTTATCTTTATCTTGGGGTGACTCCCCTAAACAATCAATCTTCGGGTGACTCCCCTAAACAGTCAATCTTTGGGGTGACTCCCCTAAACAGTCACTGTTCGGGTATACAAAAGCCCTTGTTATCTTTATCTTTGGGGTGACTCCCCTAAACAGTCACTGTTCGGGTATACGAAAGCCCTTGTTATCTTTATCTTTGGGGTGACTCCCCTAAACAGTCACTGTTCGGGTATACGAAAGCCCTTGTTATCTTTATCTTTGGGGTGACTCCCCTAAACAGTCACTGTTCGGGTATACGTAAGCCCTTGTTATCTTTATCTTTCGGGTGACTCCCCTAAACAGTCAATCTTCGGGTGACTCCCCTAAACAGTCAATCTTTGGGTGACTCCCCTAAACAGTCAGTCTTGGGGCGATTCCCCTAAACAGTCACTCTTTGGGTATACAAATTCCCATCACCTCACTCTTGGGTACAAACGCCCGTGGCCTCTTGTTATCGCCACCTCTTTGATGAACTACGATTTGGCTTGATTCCCTCATGGGATACGTAGGAATCCTTTTCGTAAGGGTCCAGCCGCATGACCATTATGGTCGCTTTTCCCCGGACACAAATGTCCACCCTTCCGAACTACGATTTGGCTTGATTCCCTCATGGGATACGTAGGAATCCTTTTCATAAGGGTCCAGCCGCTTGACCATCTTGGTCATCTCTTTTTCCCGCCAGTCTTTGTCCGGCTCGGGATTCTCATTTTGTCGACGACCCCACTTCTCGTGGAAGCGACGTCGCCGAGGGGCTCTGTGAGTACCCCGACCCGAACTCGTGTTTTTGGGCCTGCTTGCCTTAGTGTTGGGTTAGTTTTGGGCTAACTTATTTATTTATATATATTCATTAGTTTTTCTTGGGCCTGCCTCCCTTCGGCCCACTCTGTCCTGAGGAAGACCGGTGTCATCCGACACAGGACGACCCTAAGGCGGTTAATGCCCCATGTCGTACGACATGGAAGCTCCCCATCAGCAGCCTATAAATACAGGGCTTTGCTGATCATTTTAGGGGGGATTTTCTGAAGTAAGGTTACTCTGCCAAATTTGAGAGAAGAGAGAGAAACACACACACTCACCTCCCTCCTAAAACACACACACATCTAAACAAAGGAGAAAGGTGGTCATCTTTGTTGGAGTTTTGAAGGGACAAACACCATACTATTGGTGCTTTGTCTTGTGGACTACAATAGGTAGACCCTAAATCCCCTATATCTCTCTTTATATCTTGCTTGTTTAATCATTGCCTTGCTTGCTTATGCCATGTGATCATATGTGATTTATTTGGGATTTTGTGTGATCAAGATGGTGGAGATGTGAATCATCAATATTCACATCTCCTCATCTCAGATCTGGACATTTAGTAGCCTTAGTTTTGTTAAAGTTTGAATCTTGATCCTCTTTGTTTGAGTTAGGAGGTGATGGCCCCATGATCATGGATCAAAATATGTGATCATTCACATTTGGCCATCAAAGCCACATGACCCTCCCACAATACTCACTTATTACTGTCATTTTACTGTTTTAAATTAGCATTTTAGCCTAGTTTCATATTCTGGGCAGTGTGTGGTCAATCTGGTGAAGCTCACTGACAGAGGACGTGTATGTCGTCCGACACTGGACAACTGTACCCTAACTTTTCATTAATAAACATAATTTCATTCATAAATAAAATTCCCAAATCAAAATACTTTAACGGCTAGTACATCTAACCATAATTCAAATGCGGAAAATAACTGTCTTTAAACCTTAACGGCTAGTACGTCTAACCATAATTCAAATGAGGAAATAACTGTCTTTAAACCTTAACGGCTAGTACAACCCACTAGCTCGCTAAGTACGTAATGATTAAAGCTAAACCCTAACCCTGATTCAAGCCGCCATCCCTGCGACCAATCAACTTCTCCTACCGCTTACCTGGGAGGAAAAAAAATAAGAAAAGGGGTGAGCGAACAATGCTCAGCAAGTTCATACGGAATCTCTCCGGGTACTAAGGAAAGATGATCGAAAGAACGAAACCAATCAATTATATTTCAACGAAAGGCTATCAACAATAATCTTAACTGTACACATTCAAAATACAGTTATCATACTTAAAGAGAACATGGCCCTATCACAAGTTCGTCAATTCCATAGTTTCAAACACCTTTCAGGGTGTCACACCTTTTCAGGGTGTTACGAGAATAAGAGCCTTTACACCTTTTCAGGGTGCTCCCTTATTATGATATATCATGATAATCAAACTACTTCATCAAGTAGCAATTTAAAAGTCTAAGTTCTTTTCAATCAAACTAGACTATCTTAATTAGTCCTTTTCAATCAGACTAATTTAACCGCACCTGTTTCAATTAGATACAGTTATAGTTCACATAATATTTCAGGTAAAAGAATACATAAGGAAATTTCAATTCACTTGGATACCCATTGAACAACATATATCAAGGGTAAGATAATCAAAAGACGTTATATCAACATCGGAGTTCAAATGCTACCGGCCATTAGTAGTTACACTTGAAAGAATTATGAGGAATCCTACGTTAAAGGATGAATCTCAAATACTTAAGGAACGTAATCCCTTACCTTGGGTTACTTGCGTTTCCTTACAAATCCTTCTTGCACGAATCTACAATCATGCAAAAGCGACATCTCAATTTTAGGTACAACTTAGTACCTTTAATCATTTTAATCCACTTAGTTAACCTATAAGTTATTCTACTTAACTCCTTTTATGGTTAACTAATACCCTAAAAATGTAACCAAAACATCCCTAGGATTTCTAGGATCAATTCCCATTCATTACCTCCAATACTACACTTACACACACCACATTCACCTTATTCAGCATACAATACACACATTAACACACACACACACACGACATACCACACACCCACAGCATACTACACACACAGGCACCCCTCTGCAGACCCACACAACATATTTACATAATCAGCAGACCTCACAACACATATAAACACACACCACACACACATGCACCCCTCTGTACAGCCACTGTACCGCCATATACCCTCTTGTACAGCCCCTGTACGCATACCCACAACACATATACGCACCTAAACATCAGCAACAGACCCAATTCTGCCATCTGACACCTGACTTCACCCCACACACACCCGACAGCCATTCATACCCACACCACAGACACATACGCACACACACTGCACACAAAATACACACATACACCACCCTAGCTCATTATACGATTCCTAGCATGACATACTTGAATCAATATTCAATATCTTTCATGCCTAATCCTTGGTTATAATCAAACAATAATGTTTCATGCTTCAATTCATCAGCAATCTGCCAAATTCTTGGTTATACTCAACGAATAATGTTTCATGCTTCAATCTTAGTTCTAATCAACAATTATGCTTCATGATTTACATACCAAAATCTTGATTTCCTCAACCCCAGTTTTGCTTCTTACGGTTCTAGGATTTCTCTAAGATTTTCATAAGATTTTCTATCCTATAATCCCCAAAAGAGAAAGTTTGTTTACCTTTAATTTGAGTAGCTTGAACACCCACAGCTTCTTCTTCCCTTCTTCTTCCTCGGCACCCCTTCTCTTCTTCCTCTGCGATCTCTCTCTCTCTCTCCTGTTTTCTTTCTTTTAGCGTAACCTCTCTCTCAGCCGTGTCCCTCTCTTTATATATAACCCATGCGGCTCTTTCTCTCTTCTCCTTTGCCGTTAACAAAATATGGAGAGGCACCCCATCGCTTCCATCGATTCTGGATACACCAACAGGCCTAGGTTTAATGGATATATTTACTTGGGTTTATACTTTCCTAATCCAATTGTTAAGTAGAGTCCAACCCAAAACAAATAACCTAAGTTGACAAAATCAAGCCCAACTAATCCTAGTCCATCTAGGAAAAGGAATAATCCAAATAATTAATTTAAACCATTAACATAATTAATTAAGGAAAATCATATTTTAAATAAATAAAAAGTATAAATTTTTAGGGTTGTTACATTCTTACCCCCTTAAAAGGGTTTGGTCCCCCAAACCAAACGCACTCATTCCGAAAACAGGGCGGGATACGACTCTCGCATCTCGCTCTCGAGCTCCGACGTCGCTTCTCTTTCTGTGTGGTTGCTCCATTGCACTTTCACGTACGGAATTATCCGCCTTCTCAAATTCTGATCTTTCCGATCCACAATTTTCACAGGTTGCTCATCATAACTCAGATCGGCACGGAATCTGAGCTGTCTATACTCAATCACATGGCTCGGGTCGGGGATGTACTTCCTCAACATCGAGACATGAAACACATTGTGTACTCCTGCAAGTACAGGTGGTAGGGCCAACTTATAGGCTACCAGCCCAACTCGCTCTAAAATTTCAAATGGTCCCACATACCTCGGGCTTAACTTCCCACGTATTCCAAACCTCATGACCCCCTTATTTGGCAAAATCTTCAAGAATACATGATCCCCCAACTGAAATTCCAAATCTCGCCGTCGACGATCTGCATACGACTTCTGTCGACACTGTGCGGTTAATAACCATTTTCTGATCTGTTGTACTTTATCTGCGGTTACCTGAACAATCTCCAGTCCCGTCAATTTTCTCTCACCCACTTCATCCCAACATGCAGGTGACCTACACTTTCGTCTGTACAATGCTTCGTACGGTGCCATACCGATACTTGCGTGAAAACTATTGTTGTAGGCGAATTCCACTAACGTCAGGTGTTCATCCCAAGTCCCTTGCCAATCCAATGATGTGGCTCTTAACATATCCTCCAGAGTCTGAATAGTTCTTTCTGACTATCCATCAGTCTGCGGATGAAATGCTGTACTCATAGTCAGTTCGGTACCTAAAGCTTGCTGTAGACTCTTCCAGAACTTCGATGTGAATCTTGCATCTCGGTCGGACACTATCGACACAGGTATTCCATGCAATCTTACAATCTCGTCAACATATAACTTTGCTAACTTCTTCAATGAGTCTGTCACCTTAATTGCCAAAAAGTGAGCCAACTTCGTAAGTCTGTCCACTATAACCCAAATTGCGTTGTGACCCTTCAACGTCCTCGATAACCGTACTACCAAATCCATAGCTATATTCTCCCATTTCCATTCCGGTATTGGTAACGACTGTAGTAACCCTGCCGGTTTCTGATGTTCACTCTTTACTTGTTGACATACCAAACATCGTGAAACAAATTCTGCCACATCTTCCTTCATGTTGTTCCACCAAAACGATTCTCTTAAATTCCTATACATCTTTGTACTTCCGGGATGTACAGAAAACCTCGAACAATGAGCTTCCTTCAAAATCCCCCTTTTTATATCTTCATTACCTGGCACCCAAATTCTTGATTGGTACCTCAAAATTCCATCATCTCCCATACGAAAATCTGTTACCTTCCCTTTAGCCATATTTTCACGTATCTTTTCATCCTCACCATCGGTCCCTTATGATTCCTTAATTCGATCCAAAAGTGTCGGCTGAACACTCATCTGAGCCAAGTATCCCCTAACTTTTACCTCCAACCCCAAAATTTCAATATTATTCCACATACTTACCCCCTTAGAAATCAATACCGCTAGTGTTCCACGGTTCTTCCTACTCAAAGCATCTGCCACCTTATTGACCTTTCCGGGGTGATACAAAATCGTACAATCATAATCCTTAAGTAATTCTAGCCTTCTCCTTTGCCTCATATTCAATTCTTTCTGAGCGAAGATATACTTAAGACTCTTATGATCCGTATAAATCTGACAACTTACCCCATACAAATAATGTCTCCAAATTTTCAATGCAAAAACTACGGCTGCTAACTCCAAATCATGGGTGGGATAATTCTTCTCATGGTTCTTTAGTTGTCTTGATGCATAGGCTATAACCTTATCATTCTGCATTAATACACAACCCAATCCCTTCAACGAAGCATCACTATAAATCACAAATCCGTCTGATCCTGATGGTACTGTAAGAACTGGTGTGGACACCAAACGCCTCTTCAGCTCTTGAAAATTCTTTTCACATTCTTCCGACCAAACAAACTTCGCACCCTTCTGCGTTAACTTCGTTAATGGTCCTGATAACTTCGAAAATCCTTTCACAAATCTCCTATAGTATCCTGCCAATCCCAAGAAACTTCTAATTTTGCTGACAGTAGTTGGTCTCTCCCAATTCACTATAGCTTCTATCTTTGTCGGATCTACTACAATCCCATCCTTAGATACCACATGCCCTAAGAATGCTACTTCCTCCAACCAAAATTCACACTTCTTAAATTTCGCATACTGTGAATGTGGTGCCCAAAATCTTTTTTTGTGTTTTGTGATTTGGATTCACTTGAGTTTGAAAACATCCGGTTTAATTTGAAAAACGGGGTCGCCACGCCATTTTGATTTCCTCAAAATTTTGAAAAAAAGGATTTATGGTTCGGAGGTTAAGTTACCCCTTGGGAAGAACGGATCGTCGTTCACCCAAGGTGCCTTGCTGTAGCAAGTCTCCCAAGATTCCATTTTTCGTGCTTGCTTGTGTGCTTTCTTGTGTGCATGTGTTGAAAAGAGGGGGGGGATGTTCCAAGTTGTCTTTCAGACGTATAAACCATTTAGTTGGTTATCGCTCGGGATTCCTTGGATTTTTATGTGTTCGGGACTTTGATCCCGCCCTCATCTTAGACTTGTGATCATCGCTATTTGACCTTGGGTCTTGCGTGATCGAGAGAAGGACTCTCTTTTATGGTCCAAGAGTGAGGTTCTTTAGAAAGGAGTGACCTTAGCCCATCAATCCTACACCTTGAGACGATTGAGCTTGTGTAGGAACTACTATACTCGTCTCAAGTGATAATCGGAGATATAGGGTTCAAGGTTTATCCCTTTCTAAAGAGATTGTGGCACCTTTAATGGAAGAAACGATGTAAAGATAGGATCTTTACACCGGTCCGCTCCAAAGGATGCATCTAATACTAATGGGGACATGGGGAATGCATGTTTTAGGATAAAAATGACATTTTTTATGAAAAGATGACATTTTGGGTGCAAGGGATACTATTTGTTTTGCAAAGGATGCTTTTTGATATAAAGAAACGATTTTTAATGCAAAGGATGCATTTTTATGTGGAAAAATAGCATTTTATATGCAAAGGATGCATAAAGATGTCATTTTGAAAGCAAAGGATGCTACTTTGATGTTAAAGAAATGACTTTTAAAGCAAATGATGCATGAAAATGGGTTCTAGGTGCAAAGGATGCACCTTTCATGTAAAGGAATCATTTTTAAGTGCAAAAGATGCAACTTTTATGTAAAAAAGAGATTTTTAGGTGCAAAGGATGCACCTTTAATGCAAAGACTACATTTTTATGAGCCAAAGAGGCTATCTTAATGCAAAGGATGCAAAGGGAGGGGAATATGATTTACTTGTTCAAAGATATGATCTTTAACAACAATATACCAAGTCCCAAGCAAATGTATAGTAATATGAAAAGCAAGGAGCAAATATATCACATATATACAAAGGATAATACAAGATAAAGGGGATGAGAGGTTACCAATGGTGGTGACCTCTTTCTCTTTGGAGTTCGCCTAGTGAAGGGACCAACTTTTGGAGGCTTCAAGGAGGAAGGAGGTGGCTCTTGGCACTCTCAGCTTACTGTATTTTCGTAGTGATGTTTTGGTAGAGTTTTGATGCTGAAAACTTGTCTTCTAAAATGGGTAGAGGAGGCCTCTATTTATAGGTAGTCTGGAAATAGCCAATGAAGCCGTGCGGCCTGGAGTTGTCTCCTAATGCAGCCGTGCGGCATTATCCCCAATGACTCAGCATACTTCTAGAATCATGCAAGGTGGCCTTTCTAGAAGGGTTTTATATAAAAAGGAAAACGTGGTTTTTTAATTCCAAGTAATCCCTTCACCCCTCAGAAGGTTCGGAACAGTTCCCGAATTGCTCCTGAACTTTAGGAAAGTCCGGGGAATTGCCGGGAAACTTAACCGGAAGGCATGAGCCAGATTTGGGTACTTACACATACAACTTCTGTTCCCTTAAGATTTGCAGTACCAACCTTAAATGCTTTTCATGTTCTTCCTTAGTCTTAGAATAAACCAGAATATCATCTATAAATACAATTACACACTTATCCAAAAATTCCTGAAATACCCGGTTCATTAGTTCCATAAATACTGCTGGTGCGTTCGTCAGTCCAAACGGCATAACCAAAAACTCATAGTGACCGTACCTTGTCCTAAAGGCCGTCTTCGCAACATCCTCCTTTTCACTCTCAACTGGTGATATCCCGATCTCAAATCTATCTTTGAGAAATAACACGCTCCCCGAAGTTGGTCAAACAAGTCATCAATCCTCGGTAACGGATACTGATTTCTCATCGTCACTTTATTCAGTTCTTGATAGTCGATACACATCCTCATCGATCCATCCTTCTTCTTCACAAATAACACTGACGCACCCCATGGTGAAACACTCGGCCTAATCAGACCTTTATCCAATAATTTTTGCAATTGTTCCTTCAATTCTTTAAGTTCAGCTGGCGCCATTCTGTACGGTGCTTTGGATATCGGTGCGGTTTCTGGTACTAAGTCTATAGAAAATTCCACTTCCCTTTCTGGTGGTATTCCCGGCAAATCTTCTGGAAAAACATCCTTGAAATCTTTGACCACCGAAAGAGCTTCTATACTTACTTCTTTCTTGTCCATCTCGCCAATATAGGCCAAAAACCCTTCACATCCCTTTCTTAACATTTTTCGAGCCTTCATTACCGAAATAAGACCCGATCGACTTCTCGGCTTCGATCCTTGGAAGCTAAACTCTTCTCCAGATGGTAACTTGAATTGCACCTCCTTCTTAAAGCAATCTACTTTAGCATGGTAAGCAGCTAACCAATCCATTCCCAAGATAATATCAAATTCGTTCATTTCTAACTCAATAAGATCCACCTCAAGTTCTCTACCTCCTATTCCCAGAGGACACATCTTATAAACAGATGAGATAGGGATTGACTCTTTAGTCGGAGTATCTATTACCAAAGGTATTTCTAATGCCTCGGGTTTCAAGTTCAATTTCTTAGCTAGACGAGTGCTAATGACAGAATGTGTAGCACCAGTGTCTATCAACGCATAAACGCTACTAGAATAAAGTTGAAGCGTACTTGCCACAAGATCATTGGTGGCCCTCGCATCCCTGGCAGTCATGGTAAACACTCTTTCACGACCTCCTCCATTGTTCTTATCAGTTCCGGCTCCTTGAGCATTTCCAACTTTCTTAGGTTTCGGGCACTTCCATTGCGGATGTCCCACTTTGTCACAATTAAAACATTTCTGTTCCTTATACCGGCATTCCTCGGTCTTGTGCTTACCCTCGCACACTTGGCATTTGTCATCCGTTCCTGTTCCTGGAGTAACTCTTCGATCCCCACCTCTGTGGTTATCAAATCCCTTGTTCTGGTACTTGTTACTAGCAATTTCCTTTCCCCGGGCCTCATCCATAGCCTTCCTCTTGTTGTTGGTTCCGTCTCGGTTCCAACTTCCAGTATGTCCCTTGTTTCCACTCGACTCCTTTTCTGCCATCTTCTTTTTCTCATCCCGCCTACTGCGGAAACTGTCTGCCTCTTTTTCTACCACTCTAGCTCTATCCAGTACTTGGACATAAGTTGACAACAGCAGCCGAGTAATTCTGTACCTGATACTGTCACTAAGACCAACCTCAAATTTTCTTGCCTTCTGCTCTTCATTATCAAAGAATGTCGGGGCAAACATCAACTCGGTGAACTTTGCACTGTATTCATCCACCGTTAAACTTCCTTGAGTTAGCATCATAAACTCTGCCACTTTGGCATTTCGAACGCTCGCCGGATAGTACTTTTCATTGAACACACCTTTGAACATATCCCAAGTAAAGTTACCGTCTCCACGTGCAGTGGCTGCCCTCTTCTCGGCCTCCCACCATTTCAAAGCTTCTCCTTTCAGCATAAAGGTCGCGAACATCACCCTTTGCTCCGGAGTTGTGAATGTGTGCCCAAATTTGTGGATTCATGCGAGTTTGAAGACATCCGGTTTAATTTGAAAAACGGAGTCGCCACACCATTTTGATTTCCTCAAAACTTTGAAAAAAAGGTTTTTATGGGTTCGGAGGTTAAGTTACCCCTTGGGAAGAACGGATCGTCGTTCACCCAAGGTGCCTTGCCGTAGCAAGTCTCCCTAGATTCCATTTATCGTGCTTGCTTGCGTGCTTTCTTGTGTGCATGTGTTTGAATAAAAGGGGAGGGAATGTCCCAAGTTGTCTTCCGGACGTACAAACCATTTGTTGGTTGTCGCTCGGGATTTCTTGGATTTTATGTATTCGGGATTTTGATCCCGTCCTCATCTTGGACTTGTGATCATCGCTTTTTTAACCTCGGGACTTGCGTGATCGAGAGAAGGACTCGCTTTTATAGTCCAAAATGAGGTTCTTTAGAAAAGGAGTAACCTTAGCCCATCAATCCTACACCTTAAGACGATTGAGCTTATATGGATGCTTCATGCTCGTCTTAAGTGATAATCGGAGATGTAGGTTCAAGGTTGTCCCTTTCTAAAGAGATTGTGGCACCTTTTAATGGAAGGAATGATGTGAAGATAGGATCTTTACACCGGTCTGTTCCAAGGTTGCTAATGGGGACATGGGGGAATGCATGTAAAAATGACATTTTTAGTGAAAAGATGACATTTTTGGGTTGCAAAGGATGCATTTAATTTTGCAAAGGATGCATTTTGATGTAAAGAAGTGATCTTCATGCAAAGGATGCATTTTTATGAGGAAAAGTAGGATTTAATATGCAAAGGATGCACAAAGATTTCATTTTTGAAAGCAAGGGATGCTAATTTGATGATTAAAAGATGATCTTTGATGCAAAGGATGCATAAAGATGGGTTTTAGATGCAAAGAATGCACCTTTATGATAAAGGCATGATTTTTATATGCAAATGATACATTTTTGATGTAAAATGGGGGCTTTTAGGTGCAAAGGATGCACCTTTAACATAAAGATTACATTTTTTATGAGCAAAGGATGCCTATTTCATGCAAAGGATGCAAAGGGGGAAAGGGGATATGATAAAGATAGGATCTTTAATGATAAATGCCAAGTCCCAAGCAAGATAATGACGATATATAAATGCAATGAGCAATTAAATCATATAGACAAGCATTATGCAAGGTAGGGGAGTGAGAGGTTACCAATGGTGGTTGCCTCTTCTTCTTGGGGTTTTGCCTAGAGGTAGGACCAACTCTTGGAGGCTTCAAGGAGGAGGGGGGTGGCTTCTTGGCACCTTCAACTTCCTGATCTTCGTGGAGTATTTAGAGAGTGTTTTTATGCTGGTGTTGCTCTCCTTGTGTTGTTGTTAAATGGGTAGAGGAGGGCTCTATTTATAGGCAGTCTGGATAAGGCTAATGAGGCCGTGCGGCTAGGAGTCTTCTCCTAATGCAGCCGTGCGGCATTATCCACAATGACTCAGCATGTTTCTAGAATCATGCAAGGTGGAAATTCTAGAAGCTTTTTGTAATTAAGAAAATCGTGTTTCTTAATTACTAAGCATTCCCTTCAGCCCTTAAGAGGTTTGGAACAGTTCCGGAATTGCTCTGGAACTCTAGGAAAGTTCTGGGAATTACCGGAAATTTACCTAATTGCCAAAATTAACCTAAGGCATGAGCCAGATTTGGGTACTTACAGAAGCCCCTCGGCAACGTCACTTGCAGGGCGAGTGGGGTTGTCGATAGAAAAGGATCCGATCTGGCGAATGCCGAGACGGATTGGGTGACCAAAGTGGTCGAGTGGCTGAACCTCTGGAAGGCTACCTACGTATCCCGAGTGGGAATCAAGCCAGGCCGTAGTTCAGAAAAGATCCGCTGAGGAATAGAGAAGAGAAAACTGGTCTCTTACTGGGGAAATAGCAGAGAAAATAACCTAGGAGGTCAAGCAATTGATCCTACTGGGGATATGCTAGAAGTGACCGATGTGGTCGGATGTCAAGACCTTTATGAGATGCTATTTCATCACTGAGGAGTGACGAAGGAACAGGGTAACCAAAGTGGTCGGATGGCTGGACCTTTTATGAAAGGCTACCTACGTATCCCGGAGGAATCAAGCCTTGTTCGTAGTTCAAGCATCACTAGATAGTTAGGAACGATGTCTAGGATCCTTGAGGTTTTGACAATTAATGGAGGTTGTCACCTGATTGACAATTAATGGAGGTTGTCACCTGAGGAAACTAGAGCTTACGTCACTATCGAGGAGATAGAGGTAGCTAAAGCTTGAAGAACTTGAGCATACTTCACTATCGAGGAGATAGAGGTAGCTAAAGTTAGAAGAACTTGAGCGTACTTCACTATCGAGGTAGCTAAAGTTAGGAGAACTTGAGCATACTTCACTATCGAGGAGATAGAGGTAGCTAAAGCTTGAAGAACTTGAGCATACTTCACTATCGAGGAGATAGAGGTAGCTAAAGTTAGAAGAACTTGAGTGTACTTCACTATCGAGGAGATATAGGTAGCTAAAGTTAGGAGAACTTGAGCATACTTCACTATCGAGGAGATAGAGGTAGCTAAAGCTTGAAGAACTTGAGCATACTTCACTATCTGTGATAGAGGTAGCTAAAGCTTGAAGAACTTGAGCATACTTCACTATCTGTGATAGAGGTAGCTAAAGTTTGAAGAACTTGAGCATACTTCACTATCTGTGATAGAGGTAGCTTAAGTTTAGAGTTCTGACAATTCGGAGGTTGTCACCTAGCGTCATTCCGTTATAACGGAAATAACGGAGGCGACTGGGGAAGAAGGCTTATTTGCTTAGGAGACAAAGGATATCTTTTAGGAAGCGACGTTATCTTAGTTAAAGGATAACGGGAATTACATGCCCAAGTGGAAAGTCCAGGGGCAAAAAGGTAAATTTTGCTCATAGCGAAAGAGGCCACCCGGCAAGAGAGGGAGGCAAAAGAGGCCGTACGGCCAGAAGCCTGATTTTTCCAGATTATTTAAAACAGAATTCGAACGGGGACTGGGCATTATTGCCGCCCAAGACTGCCGAGGAAGAGAGAGAGGAGGGAGAGAATTTTCTTCAAAATCCTTCAATCCTTTTGCCTCTACTGATTTAGGATGGATCCGGAGGGGAATCCAATGCCAAGGCAAGCTAGAAGGAACATCTCCGCGGCCGCGAGAAGGAGGAGGAAGGAGCTTGTCCGTACGGAGAGGAAGTATGACTTCCTTACACCTCCATCGGAGCTCTATCCGGGTAGAAGGGAGCACAAATCGACAAACCCTCGATCGGTTGGGGTAAGCATTCTTAGTTTGCTCAATTCCATCGATTTTGATTGAATTTTGATTGATTTAGGGCTTGACCCAAGCTTTAGGAATTTCTCGAATTTTCCTAGGATTTTGGATGATTTTGAAATCATGATGATTAACCTATGAGGCTAAGAAGATGAAAGAACATGCATGTGCAATTTATTTGACAAAAATAATGAGAATGACCCACTTTTTTTCGAAAATAAAAGTAAGAAGGATAATTATCTAAGAGGTGACGGAGTTCTTGCATGTGCTAGAACTAGGTCATAGATGAGAAAACGGGATTTTGGACGATGAAAAGGATTCATGCATGCCATTTTTTGAGAAAAAATTAATGCTTATGTGCAAATAATTTTGAAAATTGTGATTTTGTGCTTAGGAAAGCAATGTGCTTGACACAATGTGAAAGACACGTTTTCGATGCAAAGGATGCTAGAAAATTTTTATGAATGCTTTTCTTTTGAAAATATGTGCACTTTTCGAATATATGTATGCTTTTTTGAAAAAGACTGACACATTTCTTTTGCTGTGCTTGTCTACAGGAGAACAAGTCTAGGGGGCCTTCTGAGATTGCAGTGAGGCTGTGGCAGAGGATGCCTGATTTTGAGAAGAATGGGGCGAACCCTAAGCAGCTGGTGAGGGCTACCGGCTTAGATTCGTTTATTGAGGCCATCGGCAGAGGTATTCACATTACCTCGAAGAGCAAGGGCTTGGTCCAGGCCCTATCTGAGTTCTGGTGGGACACCACCCACAGCTTTCATCTTAGCTGGGGGGAGCTGACGGTGACTCCGGTCGATTTCACTGCTATCACGGGCATACAGTTCACCGGGAGGCCTGTGACTTGGAGGGACCATATCACGGCGGAGGAGTTCAGGGCTTTGGTTGGGTTTGAGCTGATTCCCAAGGGGCTTGGAATGGAGACGAGGAACGTCGAGGTGGCACCCGTAACCGCATGCGGACTTTGCCGCTAGTGAGGTGACCGCCCACCCGCCTTGCTAGAGCCTTTATGTGGTTGATGCTGTCAGTCACCATCTTTGCAAATTCTGGGACTCTGGCTATGACTTGCCTCCTCGACTCTCTGGAGGATGTTGATGGGATTGGGACGGTCTCTTGGGGTGAGGCCGGATTGGCAGAGCTTTACTTCTCCCTGGATCTGTACAGCCGGAATAAGGCTGCCTCCATGAATTGTTTCTCTTTTGCTCTCGAGGTAGTCTTTCTTTCCTTTCTCTTTTACTTTCTGTCTTTAAGACTTTTTATGAAAGAAAAATGACCCTTTTGATGTTTTGAACATGCAGGTCTGGTTTTGTGAGGTGATCGGGTTCTTTCCGTGGAACCAACAGAGCGATGTCACCATCTTTCCCGCTATGATCCGCTGGAGGGGAGATGCGAGAGATAAGTTCACCGGGAAGACCCGGATCACCTTTGACTATAAGATGGTGAGGCCAATTATCAACAAGGATGGGCACGATGGAGTGGATTTTTACCCTTGGGGCAGGTATCCAGAGATTTTGCTAGGAGAGGCCGTGGAGGCGACGAGGCAGAGGAGATGGTTGACTGGGCTGACATGCGATGTCATCTATTTGGGGGATCGATTTTCTAGGCAGCATGGCCATGTCCCTCCATTGGAAGCCATTACTCCCTGCAGATCCTCCAAAGACGGATGCCGCAGCCTAGAGATTGGCCTGAGGACGACATTGCTAGATACTGTGGAGGCGTGGCCACCGAGGAGTACTTTGATATGGATACCCCATATGCTGTGTTTGTGGAGCAGCGACTGAGGACGCCACGTGCTAGTGAAGCCGGCGGTCACTCGTGGATATGGGGAGGCCGAGCCTTCGATCCGCCGATCCCTCCCGCCCATCTTTCATATGTGGTCCACGGAGTACCAAGGAGGTTGAGGATACCCGTCCTCGACACTAGGGAGCCCCAAGATACCTTGCCGCCGACAAAGACCGTAAGTACACTTTAGGGTCTTTTCCCTTTTTCGCATTTCTTTGCTTTTTGCAATTCCGAGATTTCGAGATTTTCTTCTCTTTTTCTCGTGTTCCACTCTGACTTACGACAAACTTGGTCGTGCATTAGGGGCCGAAGGACATGTGCCGGTCCCTTTCGAGGAAGCCGGCTCGCACTTCAAAGGCCGCAAAGAACGTGCAGGAGCCCGGGCGCAAGAGAAGGCATGTCGGGGCACATCCACCTCATCGGCTTCGGAGTACTCTTCCAAAGCGCCATGCCTCTGTGGACGGGGACCCAATGCTGACATCTTGGAGCAGCTGGCTGAGTACGAGCACAATAATGTCCCTCTTTCTGATGTGAGTGACACGGAGGATTTGATGAGAGAGGCAAGTGTTTATGAGCTGAGTAGCGATGAAGAGGAAGGATCGGAGGCCTAGGAGGTCTCTAGAATTGATTTAGGAAGAAAACAAACAATGAACAAGTTTTATGCACATTTTGTTTATTTTTTGTTTTATTCGGGTGCCGATGGGGCGAAAACAATGTATTACTGTTTTATTTGCTTTTTAAATTTATGCTTTATTAATTTGCATATTACTTGAGCCTCGGGCAGTTTTTTGCTTGGAATTGGGGCTGAAACTGGGCCGAAATGATATATAATGATGTATAAATGCTTGGATGGTCTTTGAACATGTTTTTGTACAGGTTTTGGTTGGAAAAGTGGGGTGAAAACTCCCTTTGGGCAGCAACTTGGTTGCTGCAGATTTGCCATTTACATCAGGTAAATGAGGCCGTGCGGCATGGTCTCTGGAGCAAATGAGGCCGTGCGGCTTACAGTTCTGTCTGGACTGGTTATTTTCAGAATAAAACCAAGGCTTGGCCATTTCATTTCATTTTCAACCTAGACTTGTCCCAACTGTTCCCAGAGCACATATTGGACCTAAAGACACCATCTTTGATCATTTTGCAATGGAGAAGCCCGTTAGATTGCAAAGGGGGAAAAAAGACCGCTTTCTGTCCGATCTTCAGTCTTGGGTGAGATACAACTTTCAATCTCACAAGGGGTTGCTTGATTCTACCTTCAAGATCAAGTCTTTATGGCATTTGAGGGATCTCCCGCCCGATTGGGACCTTTTGAGAGCAGCAGCAAAGTTTTGGGACGTCCGGAGACACGTTTACTCTTTTCTTACAATGAGATTGTCCCAACGCATGAAGACTTCCGAGCCTTGATTGGGGGTCCATAAATTGAGGCTATATCGATTCCGCTGATCGAAGACGTGCCGGTGGCGGCAAAGCTTGCATCTTTTCTGCAGATTTCTCTGGGAGAGGCTGAGGAGATGATGATAGCTCCGGACAGGATTGACCTTTCTGACATCCCGGGCAGATTTGGGTCTCCGGCTATGGCTGCGACCATGGTGGCTATGGATGCCTTTATCCTCTGTATATTTTCTTCTCTGTTCACCGCTGAGTCCGTGGGGATCTGTCATGGTGGTCTCTTAGACATGGTCAGAGATTGCAGGACTGGGAAGGACATTGCCCCACTGGTTTTGGGTGAGACCCTTCATGGCATTGACATGATGGCTAGGGGAGACCGTTTCATGAGGTCCGGGAGTCCGGCTGTGCTGACTTTATGGCTGCAGGAGAGGCTCAGGGCTTTGCCAGGGGCTTTGTCGACTCAGTGCCCTTGGGTGATTTCTCGGAGAGGTGCACCTCGACAGCAGGACCAGGGTAGCTGGGAGCTGATGATGGCTAGGTTATTCACTTCGGACATCCGCTGGTGGGTACCTCACTGGAGGTTGCAGACCAGGAGGATATTTCAGGAGTCCTATATAGTGAGGGTTCTAGGGTTCTGCTGGTCATCCTTCTACATACCCTGCTTGGTATCCAGGCAGTTCGGGGCCTTACAGGAGCCGTTGGGCGATTGGGAGGACATTCGTACCACGGAGGTGGTGCCATTTGATATGAAAGATCCAGCCAGCTTTTCATTCTTCTCAAGGGCTTGGACATACGCTGCTTTCCCACCCAGGGACATTCTCAAGAGCAGGAAGAGTACCATCTTGACTACAGTCTACTTGGATTGGTACGAGAGGGAAATGGGAGCGACTGTGTCATATTGAGGGAGAGACGTCGGGCTTTATTGGGAGCCGACTGCGACTCGAGTAGGACTCGAGGAGAGGCGAGGCTAAGGCGAGTCGCCATAACCAGTCAGGTGACCTGATCAGAGATATGGAGGCTCGATACAAGAGATTATCCGAGGTCGCTCCTTTGACTGAGGCTCAGAGGGAGGAAGTGCGGACTCTTGCTCGGGTAGAGAGGGCACTTATTGACACGGGTTTGATGGAGGCTCCAGTGAGGATACCAGAGATCGGGATGAGGGAGACTGATATCTTGGAGAAGAAGAGAAAGAAAACTCGACGGGGTCGAGGTAAAGGGAATAAGACCAAAGAAGACATCAGTGAACGACGACTGACAGATCTTTTCTTAGGATTCCCTTATTACCATTTTGCAAACACAGTAGTTTTATTAGGCATTTTATTGTATTTTAGATCTTTGTAGCAGGTTAGCAGAGTCAAGAGTAGACCGTGCTTGAACTCATCAAGAAGTTTTTAACTTGTAATGAACAAGGGATATTATCTTAGAAATTAATCAAGACACATTTTATGAAAACTCAAATGTTTTATTGATTTGCTCAGGACCCATTTTATGAAAACTTGAATATCCTTTATTATTGTTTAGGACGCATCTCATGGAAACTTAATCGCCCTTTTTATTATTTAGACCGAACCATAAATGGCTGCCTACGTTCCCCTTTTACAAGAAAGACTAAGGGGCTCAGGTCTTCGTAGTTCATTCTAGTGAACTTTTCTCTTCTTTTTTTTTTTTTATGTGCAGCCCTGTTTTTTGCCTAGACCGCCCTTTTTGGGTTTTCAGCCTAGCTGGGTATTACTCTTTTTGCACTAATATTTTTTTCTTTTTTTTTATATTTTTTTTTCTATTTTCTCTTTTTTTTATTTTAGACATAGTACCTTCGGAGCTTATCACCGTTGACTAGGTGGACAAAGGTATTGCCGTCCAGGTCTGCAAGTTTCATGGCTCCTCCCGATAGTATCTTCTGCACCACATACGGGCCGATCCAAACGGGTTCCCATTTTCCCAGGGGGTTTTCTCTGGTAGGGGGCTTCACTTTCAGCACTAAGTCACCCTCTTTGATGTCCCTAGCCTTGACCTTTTTGTCAAATGCTCTGGCCATTCGCCTCTGATAGGCTCGGGTATGCTCCATGGCTTTAAGCCTTCTTTCGTCGAGCAGGGCCAACTCATCATGCCGGCTACGCAACCATTCTACTTCGTTGACACTATTTTCCAGGAGGACCCTCAATGACGGGATTTCCAACTCCACTGGTAACACTGCTTCCATCCCGTAAGTTAGGGCAAAAGGAGTTTCTCCTGTGGCATTCGACAGACGTTCAGAGCCCCGCAGTGCCAGGTGCAGCTTTTCGGGCCAATCACGACCACGGGTGGCCATTTTCCGGATGATCCATTTGAGCGTCTTATTAGCAGCTTCCATGGCTCCATTAGTCTGAGGTCTGTATGGGGATGACTTGTGGCGAGTGATCTTGAACTCTGATAGCAATCTACCGTAGTCCCCTTCGAAGTGTGACCCATTATCAGAAATGATCTCATTGGGCACCCCATATCTACACATTATGTTTTCTTTGATAAACTGGGCCACCTTCTTGGAAGTGAGGACCTTGTAGGACTTGGCCTCTACCCACTTGGTGAAGTAGTCGACAACTACTAACACAAATTCATGCCCATTGCTTCCTGTCGGGGCTATCTTCCCTATCACGTCAATACCCCAAGTTGCAAACGGCCAGGGAGTCGTCATGCAGTACAGGTCATGAGGCGGGAGATGGTTGAGGTTGGCAAACCGCTGGCACTTGTCGCACGCCCGGACATGCTGGACACAGTCTGTCTCCATAGAAATCCAGTAGTAACCCATTCTGAGGATTACTTGCATCAGGGCTCTAGCATTCATATGAGGACCGCAGGGACCATTGTGGACTTCGGTCATCAACTCTTTGGCCCTTTCTTGAGTGACGCACAAGAGGAGTGGTCCTTGATACCGCTTATTGTACAGGTTGCCTCCTAGAATGACATAATGGGAGGCCAACCTTTTCAGGGCTTGCAAGCTCTTGGCTTTGACACCTTCTTTTGGCCGACCTTCTTCGTCTCTCGAAAGCCGACTCTCCATCTTTGAGGAACCGGTAAATTTTATTGTACCACGGTTCCTTGATAGGCTCGGGTCCCAAGTCTACTTCACAACAGGGCGGGGCTTCTTTTCTACCCACTCTAAAGGGTTTTATGGCTTTTCCCTCGGATCTCTACCAAGAGGCTAAAGTAGCAAGGGCATCTCGCGAATCTGTTCTTTTCCCTTGGCAAGTAGTGGAAAGTCACTTCTCCTGAACCGTCCATCCAACTCCTCCATATGGGCATGATACCGCCGAAGATTAGGGTCCACAGTCTTCCATTTGTTGGAGACCTTGTTGATGATCGTGGCCGAGTCTCCATAAACTTCGAGCTTCTTGACATTCCTTTCTAAGGCGGCCTCCAAACCAAAGAATGCAAGCTTCGTACTCGGCAACATTGTTCGTGGCGGAAGTTCAACTGAGGGCTATGGGTGTGTGCTCATCTTTCGGATCGACCAGCAGCATCCCTACGCCATTTCCTCTTTGTTAGCAGCTCCATCAAAGAATAGCCGCCATCGGTTCTCGTGCTCGACTACAAAGATCCCTTCATCCGGGAATTGGGGTTCGTGCCCACGGTCCTCATTATCGGGAAGTTCGCGGATGGTCTCGACAATGCTTGGCCCTTGATGGCCTTTCGGGTCACATAGCCGATGTCGTACTCGCTAAGAAGAAGGACTACTTTGCTAGACGCATCGAGAGAGAAGGCTTATCGAAGATATACTTGATGGGGTCCATTTTTGAGACCAAA
Source organism: Adenophora triphylla var. japonica (assembly GCA_022495995.1). Taxonomy (NCBI): domain Eukaryota; kingdom Viridiplantae; phylum Streptophyta; class Magnoliopsida; order Asterales; family Campanulaceae; genus Adenophora; species Adenophora triphylla. Next base: position 207,748 of record JAFEMH010001285.1, read on the forward strand.
TTCACAGGTGGGCTTGCATATAATGCTTCAACTTGCCGACTACCTGCACTGCCCCGCACAGGTCTTTTCACATGCCGAGTAATTGAGCTCACTTCCCCGCAGCCTTCCTACCGACAAAGTAAATGGCATTCTCTATCCGAGAGTCTTTCTTCTCCGAGCAAGCATAGCCCCAACCGCCGTATCAAAGATGTGAGATAGAGCAGAAGAGGTTTCGTCTATGCTGGGGCATAGTAATCTTGGAGGATGTACTAAGTATGCTTTGATCTGGTCAAAGGCATCCCGGCATTCTTCGGTCCACTCAGATCTACATTCTTCTTCATGAGCTTGAAGATGGGCTCGCACATAGTGGTCAACCGGTTGACAAAACGGCCGATGTACCGCAGCTTGCCCATAAAGCTTTTAACATCGTCCGGGTTTGAGGTGGCCTCATGTCCATAATGGCTTTGATCTTTCTGGGGTCGACTTCGATACCTCGCTCCGTGACCATATACCCAAGCACTTTTCCCTTGTCACTCCGAAGGTGCATTTAGCAGGTTTAGTCTCATGGAATGTTGTCTCGCCTCTCTAAGAACTTTCGCAGTCAACAAAGTGCCGCCCATCCTCGCCTTTGGAGTGGATTATCATGTCGTCTACGTAGACCTCAATCTCCTTGTGGATCATGTCATGAAAAAGCGCGGTCGCTGCCCTTTGATAAGTAACCCCGGCGTTCTTGAGCCCAAATGGCATTACCGTATAGCAAGAAGTTCCCACGGTGTGGTGAAGGTCCGCCTTTTCTTGGTCTTCTTCGGCCATCTTGATCTCGGGTTGTAGCCTGCAAAACCATCAACGAAGGATTTGACTTCGTAGTTGGCAGTGGAGTCCACCAGGATGTCTATGTTTGGCAAGGGGTAATCGTCTTTGGGGGCTGGCCTTGTTCGTATCCCGGAAATCTATACGCAGCCGCACCTTCCCATTGGCCTTGGTGACGGTCACAATATTGGATAACCATGTCGGATATTCGATGACTCGATGAATCCTACCCGCAGTAGCTTCTCAATTTCTTCTTTGACCCGTAGAGACCATTCGCTTGATTTTTCGCTCGCTTTACCGGCTTAACATCCGGTGCTAGAGGGATTCTCGTGCTCCACTATTGAACCTGTCTAGCCCCGCATATCCTTGTACGACCACGCAAAGACGTCCATGTATTCTCCGAGCAAATTAACCAGTCCGTCCCTTTCAACCCCCGGAAGAAGCTTCCAATCTCGTGTCTCTTTAGGTTCCTCGACAAGCACCCAAGTTCACACTTGTCAAAACCTCCTCGGCACTTGGGCCCGGTTTTCCTCTTTTTCTCGTAACCCGCTTAAAGATTTCTTTAATGTATTGTTCGTTTAGTGTGTTTGCATCTTGTTCAAATGATTCATTATTAACTGTTGTTAAGTTTTGAGTTAATTTATCATTTGTTAAGTTGGCAATAAGGGGATAATCAGAAAGATCTGTCATTTCATTCAAAGCAAGAGGAAAGATGACATCGATTACATATTCATAATCCTCAGGCGTGAGGCCTTCGGATGACTCAGAGGACTGGAATTCAAAGATTCCTGACTCAACTGACTGGACAACAGGGTGTTTGACACGACTGGGTTGAGAAGGACGGGGTACCAATCCAAGTTCCGCGATCATTTGCTGTTGGCTGGCTATCGACCCTGAGAATGTCTTCCAATTCCTCAACAGCATCTCTGTCTTAGTTACCAAAGTGCGGGGATCAAAAGGATCTTCACCACCGTCTCCTATTACGGCAACTACCTCATCATCTGAGCTGAAGTCGATCAAATCTGGGATCTGTGCTTCTTCATCAAACAACTTCTGCAAGCCCCACTCACTGTCTTCACTACTGGCAGCTTCTATCTGGCTGATCTTTGGAAGAGCTAACTCGAAGGCGAAGAAATCTATTACCCCGGATGAGAAGGATGCCGGCTCTTTGACACTGCTCTGATTTCCCTTGACGACATACTCATTCTGAATGGTAGTGGTAGCTCCAGGAATGTCCAGCAAGTCAAAGAACATTCTCCGAACAGGATTCGCTGGTTTTCCCCTAACTTTCTCAAGTTTTTCCAGAAGGGTTCTCCTCAGGGAGGTCTGATGGTCATTTTCATCGTATTGAGTTCCACCTTTTGTAAAGTAATGGGTCAGAGACAAACTGTAAGGATGGAGATGGACCCCTTCACTTTGTTTTCCTGGAACTGTGCCTTTAGCTTTTCTGCCATCCCGAGAGTTCGGTTTGTATCCCAAGCCATATCTGGTAGTCTGTTCCTTTACATCAATGATGGTATTGCGACCCTGGAGTCTTCTGCCCAATCCAAGCCCCGGAAGATAACCCATTTTTCTCATCATTCTCATAGCAGGGGGGATTTTATCGGAAGTAGTGGTGAGGTCAGTGCAACACACTTGTGCTTTGGAAGAAGCTACAGAGAATCCGGTCAAGGCAAACCCTTCATCATCATGCTTAATTTCCAATATCGGGATACCTCCAGTGCTGGTTCCTTCTACCGTGACACTGTCTCCGTAAATAGTGGTGATAGTACCATCGCTAGACTGAAATTTGACGCATTGGTGCAGAGTAGAGGCTACCCCGTTTATCTGGTGAATCCAAGGGCGCCCTAGCGCGAAACGAGATCGAAATGTCAATTACTTGGAAGTCAACGTCCGTGACCTTTTTCCGAACCACAACTTGAGAGTAGCAATCCCCAAAACCGATCATGCAAAGGAGTCGTAGGCCTTAATAGTCTCGACTAGAAGGCTTCAAATCCGTTGGCTTCAAATCCAATAAGTCCATCATTTTTGCCGGGCAGACATTCATTGTGGACCCTCCATCAACTAATACCCGTGGCAACCGATGTTCTTCCAACTCGGACTGTGATGTAAAGGGGTTCGTTATGACTAGCCCCATACTTTGGCAGTCCAAGTCGGTGAAGGTAATGATGTTTCCGTAGTGGATACTTCCAATCATTTGGACGACCTCATCTCGGGTGAAATCTATGGGCACCATGGTCTTGGCCAAACTTTCTTCTAGCTTCACTTATGAGGGTATGAAGAGGTTAACAAGGACCACAAGGAGATATTGGCCTCGAGTACACTTCAACCGAGTCAAGACCGGATCCTCCTTGTCGAGTCCGGCTTTTCTCGCTTCGGTTTATAGGGTCTTTTGTCTATTTTCGCTCGTAGACGACATTTCTTTTATCTCCCTTAGGCCGTTCAACACTCATCCGTCCGGACCGAGTCATCACATAGACTTTAGATTTCTCTCGGATCATCATTCCTACCGGAGGATTCTCGTCGCCTCTTTCAAAGTGAGAGGCGGGCTCTTGCCCGCGTATGGCCAACTCTCGCTGACATCCGATTAACCGCACCGCCGGAGGCATAGGCGGCTTCTCGAATCCGATTCCGTGTTACCGGCTTTCGAATTTTTCGAGTTCGACTCCTTAATTGGCTCAACAAATGGCCGGTTTCAACTTCACCTTCCTCATTTAAAGCCTTCACAGCCTCGTTCAAGCTTTTCAAGGTCAGCATGCAACAGAATTATCATCTTCGTAGTTTGGAGTCTCGGTGAATGGCTTCTTCATCCGGACCTAGCAACTTTTTCAACAGAGTGGGATCACATTCCTCATCACTGTCAAGCATGTCCCTCCTTTCTCTAGGGGTTAGTTTTCTGACGGCATCTTTGACATTGGCCAAGCATTTTCTGAAGTGGGAAATTCCATCATCGAGAAGGATTTCTGCGGGGTCAAACCTCATGGCGGGTTCCCGTTCTTTACTGTCGGGAAGGTTTTCTGGGCTTTTCGGCTTCTGGGCTAACCACTCCTCTACTGTTCCTTCTGGCATTTCGACTGTGTCTTCCTCGGTATCACTACAGTAACTCTCGTGAGAACTCTCATCTTGACTCTGATGACCAATGAGGGCAAACGCAGGTCGGGATACTTGATGCCATATAAGAGGTATCTTGGATTCTTCCTCTGACTTGGGAATTACCAAGAAAACATCGCTGTCATCATAGGATATAAAGGGGACCGGGGTCGCTTCAAACTTTAGGACTCTTTCCAGGGCATCCATACACTCTTCTTCAGACAAGGTTTCAGGGGTGACTCTTAACACTGCAATGGAGTCTACTCTTCCCGACGGGGGTTTAGCTTCAACGACGCTTACATGTTCTAGATCGGCGGGCGGAGCCCACTTCCCTCTTTCAGCTAAAGCTTCGATCAAGTTCCTCCATTCACCGACCAAGTCTTTGTAAGGAGTATTAAACTCTAGGATGTAGAATTCGTATGCTGCCTCATCTGAGCTCGCATCTTTTTTTCCTTCCGAACCATCACACAAGCTACAGACACATTTTGAAGTGATATCATCCCCTATTCCAGGTCCGTGGTTTTCTACTTCATCTTGCTCTCCAAATTTCACTTTGGTCGACTCCAAGTTCATTCCTTCTACTGAACTGTCATCATCACTGTAAATCCATCCATTCCTGTTCTCATTTCCGACTGATTCTTCACTACCACTGTCTGGGAGATAGGCAAATTCACAGGCGTTGACAAAGTTAGAAAGGTCAGGCTGGTACTGAGATTCTAAGGTAGGGAGATTTGGCTCAGGCTGAGAGGAGGGAAAAAGTCCCACGGGGTAATGCAGAGGCTGCGTGACTGGGATAGCTGTAGCGTTTGTTCTTTGTTGGTAGGGAACAAAGCTGGGTCTTATCTGAGGGGGAGAGGGTGTCGGGACCCTGATGGCTTGAGACATTGGGAAGGACTGAAAAGGGACAGTCTTTGGTAAAGGATCATATGTGACTGGAGGAGGGCATTGGTCATAGGCTAGCTCTTCTTCCCTAGTCATCTGGTTACCCAAACCGCATCGTTTCTCGTCAAATCGGCCATTCTCGATTCTCTCGCACCGACAAAACCGAGGATTCGGCGAACCCGTTCGAGAATTTTGCGCTAACAAGTCGCTGACCCGGTGTTCTCACCCACTTCTTTCTCGGCTAGCGGGAAAGGGATAGGAGAGGTTTAGACTCGGGGTAGGTGTTTGAGGGTGAAGGCTCAAGCAATATGCAAATTAAGAATCTTCCAGCTTACTTAAAACAAGTTGTCTTTTATTAATTTCTATTTGGTTGGAAAAGGGGATTTGCCCTTCTTTTCGCAACTACTCTAGATCCCGGATCAGTGGGTTCCGTCACTACGTCTATAAGCCCCTTGTATTCCACCTGTATTTCGACCTCCCAGGGTGGACAGCCCCGGGCGAAGGTCCTATAGGGCACACGGATCCCACCGACCGAGAGAAAAGAACGCTCCTAATGGGTCTAGCGGGTCATAGGAACTTTTAACGCGCGAGCGATGCGAATTATAGTCAAGGCAATACCGGAAAGTCTCGTCTTTCAACCTTAATAAATTTCGCAATTTCGCTTGCGCGATTGACGTTTTGACTTTTCGGTAATGTCCGAGAAGATAATAGGCATGGGTCGGGCGGTAAAAGCCGGATGACACAGTGTCACATTGAACTTCGTTGCATACGCCGTGCGTGAGTCAAAATCGAAGTCAATGTCGGGTCAAGATCTTGCCAATTTTTTCCTTGTCGGAATTTTGGCAGAGCTTCGCTTGAGCGAAAGATCTTTGGATTTTTTTTTGGCAAAGACTCGGTCTTGACTCTTACGCATTCCGTGCGGGTCAAGGTCAAAGTCAATGTCGGAGTCAAGATTCTACCAATTTTTCCTTGTCGGAATTTCTCGGCGAGTTTCGCTTAAGCGAAAGATCTTGACTTTCGTTATGAACTAAGGCTTGACCTTTACGGGGATATGCAACTGGGCTATATGACACGGACTAGACCAAAAACCAACCAAAAGTCACGGTTTTTTGAAATGTGTGACACGGATCGTGCATTGGTCGACACCGGCCGCCATGGGAGTTTGGGATGATTCCGTGCGCGTCCGGGAGCATCGTAAGGCCGTCCGTGATCGCAACCGAAAACCATCACGGGTTTAAAGGGACGTGCGTGCAAAGTGTACAGGATATATAAGGTGCGCGTAGTGTGCGGTCTCCTAAAAATGTTCCTTTTTGAGTTAAAATAGAGATTTTCATAAATGTGTTTTAAAGGAATGATTTTTGGGACGGGGGAAAATGCAACAGATAAAGCACGTAAATTTTCTGGGAGCCCCGGCCGCCTTGGAACCGAATAGCCCCAAGCTGCCAAGGCTGCCAGATTAACCTCAATTTTTCCTGGTGGAATTGCCACTGAGGCCATCCGGTCAGAATCCAAGGAGGATTGAGCCGTACGACTGCATGGATCAATTTTTCTGGTTCCACTCCTTTGCAATTTCAGGTTGTTTCTTGTTCAAAGTATGCACAAATCCCAAGATGCAAATGATGCAATGCAAGGCAAAGAAAGCAAGCATGATTAATGGAAACCGCAATGGGAGTCTAACCCGCTCAAAGGGAAAAGCTTTCTTTTATTTATTTTTTCGAAAAGGGATACCGGTATGTGGGATTGTTAGACCACCGTTTATCCCAAGCCCCGGGTTAGGGAGCGATACAGGAAGGTTAAGTGGTTTCCACCTATATACCGAGTATCATTTTTGTTTTTGAAAATGAAAGCTTTTCTCCTTTGGGATATCCCCAGCGGAGTCGCCAAACTGTGAATGTGTGCCCAAATTTGTGGATTCACGTGAGTTTGAAGACATCCGGTTTAATTTGAAAAACGGAGTCGCCACGCCATTTTGATTTCCTCAAAACTTTGAAAAAAAGGTTTTTATGGGTTCGGAGGTTAAGTTACCCCTTGGGAAGAACGGATCGTCGTTCACCCAAGGTGCCTTGCCGTAGCAAGTCTCCCTAGATTCCATTTATCGTGCTTGCTTGCGTGCTTTCTTGTGTGCATGTGTTTGAATAAAAGGGGAGGGAATGTCCCAAGTTGTCTTCAGGACGTACAAACCATTTGTTGGTTGTCGCTCGGGATTTCTTGGATTTTATGTATTCGGGATTTTGATCCCGTCCTCATCTTGGACTTGTGATCATCGCTTTTTTAACTTCGGGACTTGCGTGATCGAGAGAAGGACTCCCTTTTATAGTCCAAAATGAGGTTCTTTAGAAAATGAGTAACCTTAGCCCATCAATCCTACACCTTAAGACGATTGAGCTTATATGGATACTTCATGCTCGTCTTAAGTGATAATCGGAGATGTAGGTTCAAGGTTGTCCCTTTCTAAAGAGATTGTGGCACCTTTTAATGGAAGAAACGATGTGAAGATAGGATCTTTACACCGGTGTAAGTGCTCCAATTTGAGTTGTTAGAATTTTCGTTAGAAAATTAACGAAAGTTTTAACATTTCTAACATTTTTAACAATTCCTAACTTCTCTAACCAAGCAAGGGTAAAGTGGACATTGTTATTTAAGGTTAAGCCTACAAAAGAATCTCAAAAAGCAAAAGAATTAAGAAAATCCCGAATTGGTAAGTTGAAAAACATAACCAGTTTGATTTTTTTGAAAAATATTCTTTGTGTCCAAAGCCTGCAGCTGCAATTAATGAACAGTGCACGCTGCAGGAACCCTCCGCGCGGATGGTATTGCAATTTTCAGAGGGCTATAAATTGAGCCCTCCAGTCTCAGAAAGAAAAGGAGAAAAAAACATTTTTCACAACTACACCTTGGCTAAAATAGAGAGAAAACAGTGAGAATTCTCTAGAATTGTCACCTTTTTCTCAACTATTCACCCAAAATCACACTCACTCAAACACTCTCATATTCAAGCCTCTAACACTCTTACATTCAAGCCAAAAACTCAAAACACAAAGAAGATTGGTAAACCCTCCTTCTCCTTACCCTAAACTCCTTCATTCATGCATGCATTTTCAAACTCCAAAATGTAGTTTGTTCATCTTCTTGTCTTAGATCCAAGAAGATCACCATGGAAGTTCATCTCCATGGATGATCTTCTACAAAGATCAAAATTATTTTCAACGTGTTCTTACTTACTTGCAAAAAAAAACACATTTTCAAAACCCTAAAAATCATTTTCATACATCAAATCTCTTTTTCAAAGGATAAAATTCCCCTTCCCAAGCAAATGAAGTGCTTAGTCCTAATGTACCCCAAGGATGGTTTGATATAGTTGATTCACCACTAAAATGTCAAGTGATCACTAATCAAAACCTAGGGAAATGGGGACAAGCATGGATGCAAAACCCCCTTTAAAATCATGTTTTCCTTCTTGAGAAGTTGCTGTCCAGTAGCAATTTTCTAAGACCTCTGTCCATGGTCTAATTTTTTGGACACAGATAAACTTGGAATTTGGTGTTGACTACAAAACACTTTTTGTAGCCAACACCAGAGCTTTCCAGACATATTTTTACTTTATTTTTTGCGTGAGTAAAACTCCATTTTTCAAATTTTCTTTTGAAGGTCAGATCACCAGTCTCTGGAAGTCCAGATCTCATACCTGAGATTTCCAGAAGGTTTTGGGTCCTCAAATCTTATCCAAAATGGATAATTCTTTCAAAGAAATTTTATTTGAGGTGTCTGGAACAACTTTCATTCTCTGAGTTTTCTCAGATTATGAAGGTTTGAAGCCCTTAAATCCATTTCAAAGTCAAGTGTCCACTGCCTTTTTCATTCTGGCAGAAGTTGTTTTCAACTTCCAAAAATCTTTTGAGTACCAAACCTCAACCCAAAAATCACACCAAAAATCATGGGATCTTTCCAAAGTCTTATAAAGAATTCCCAATTTTTGGTTTCCTCAGTTTCAACTTATTTTGGCCAAAGTAACACACACACACACACACACACAAACAAATGGTTTTTAGCTTGGAAGACTCGTTTTACGAGGCGTTCCGGGTGAACACTAACGTTCTTCCCGGCGCGTAACGTGACCTCCGAACTCGAATTTCTCGATTTTGGGCATTTTTCAAAGTTTTGGCCCTTAAAACAAAAATGGCGTGGCGACTCCGGTTTTTTCGATTGGTTTTTCAAAGAAACGAAAAATTCAAAGTCCTTTCGAAAAATTGGCACATCATCACAGTGGCGACTCCGCTGGGGACAAATAAGCTTTAAAAAAAAATGATATTTGGTATATTGGTGGAAACCATTAAACTTCCCGTTATCGCCTCCTAACACGAGTCGGGGATAAATTGTGGTTTAACAATCCCACGTACCGGTATCATTGTTTTTTAAAAAAAAGCTTTTGAGGGTCAAGCTTCCGTCCCGGCATTTAAAATCATTTGTGGTGTGTGTTGACTTTTCACATTTTCGTGTTGTTTTGGCCGCCTCGGAAAAGTCAAAATTTTGACTATCGGACCCGTTGCCTCGGACTTTGAATTATGTGCTTATGTGTGCATTTACTTTCAAAAAAAAAAGTTCAAAAAAAAAATTCAAAAAAAAAGAGATTTTCAAAAAAAAAAGAAAATTTTCAAAAAAAAAAATCATGCATCATACTTTTTAAGACACATGAAAAATTTCTATTTTACTCAGAAAAAGAAGATAGACTGCTTGCACACTACGCGCACGTTGACTGTACACTGCACACTACGTCCCTAACCCGGGGAAATCCTTGTCGCGGCCCGTTTGGTCTTATTACGCCTCTCGGTGCAAGCACAGGACTACCCAAACATCCCATGGAGCCTCGTGTCGACCATGCACTTGTCCGTGACACACTTTTGTCCGAGACCGGGTTGGTTTTTAGTTTGGTCTGTGTCATGCCCTGTCTGTGTATAGACCTTTCCTTTCAAGCCTTTGTCGGCATACCGACTCAATATCTTTCGGGGACCACTGTCGAGTTGAAGTCATGCCGGTTTTTCGCCGCAGACTTTGACCAAGATATTGACCGGCGCCTTGACTTCGGCTCTGACTGGCACAAATTATACACAGACTCCCAACATGACACTGAGTCATCAAGGATTAATGATTATTCCATGCCTAATTACGGCTTAACTGACGACAAGTCAAGATCAATTGTGGACGCTTATCAGTCCAAATCATGCCGACTTTTCGTCGAGCCCTCGGACACGATCTTGACTTTGACGTCAGCTTTGTCCATAATTTACATTGAATGCTCGTTAAGACTCGATTACCCGCCAGACTTTTAGGATCGTTTTTCTTTCGGTCGGTGGGACCCGCTTGCCCTATAGGACCCTCGCCGGGCTGTCCACCTGGGAGGTCGAAATACGGGTGGAATACGAGGGGCTTATAGACGTAGTGACGGGGCCCGATCCAGGATCCAGAGTAGTTTGCGAAAAAGAAGAGCAATCTTTTCCAACCGATTAGGTTAATAAAACATGTTTTAAGTAAACGTGAACAAATAAGCGCATGTTGCATGAGCCCCAAGCCCAAACACTTACCCTCCTTCAATTCCCAGGACATCGAACCCTCGTGCCTTTTCCCCGCATGACTCCTCACAAAGGTTGGTTCGGACAGGTCACCGTTTGATCAGTTGGGAAGAGTCAAGCGCATCATCAGCCTCGCCGTTTATTCCGACTCCGGGTTTCAGAATGTCTGCATCAGACGGTAATGATGGGGACAACGTCACTCCGCCTCCCGGGACCCCTCATACAGAACAACAGTGGAATCAGTTAGCAGAACAGATGAGATTATGATAGGAAGCACAGTTGAATAGCCTTATGGAGGCTATTAAAAGCCATGGTTTGGCCGCCAGCCTCAACCCCGATGGCACCTTCACCGTGGAAGAAGAAGAGGATGCCAATCCCACTCTCAGTCGCCCTGATTACTCCAGGATGCCGCCACCCACCTCCTATGGTACCACACCAGAACCCATGCTACTCGGTCTTCGGGTCGGCCCGGCTCCCGACCACGAGACCCTTTGGATCCATGCGGCCCGACGACCTGAAATCGAGTTCCACGGTTCCTCGGTGGGGACAAAGCCGATACGGAATGTCTTCTCATGGTTGGGGTTATCACGGAATGCCACGGCTAATTGGGATCCCGCCACGGTTTGGAACCGATCAATCAGGGCCTTCGCGGCAAGCGGTTGAGGGCCACACAACAGGTTCGGCATGCCTCAGCGGCCGTCGGGAGCCCCTCCTCGAGAATGATGTTAGCTCGAGTTGCTCCTCCCATAGCTTTCACAAACCCATTTCTCACTCGGGGTTCGATGGGTTGCAAACCTCCATCCCGGTTTCATCGAGAATCACCGGGACCGCGGTACCCCCGGGTTATACACCATCGCCTCGGCCGGCCATGCAATTCAACAGTCGGGGACGGCGGCCCGCACCTAAGCCTACTTATGGGCCCCACTGGAAATCGAAGCTATCCGGCTACATCGGGGCCGCCTCCACTCACTTTGCCGGTTGAAAATCAACGGGCGAGCCGCAAGGTTCTATCCCTTTGCCCAAGCTCCTACTCATGCTCCCCAGGGTAACTCGGCCCGAGACGGAGTTTTCACCTACGTCCCGGATCGTCCGTTCCCTCCACCGATCTGCCGCCGGTGGTAGCTCCTCTCTCTAGCTCGGCCGCTAGTTTGAGCCTTGATGACTCCGCCACAAGACCCTCATCGGCTTTGGTTCATGGAACTGACATAAAGAAATGAAAGCGCAGATTGCCGAATTGACCGCTAAGAAATCTGCCTTCCGGCCTACAGACCCGGACTCCATTGTTCCTCTGCCCCACAAATTCGTGATGCCTAACTTGGACCTCTTTGATGGGACTGCATGCCCAAAAACTCATCTGGACACGTATACCTTGGCAATGAAGGCCAAAGGATGCACCAATCAGCAGTTGGCTGACTATTTCAGTCTATCTTTGAAATCCAGTGCCTTAAAATGGTTCTTCCGCTTAAAGCCTGAGGCCAGGTCTACATGGGACCAGATTACCAATGCCTTCACATAAAAGTACAAGGCCAACTTGGAATGGGAAACAAATAGAGTTGACCTACAAACAACAGTGCAGCGTCCCGATGAGAATGTTGGGGACTTCTACAAGCGGTGGAATCTGAAACTCAGTGAGATGGCAATCCCTCCTTACGAAGAGGAGCAGCTGGACATCTTCCGGTCATGCTGAAACCACATCGAGAGCCTCCTCAGTCACTTCCCGTACTCAGACTTAGGGGCCATGGTTAACTCCGCGGCTAAGTTTGAAAAGGCTTACAATCGTGGCCGTTTTGCTGCACTTTTCCTTCGAGATATCGGGCTCCTCCTTCCAATACCGCCCCTGCTCCTGCTAAAGGCAAAGAAATGATTAATTACGTGGGACAGGAATGTAATAACACAACTCCTTTTGCTCCCAGAAAACCAGCCGAGCCCAGACCACGCCACGGGTCATGAACCTCGAAAACTTTGGAATGCCTCTGAACGACATCTTTAGGGGACTGGTGAAAGAAGGCTTGCTGCGGCCTTTGGAGAATTTCCAACCCAGGAATCTGAATGCTCCCGTGGATACTTCAAAGTATTGTGCTTTTCATCAAGCTCACGGACATCTGACTGACAATTGCTTCACTCTGAAAAAGGCAATCCAGGGATTGATAAAGCAAGGAAAGTTGGAAGGCCCCGAGGGGCCTAATACGATCAAAAAATCCTGCGAGGAACCATAATCAGGTAAATATGATTGAATGCGAGAGAACCTTCGCATGCCCGGGGAAGATGCAGACGAAGGTCCCCAAATACCCATGGCCAACCTTGTCGAGGATCCTGAATTCGGATTCCCCCTCAGCCTTGAGGATATTGAACGAATCAGCCCACCTTGGTCTCATGTCAAAGACTTCCTGCAAGAATACGAGGCCCGCTATCTCTCGGATGAAGGGAAGGCCGATACTGAAGAACTGGGGCTGTTCCGGTCAAAACATGAGAGAACCATTTACACAAGATGGTTAGAACAATCGAGAAGAATCGAGCAAGAAAGCTTCCCGAGAACAGCGAAGAATCAGTTTTGGGAGAGGCTAAATATGATCCCGAGAACAGCAAAGAATCGGAGGAGGAGGATTCCTTCTACATCCTGCCGGGAGTCAAATACGTGCCACCCCCTCTCACTCTTCCCCCGCAGTTTCTGGGAGGAGAAGCGGAGTCACAACTACCACTTCCGGGAATGGGAGCATATGACAATTTCTGCGGTTGCACGCACCCATATTCCCCTAACGGGTTTGATCGGCGTTCCCTCTCAGCCTAAATCCCGATAGTATGGGAAAATGATTCCGATGACAGCAATGACAATGATGATGACGAGAGCGAAGAGTCAACTGAGGCCCCAGAACCGGAATCAATCTGGAACAATCATACCGGAAATGAGCCCATGGGAGCCAGGCACAATGGTTGGTTGTCAGCAAGCGACGATGAAGACACTTCGGAAGACGAATATGAAACCGAGGATATGAAGGCCATGAAGTTTCTGGAGTGCGAGCACGTGGATGTCTTAGAATTCAACAGCCTACCATGCTTTGGGAAAGGGTTTTCGGGCATCCGATCCGGGTGATAGTTGAGGATCCCGATCAGAAAAGAGGGAAACTAACTCCCATCGTCCGCCCAAATGAGAAAATAACCATGGTCGAGATCAAATCCACCCCCGGAACAAAGTAACACTCCTTGTCGGGGTTACCCGAAAGAGGTCACCTTCCCAGAATGTATGTCGGCTCTCGAGAGAAGTCACGGAAACCGGCATGATACCGGATGCACCTCCCACACAAAGTGCTATAATTATCTCCAACTCCCAGTATTACGAAAGGAACCGAGAATGGTTGCACTATGCAGGGATGAAATCAGCCGCAGAGCCCCGACAATGCGACTCTTGTTGTATGATAGCTGTGAGCAGCGGGACTATGGGAGCGAATCGGAGGACGCCCTAGCTCTGTGGGCCATCCGGGGGCAACAACACAACCCCAGGACTCAAAGCCTGTGACTTGGGAAAGCGGTTATAAGGGCCGCCCGGGAAGGAGCCGGTATAGCTCGGCCCCTCACCGTTGCTAGACTCCGTCAGACGGTGGCCGATAGCAAAGGCTCCCAGATTGACCTTAGCGGCATTGAAGAAATCTAGTCAAGAAGCAAGCGATGAGGAAGTTAACCTATTGACCCGATCCGGGCAAATCTTCAAGGGAATTCCAGAGGCGAGATAAGAAGGCCACGAGATCAAGCACACGAGGAGAACCGCCGCCTATGCTAAGGCAGCCGAAGCTCCGACCGGAAAGGAGGATCCGTGCTCACCCAGGTTAAAGCAAACACGGCCAACATCTCTGCTGGTCCCTGCTCACCTCATCCTATCCCCACAAGCTAAAAGGCTGGAAGAAAGCACGGCTCGCACGGCTTGGTCCCTATTGATGCTACTCCCGATGAAGTGGTGCGGGCTGATTGGAAACATCCACTACGGGAACATAATCACTTTCACAGATCTCGATCTCCCTCAGTGGGGCCGATCATAACGAGCCTCTCTTCATCACGGTCAATTGGATGAACGACGCCTCCCTCGGGTCTGGTTGACAATGGGTCAGGAATGAATATTCTTGGCAAAGATCATGAGCACTGCTTGACATCAAGTCCACGGACTTAAAACCTTCCTCCCTCATGATCAAGCTTACGACTCGACATCTTGGCGAGTCCTTGGAGTTGCTACTTTGGACCTCTGGTTTGGCCGAGAAATTGATACCTATGGAATTCCGGGTTATTGACATCCCTATCACTTTTAATGCCTTCTTTGGGAGACCTTGGCTGCATCGGAGTCAAGGGGTCGCCTCAAGCCTCCACCAGTGTGTGAAATTCATCTTGAATGGGGACCTGACGACCATTTACGGGGATTTAGTCACCTTGGAGGGCACGGATACAGGTGGAATACCTATTACGGAAATCCAAGCATGATGAGGAAGGTCTCATGCTAACGAGGCTTCACGGTCGAGCCTCCTAAGGCCCAAGTTTGCAACATAGATCTGACAATCACCGGGATAAAATCCATCCGGTCTTGAAAATGATGAGAAAGATGAGCTATCTACTGGCCTCGATGCAGGGAAGCACCAACAAGGAACTCACAAACTCATCGAGGTGAAAGGACAGAAAACTCGCCACGGCCTGGGATATGAGGCCTCCTCAGTGGACACTGCGAAAGGAAAAGGATTTGCTCTACAAAGGAAAGAAGCTATCCCGGTCGACGATCCTAAATCTCTCCCCTTCAGTCCTAATTTGGCTGACTACTTTGTAAAGGGTCCCACACAACCGGGTAACATCACAGAGCCCACTCCTACAGAAGGGTGGCTGAAGCTGCAGGATAGCCTTAACAAGTTCAGGGGAGCCAAAGCTAACCCGGTTCGTAGAATGTTCCTGGACCTACCCAAGATACCCGGGGCTACCACTACCATGAAGAGTGAGTACACTTTCAAAGGCGTGCCAAGCCTAATGGAACAGTTCGAAAAGCTTACTGCCCAGGATGGCCCGAAGCCTGAGTTTGAATTGACAGTGCCGAAAGCCAAAGCCACAGAAGTCTTTTCAGATGATTGGGATGGCCCCGATTATGCGGCGGTTATTCGGGGGAAAGAGATCCAGTGCCGGACACGATTGATTTCAGCTCAGTCAAAGAAATGGTAACGATGATCGAGGAAGGAGGACAGAAACAGTATAATTCCCGAGTCGTGAGGTCACTGACAGCGATGCCATTAAAGAATCGGGAAACTCTCTCAGGCCCGTCCGCGACCAAAGAAGAAATGATCACCAAGCCTGGATTGGTCCCCCGTCCCTCTGTGTTAATCTAGTTAGAGTCCTTCATGGTCAAGATTAAGTCTATAGAGTCGTCCGACGGCCTTACGCCTGAAGACTACAAGTCTGTAGCAAATGCTGTACTTCCTTTCGTTCCTAATGAAATGACGAACCTTTCTGAGTATCCCTTGATTGCCACTTTAACTAATGATAAATTAATTAATTATTTTTTTTAAAAAAAGAGGAACATTTAATAATGATTCATTAGATAAAGAAGCAGACACATTAAATAAACAAAAAAAAAAAAGAGAGAACAAAAATCTTTGAGCAGGTTGTTCGGAAAGAGGAAAATCGAGCCCAAGCTGCCGAAGAGGTTTTGACGAGTGTGAATTTGGGAACTGCGGAAGAGCCTAAAGAGACGCAGATTGGTGATTTCTTCGAAGGAACTGGAAAGGATGCCTTACAAAATCCTACAAAATTCTCAATTCAAAGAAAGTAGCCCTCTTCATCAAAGAGAACATCATATACAGATACGGGTTGCCAGCCGAAATCATCTCAGATAATGGATCCCACTTCGAAGGGGAATGCGACGAGTGCTTGGCGAGAATTCGAGAATAACCCGTCACAAGTCATCTCCCTACAGGCCCCAAACCAACGGAGCCGTCGAAGCAGCAAACAAGACTCTGGAAAACATCATCCGGAAAATGGCTGTCCGAGGCAGAGATTGGCCCGAGAAGCTACACCTGGCACTATGGGGCTACAGAACATCCGTCAGAACGGCAACCGGGGAAACACCATTTGCTCTCACCTACGGAATGGAAGCCGTACTCCCAATCGAGTTAGAAATCCCCTCACTCCGGGTACTGTTGGAAAGTCAGATCAACGAGGTCGAATGGCTCCAGAGTCGCCATGATGAACTAGCCTTGCTAGATGAGCGACGATTGAAAGCAATGGAACATATCCGAGCCTACCAAGGAAGAATGGCCAGAGCTTTCGACAAAAAAGTAAAACATCGGGAGATTAGGGAGGGTGATCTCGTTTTGAAAGAGAAGCCCCCAGTCCGTATCAACCCGCTTGGCAAATGGGAACCTGTCTGGGTCGGGCCATATGTTGTCCAGAAAATCTTCTCCGGAGGAGCCATGCAACTTGCAGACCTCGACGAAAATCCTTTTGTACACCCAGTGAATGGTGACAAGCTGCGCAGATACTACGCGTAAAAACACTGGCTCAAAAAAAAAAAGAAAACTAAAAAAAAAAAAGAAAAAAAGAGTGCTAAAAGAGTAATATCCAACTAGGTTGAAAACCCGAAAAGGGCGGCCTAGGTAAAAAACGGGGTTGCACCAAAAAAAAAAAAAAAAAAAAAAAAAAAAAAAAAAAAAAAAAAACAAAAAAAAAAAAAAAAAAAAAAAAAACCGGGTCGAACTACGGAGACTGTGCCCTTTTGTCAGAAGGGAACGTAGGCGGCGGAAACGGTTCGGTCTAAAGTACAAATAAAAGTCATACTCTGACATCAATATACTGATCAGACCATGAAAGCGTCTCGAAAAACTCTAAAGCAATTCACATATTCATTACAGTTAAAAGCTTTTTGATGAGTCTAAACCCGGTTCATTCTTACAACTGGCAACCTGCTAAAAGAAACTAAGATACATAATCAAACTAATGTGTCTGCTACAATAAGAAAGGGATACTCGGAAAAATCAGAATCACTCCAAGCCACTCGTACTGGACTCTCCCCTCTTCTTCCCCCTTCGAGTCTTCTTCTTCTGAACAGGAAAAATGTCGGTCTTCCTCCTACCAAGCTCGGGTATAGGAACAGGATCTATCAAACCAGCCTCTGTCAGGGCCTTAGTGGCCCTAGCATCATCTCTCATCTCCTGTAGCCTAGCTGGTAGCATAGGAGTCCTCCTCTCCTGCCTCTTGACATAAGCCTCATAGTCGGTCACAGTATCTCCGCTCCGGTCGTGAGGGTTGGCCCTCGCCTCGGCCCTCCTCCTCTCAGCGTCAGGTCCTCCACACCCACAATGGCCTCACGCCGTCCCAAAATAGCCATCTGAGTCTCCCCCAAATGCCTCTCGTACCAATCCAGGTACCAAGTGGTCAAGAACACAGGTCTCGAACGCCTGAGGATAACCCGAGGAGGAAAGACGTCATACCTCTATACTCGGGAAAGAAAGGAAAACACCGAAGGATCATCCATAGAAGCAGAAGCCACCACCCTGGTGGCTATATCATCAAAGTCCTCCAAAGGAACTGCTCCGAGGCCGAAGCGTCTCGGGAACCAAAGCCGGAATGTAGAAGCTGGACTAAGAAAGCCCCGGAAGCATGACCACATGAGACCCGTCCTGAAATACTCCGCGAGTCTCCACCCGCCAACAAGGCACTGATCATCTGATATCTTCTGTCCGGCGACCAGCCATCCATCGCTCCCACGAGCCCTGATCATCAAAATCCACCAAAACCCCTCTCCTGGCGAATGTCCAAGGCTTGATCATATCAGAAGTTTCCCGAAGAATCCCAAACGCTCCATCGGCCACAAAGTCAAGAGAAACGGGCTGCCCCGTGCATATACCGTCTCCGTAGCTTGACTGTCGAGAGCATGAAAAGTCTCTCCCAAGATCAAAGGTACAACGTCTCTGCCCAAGCGACAGTGAACGACTACATCTAGCAGAGCCCGATGACAGATCCCAAAAGAATAAACCATGAACAAGGTCCCGAACATGCAAAGTGCAAAGGCATCCCAATAGGCATCGTCAAGCAAGCCTAAACCCCTAAATCTATCAGGGAAACCAGAAATGTTAAAATGATCGGGACCACAGATCATACCTTGTGCTTCCTCCGGGGAAAGATGAAGAAGGTTGCACAACCTATCAACGAAAGAGGCTCCTCCGGGCAAAGGAATTGCAATCTCCTCCACCTCAGGACCATCAAGCAAAGCCCGAAATTCTTCAACAGTCGGGACCATTTCATTGTAAGAGAAGCAAAAAACATGCCTTCTAGTGTCCCAAAATGAGGAAGAAGCTCTCAAAAGCTCATAATCCAGAACCAATTCCTTAAGAGACCACAAGCATCGTATCTTGTACCTTTCTTCAAAGAATGACCTCCTCTCATGCATAATCTCCCGAGACCACTCTTTAAACTTGTTGAAGAATTGCATTTGAGAATTTTGGGATAATTTGGATGGATTTTGCATGCTCACAATTCTCTCCATAGTTTTTCTCTCCTTCTCCCCGAAAATGGCTGTTTGAACTGGTGGTTGAAGAAGGTGTTTGAATTTGAAATGAGGGAAAATCAGATCTGAAGCAAAATTAAAGGACAGTGTCAGAAGTCTGTCCCATCCGCGCGGATGAGTTTGTTACCAAAATTTTTTTTGCTGCAGTTTAAACTGCTGCACCACAAAGGAATATTTTGTCCCAGCCAAAGCCTGTCCAAACCAGTCCATACACCAAACATCTACACCCTTGCCAAAAAACCGAGGCTCATGCAACATTGCATTCATACAGCATTGCATTCAAAAAAATAAAAAAAAAATAACAAAAAATCACAATAATCCTAGATTATTACAGTCCAAAAAAAAAGAAAGAGAAAAGCAAAGAAAAAAAATATGCATGGAAATAAGATGTATCTGTCTGAATAGGTACAATCACAATCTCAGATAATCAATCTCAGAAATCAGTCAATCAGAGTCCTCGGTGGCCGGCGCCTTCCCCCGATCCCTCTTGCGGCTCGGGCCCGCCTCCTCAGTAGCCATGAAGATCTCAGGCTCAGAATCATCATCCTCGTCTCCGGAGGAAGGCTCGTCAGGACCAACCGGCACGCTCTGATAGGGCAAGCCAAGATCTGCAAAGAAATCATATCCGAAGGTGAATGCATCGGACTCCTGGACGTGCGAAGAAGATCCACCATGATGCCAGACATGTCCCTGTCCATAAGGATCTCTGAGAATGACGTGATCCGAAGGTAGTACCACGCGGGGATCAAGGAGAGGGGAAAGAGGAGTCTCGGAGGAAGTCTCAGAAGGAATAGGGGAAGCCTCCCGCCTGACAGGCGCCGGCTGTGCTCGCCTCGCTCTGGCCTGAGGGGCTCCACAAGCAACCATCCTCCTAATGAATCTCTTAGCCCCGATCACCTGTTTCGTCAGCTTCTCCACGACCACCTCCGAAAACTGCACGAAAGCAAAAGCGTCAGAAATAGTTGAGGCGAAAAATGATGAAAGGAAAGAAAGGAAAAGACAGAAGCAAAAAAAAAGAGGTGGGAAGGAGAAGCCATACCTTCATACCCGGACGAGGCTGAAAAGCTCGTGGAAGCCGCTCAGGCTGAGGGATCTGCACCCTCAATCGGACCCCATCCTGGACATATGAAAAGTCTGTCCGCGGGTACCGTACGATCCCTACCCCCTCTCGCTCAAGGACCTGGGGCATCCTCAACCTCCTCAAGATAAATACCGGATACTGCTCAATCGCCACGAATGCCGAGAAGTGCTGGCCACCTCGGTAATCACTCCAGGTCTCCGATCTCTCACTCGGATGCATCATGTCGGCGGGAGGCTCCACCGGTGTCATCAAAGGCGAATTCACGCCATGATGGCGCGTCACTCTCTCCTCCAGATAATACACGTCGCAAGTCAAGCCCCTCAAAATCCTTCGCTGCACGGTCCATATCTCAGCGCCCCTCAGCTGCGCCACATCGAAACGATCCCAGGGATAGAATATCATCCCCTCATCCATCTCAGCCTCCGTCAAAGGCAGGCAGTCCCTGTATCTGAGGGTCGTGCGCCCTCTGGAACCTTTCTTCTCCCGGGCATACTTGGACCAGGAACGCATGGCCGGATACGCCCCGATATACTCCGCCGGCTGTCGCCACATCGTGACGTGAAAGAACTCCAACGCCCATACCTGCGAAAGGTAAAGATCACATCAATTAAGTGCGAAAAAGATACGTGCTTAAAGAAAAGAGGGAAAGCAAAAGGAAAGCTTATACCTCCAGAGGGAACTCGAAGCATGTCAAGGAACTGACAGCCTTCCGGCTATACCGATCTAGAGCAAAATAGAGCTCTGCCAGCCCTGCCTCTCCCCAAGAGACCTCTCCGGCCATCCTCACATCCTCCAGGGACCGCAGCAAAGCAAAAACATCCGTCCCCTCGGCGTGTCCAAAAAGGGTGCTCGAAAAAGCAAACCATAGAAAAGCCCTGGCAATCTGCTCAGCGCCTATCCTCTCGTCCCCAGCCTCATAGCTCCCAATTCTCTCCACAATCTTTCCCTCGACCACAGCGTACTCCATACCCATCCCCTTTTTGGGAATAGGGGAAAATCCTAGAAGGGCCTGCAGATCCAGATCGCTGTAGCCGTCTCTCCACTCAATGCTCCGTCCGTTAAAGGACAAGCCCGTAATCGTAGCATAATCAGAAGGCGTAACCGTCGCCTCACCCCAGAAGAAGTGGAATGTGTGGGTCACGTCCCATCAGTGCTGTGCCAAAGCGAAAATCAGGCCCTTACTCTTGGGAAACTTGACCAACCCCCTCAAGCACTCGATGAACTTGTACAAGCCAGTCTCAATGACGATCTGTCTAGGACTCATCATCGCTCCTCTGCCCATATCTGGAAGCCGATCCCATAGACCAATCACAGACTCCACTGATCCTCGAGTCTTCATCTTGTTCAGCTGCTCCGTCACAAAATTGTTTCCACCTTGCAATAAAAAAAAAGAGAGGGAAACAAAAATGTCAAAAGTGTCAAAATTTTGCATTCAAAAAAAAAAAAGAAAAGAGAGCACACACATGCATCATAAAATTTTGAAGAAAATTCGGCAGCATAACAGCATACAATGAACCTAGCCCCATTTTTCTTGCACAAAGGAAAAGAGTTTTCAAACAATCACCATTCATTCATTCATACATCGAGTCGACGGAAGTAAAAACTCCGTCCCATTTTTCATGAAATAGCACAAATAAACAGTTTTTCACAAATCATTCATTCAATCAACGGGAGCAAAAATCCGTCCCATTGTTCACAAGAAATCATGTTTTCACAAAAAAAAAAGAAGCATGCATATATTCATGTCATATCGACATTGCGAGAATTCTACATTGCAACAAAAAAAAATCCGTCCCGGATTCGGGCAAGTTTTCATCACCATCTCATATTTCAAAAATGGCAAAATGCCCATTTTTTCAAACAAAGTGCATACTTGGGTTACCCATAAACACATTGCAACATGCATATCATCAAAATCAAGATTCAAAGCCAAGAACATAATTTTCAAATTTTAATCACAATTTTCGGATAAATTTTTTTTTTTTTGCAAAATGCCCATTCTTTTTTCAAATAAAATACATTACCCATATACTCATTACAACATGCAAAGCATCAAAATCAAATCCAAGGCCAAGAGCATCACAATTTTCGAATTTTCAAAATAAATTCAAAAAAAAAAAATCACAAAAAATCTATTTCAAGCAAGAAATCAACAAAAAAAAGTGAAGAGATTCGAAGCATACCGTTCGGAGACTCGGATCAGTGGCCCAATGTTGCCACGCATCGGGATAGTACTCCTCCGCAATCGATTGCGAAAGGGTGTAGTGCCTCCTCATTCGGACGAGTTCTAATCGCCTCTCTGCGACCGGGCCACGTCCTTGGCCTTGAACAGCGACTCCCCCGTGTTCCATTGCTCAAAAATCGAAGAAAATCGGAAGATTTCGGAGCTCCTAGTACCAACAATGGCGGTTTTTGCATTTTTCTCTCTTTCTCTCTCGAAAAACTGAAAAAGTTGTGGGGAAGAAGAAGAAAGGGCGTTGGCCCTCATTTAAACCAATCTGACTTTCAACCTGATCCGCGCGGATGGTTTTGAAGGGTCAAAATGACCCTTTTGCCCTTTAAAATTTCAGGACTCTGCAGTTCAGTCCTCAACTTAACAAAGTTAACCAAAGTTAACCCCCTTTCAAAGGAACCCTAACGGCAGTCAAACGTAAGTCCGATCTCACCGAGAAAGTTAACGGAATCCCGTTTCTTTCATCAAAATCATCAACGGCAGTAAAACGTAAGTCCGATCTCCCCGAGAAAGATAACGGAATCCTGTTTCTTTCATCAAAATCATTCGACGGCAGTCAAACGTAAGTCCGATTTCCCCGAGAAAGATAACGGAATCCCGTCTCTTTCATCAAAGTCATCAACGGCAGTAAAACGTAAGTCCGACCTCTCCGAGAAAGTTAACGGAATCCCGTTTCTTTCATCAAAATCATTCCCCGGCAGTAAAACGTAAGTCCGATCTCTCCGAGAAAGTTAACGGAATCCCGTTTCTTTCATCAAAATCATTCCCCGGCAGTAAAACGTAAGACCGATTTCTCCGACGAATACGTCCGATTTTTCCCCAGCAAAGGCTAACAAAATCCCCAGCAAAGTTAACGGAATCCCAAAAGCCAACGGAATCTCGAGTAGATCTCGAACTATGAAAGGGCTTGATTCCCACTAGGGATACGTAGGTAGCCTATCATTAGGTCCAGCCACTCGACCAAAACGGTCACCCTCTCCTCCGGCATCAGACAAAGTCCACCGAAAGGCCATTTCAAATCAAGGTTCGAGGCACCTAAAACGCCATCATCAAGGTTCGAGGCACCTAAAACAAGGTTCGAGGCACCTAAAACGCCATCATCATCAAGGTTCGAGGCACCTAAAACGCCATCATCTCCAAGTTTACGCCTCAAAATAGTCATTTCAGGGTCAAAGACTCGAACTACGGCCGGCTTGATTCCTCTTAAGGATACGTAGGTAGCCTATCATTAGGTTCAGCCATCCGACCAAAAATGGTCATTTCTATCCCCAGCAGAGCGGATAGCCATCCGACCGAAAATGGTCATTTCTATCCCCAGCAGAGCGGATATACAATTTCAGCCACCAGACCAAAATGGTCATTCCTATCCCCAGCAGAGCGGATAGCCATCAGACGAAAATGGTCATCTCTTATCCCCAGCAGAGCGGATATACAATTTCAGCCATCCGACCGAAAAGGGTCATCTCTTATCCCCAGCAGAGTTTCTCTCCAGCACCCGACTGCAGAGCTCGCTTTTCAAGGTTCGAGGCACCTAAAACGCCATCATATCCAGGGTCAAAGACCCGAACTACGGCCGGCTTGATTCCCACTAGGTATACGTAGGTAGCCTATCATTAGGTTCAACCACTCGATCACTTGATCATCCTGTCAAATATGGAGCCTTACTCTTATCGACGACCCCGCTTCCTTCGAAAGCGCCGTCGCCGAGGGGCTACTGTAAGTGCTCCAATTTGAGTTGTTAGAATTTTCGTTAGAAAATTAACGAAAGTTTTAACATTTCTAACATTTTTAACAATTCCTAACTTCTCTAACCAAGCAAGGGTAAAGTGGGCATTGTTATTTAAGG
Source organism: Adenophora triphylla var. japonica (assembly GCA_022495995.1). Classification (NCBI taxonomy): domain Eukaryota; kingdom Viridiplantae; phylum Streptophyta; class Magnoliopsida; order Asterales; family Campanulaceae; genus Adenophora; species Adenophora triphylla. Next base: position 231,760 of record JAFEMH010001285.1, read on the forward strand.
TTAAGCCTACAAAAGAATCTCAAAAAGCAAAAGAATTAAGAAAATCCCGAATTGGTAAGTTGAAAAACATAACCAGTTTGATTTTTTTGAAAAAATATTCTTTGTGTCCAAAGTCTGCAGCTGCAATTAATGAACAGTACACGCTGCAGGAACCCTCCGCGCGGATGGTATTGCAATTTTTAGAGGGCTATAAATTGAGCCCTCCAGTCTCAGAAAGAAAAGGAGAAAAAAACATTTTTCACAACTACACCTTGGCGAAAATAGAGAGAAAACAGTGAGAATTCTCTAGAATTGTCACCTTTTTCTCAACTATTCACCCAAAATCACACTTACTCAAACACTCTCATATTCAAGCCTCAAACACTCTTACATTCAAGTCAAAAACTCAAAACACAAAGAAGATTGGTAAACCCTCCTTCTCCTTACCCTAAACTCCTTCATTCATGCATGCATTTTCAAACTCCAAAATGTAGTTTGTTCATCTTCTTGTCTTAGATCCAAGAAGATCACCATGGAAGTTCATCTCCATGGATGATCTTCTACAAAGATCAACATTATTTTCAATGTGTTCTTATTTACTTGCAAAGAAAACACATTTTCAAAACCCTAAAAATCATTTTCGTACATCAAATCTCTTTTTCAAAGGATAAAATTCCCCTTCCCAAGCAAATGAAGTGCTTAGTCCTAATGTACCCCAAGGATGGTTTGATATAGTTGATTCACCACTAAAATTTCAAGTGATCACTAATCAAAACCTAGGGAAATGGGGACAAGCATGGATGCAAAACCCCCTTTAAAATCATGTTTTCCTTCTTGAGAAGTTGCTGTCCAGTAGCAATTTTCTAAGACCTCTGTCCATGGTCTAATTTTTTGGACACAGATAAACTTGGAATTTGGTGTTGACTACAAAACACTTTTTGTAGACAACATCCAGATATTTCCAGACATATTTTTACTTTATTTTTATCGTGAGTAAAACTCCATTTTTCAAATTTTCTTTTGAAGGTCAGATCACCAGTCTCTGGATGTCCAGATCTCATACCTGAGATTTCCAGAAGGTTTTGGGTCCTCAAATATTCTCCAAAATGGAAAATTCTTTCACATAAATCTTATATGAGGTGTCTGGAACAACTTTCATTCTCTGAGTTTTCTCAGATTATGAATTTTTGAAGCCCTTAAATCCATTTCAAAGTCAAGTGTCCACTGCCTTTTTCATTCTGGCAGAAGTGGTTTTCAACTTCCAAAAATCTTTTGAGTACCAAAACTCAACCCAAAAATCACACCAAAAATCATGGGATCTGTCCATAGTCTTATAAAGAATTATCAATTTTTGGTTTCCTCAGTTTCAACTTATTTTGGCCAAAGTAACACACACACACACACAAACAAATGGTTTTTAGCTTGGAAGACTCGTTTTACGAGGCGTTCCGGGTGAACACTAACGTTCTTCCCGGCGCGTAACGTGACCTCCGAACTCGAATCTCTCGATTTTGGGCATTTTTCAAAGTTTTGGCCCTTAAAACAAAAATGGCGTGGCGACTCCGGTTTTTTCGATTGGTTTTTCAAAGAAACGAAAAATTCAAAGTCCTTTCGAAAAATTGGCACATCATCACAACCGGTCCGTTCCAAGGTTGCTAATGGGGACATGGGGGAATGCATGTAAAAATGACATTTTTAGTGAAAAGATGACATTTTTGGGTTGCAAAGGATGCATTTAATTTTGCAAAGGATGCATTTTGATGTAAAGAAGTGATCTTCATGCAAAGGATGCATTTTTATGAGGCAAAGTAGGATTTAATATGCAAAGGATGCACAAAGATTTCATTTTTAAAAGCAAGGAATGCTAATTTGATGATTAAAAGATGATCTTTGATGCAAAGGATGCATAAAGATGGGTTTTAGATGCAAAGGATGCACCTTTATGATAAATACATGATTTTTATATGCAAAGGATGCATTTTTGATGTAAAATGGGGGCTTTTAGGTGCAAAGGATGCACCTTTAGCATAAAGATTACATTTTTATGAGCAAAGGATGCCTATTTCATGCAAAGGATGCAAAGGGGATATGATAAAGATAGGATCTTTAATGATAAATGCCAAGTCCCAAGCAAGATAATGACGATATATAAATGCAATGAGCAATTAAATCATATAGACAAACATTATGCAAGGTAGGGGAGTGAGAGGTTACCAATGGTGGTTGCCTCTTCTTCTTGGGGTTTTGCCTAGAGGTAGGACCAACTCTTGGAGGCTTCAAGGAGGAGGGGGGTGGCTTCTTGGCACCTTCAACTTCCTGATCTTCGTGGAATATTTAGAGAGTGTTTTTATGCTGGTGTTGCTCTCCTTGTGTTGTTGTTAAATGGGTAGAGGAGGGCTCTATTTATAGGCAGTCTGGATAAGGCTAATGAGGCCGTGCGGCTAGGAGTCTTCTCCTAATGCAGCCGTGCGGCATTATCCACAATGACTCAGCATGTTTCTAGAATCATGCAAGGTGGCAATTATAGAAGCTTTTTGTAATTAAGAAAAAAGTGTTTCTTAATTACTAAGCATTCCCTTCAGCCCTTAAGAGGTTTGGAACAGTTCCGGAATTGCTCCGGAACTCTAGGAAAGTCTGGGGAATTACCGGGAAATTTACCGGAATTGCCGGGAAAATTAACCGGAAGGCATGAGCCAGATTTGGATACTTACAGGAGTGCAAGTCAATGTCCCGAATATCTTCTCCATGTCTTTGATCCAGACTTGCGGCTTCTCCTTTGGAGTGCCTGAAAATGACTCCGGGTTCCTCTTCTGGAACAACTCCAGTGGATCCCTCAATGGTACGACATGCGGTGGTGGTTGAGCTAAGGTTGCTACTACCTGCCCAATTCCTGCCACCGTCTGATTCAGTGTCTGAAGAAGGGTTGCCATATCATTGTCGGCTTGCTCCTGATTTTGTCCGTTGACATTTACGAAGTTGTTGCTATTTCTCTCCGACATCTGAAACAATAAAATGCCCTCATTAGGGTTTCCACTCTAAGCGTTCTCACTCACGCCAAAATATACAATGCTATAATTTGTATACCAATTAAAACAAACAGTCTTATCAGACTAAACATTGAATTCATAGGTCCAATCATTAGACCATTGGCCATTTCAACAGACCAACACTACTTTCACATGTCATTTCAATAGACCCAAAATACAATCAGAGGTCATTTCAATAGACCCGAATTACTTTTCACATTGGTCGTTTCAATAGACCAACTATCAATCACACTTGGCCGTTTCAGTAGGCCAATTTCTGTTCACGTCGATCATTTCAGTTGACCAACTTTTCTCTATTCTAGTTAACATATCAATTAACACTAAGGAAATAAGTTCAATCGATACGCAATATAACAAAATACCAACCAAACTTAATTCCATAAAAACATAGTCTGAGTCAAGACAAAAACCAAATCCTCCAATACAACTTTCAACCTAGGTATCCTTCATTATTCTAGAAACAAAATAACTTCCTCAATTTCATTCATGGAGCTACGTTCTTCCTAGGTCTCCCCCTAGGTCTTCCGCTCGGGGTATTAACCACCTTCTTGGATCCTTTAGGTCTTCCTCGAGACCTACGCACAGGTGCCACTGTCACTGCCTCAACTTCATCGTCCTCGATTACGATCGGATAGGCTTCCGTTCCTTCTAAGTCTCCTACTGGATTCTCGACTGCTACTGCCTCATTGGCTTCTTTCAGATCTTGCAACTCGTAATACCATGCAGAACTCTGCTCCAAAATCTTATCAGCCCATTCTTCCGTCATGGTCAATTCCCCTTGTTTTGTCATTAGCTCTAACTTTGCTTCCTCTAACTCCTCATTCATGTGGGCCGCTTCCACTTCGGCCTTGATTCTTAGTTCCCGCTCGTTTCTAGCCACTTCTCTATACTTTCGAATCTTCCACAGGTACCTATTGATCTGTACCAACCTTCCTCTAGCCGGTTGAACCTTGATAAGGTTGCTCCATACTCCATTTGCAGCATCCATTTCTTACAATTAAATGAATCATCCATCAATATTTCTTCAACCTCAAATACTAGAATAATAATCATAAACCAAAATTATATCATTCAAAATAAATACTCTAAATTCCCAAGTAAGTTCATACTCCTGTTCCTAGAGTAATCTTATCCCCGAAACTTTATATCCCAAGATGACTCTTGAATAAACCCAACAATAGCTAAGCACTATTTTCTTCTAATAATCCTTAACATTCTAAGTTCTCCCATGTGACCTAAAGCCATAGCTCTGATACCAACTGTAACGACCCTAGCTTTTCATTAATAAACATAATTTCATTCATAAATAAAATTCCCAAATCAAAATACTTTAACGGCTAGTACATCTAACCATAATTCAAATGCGGAAAATAACTGTCTTTAAACCTTAACGGCTAGTACGTCTAACCATAATTCAAATGAGGAAATAACTGTCTTTAAACCTTAACGGCTAGTACAACCCACTAGCTCGCTAAGTACGTAATGATTAACGCTAAACCCTAACCCTGATTCAAGCCGCCATCCCTGCGACCGATCAACTTCTCCTACCGCTTACCTGGGAGGAAAAAAAATAATAAAAGGGGTGAGCGAACAATGCTCAGCAAGTTCATACGGAATCTCTCCAGGTACTAAGGAAAGATGACCGAAAGAACGAAACCAATCAATTATATTTCAACGAAAGGCTATCAACAATAATCTTAACTGTACACATTCAAAATACAGTTATCATACTTAAAGAGAACATGGCCCTATCACAAGTTCGTCAATTTCATAGTTTCAAACACCTTTCAGGGTGTCACACCTTTTCAGGGAGTTACGAGAATAAGAGCCTTTACACCTTTTCAAGGTGCTCCCTTATTATGATCTATCATGATAATCAAACTACTTCATCAAGTAGCAATTTAAAAGTCTAAGTTCTTTTCAATCAAACTAGACTATCTTAATTAGTCCTTTTCAATCAGACTAATCTAACCGCACCTGTTTCAATTAGATACAGTTATAGTTCACATAATATTCCAGGTACAAGAATACATAAGGAAATTTCAATTCACTTGGATACCCATTGAACAACATATATCAAGGGTAAGATAATCAAAAGACGTTATATCAACATCGAAGTCCAAATGCTACCGGCCATTAGTAGTTACGCTTGAAAGAATTATGAGGAATCCTACGTTAAAGGATGAATCTCAAATACTTAAGGAACGTAATCCCTTACCTTGGGTTACTTGCGTTTCCTTGCAAATACTTCTTGCACGAATCTACAATCATGCAAAAGCGACATCTTAATTTTAGGTACAATTTACTTCTATCTACTTAGTACCTTTAATCATTTTAATCCACTTAGTTAACCTATGAGTTATTCTACTTAACTCCTTTTATGGTTAACTAATACCCTAACAATGTAACCAAAACATCCCTAGGATTTCTAGGATCAATTCCCATTCATTACCTCCAATACTACACTTACACACACCACATTCACCTTATTCAGCATACAATACACACATTAACACACACACACACACACGACATACCACACACCCACAGCATACTACACACACATGCACCCCTCTGCAGACCCACACAACACATTTACATAATCAGCAGACCTCACAATACATATAAACACACACACCACACACACATGCACCCCTCTGTACAGCCACTGTACTGCCATATACCCTCCTGTACAGCCCCTGTACGTACACCCACAACACATATACGCACCTAAACATCAGCAACAGACCCAATTCTACCCTCTGACACCTGACTTCACCCCCACACACACCCGACAGCCATTCATACCCACACCACAGACACATACGCACACACACTGCACACAAAATACACACATACACTACCCTAGCTCATTATATGATTCCTAGCATGACATACTTGAATCAATATTCAATATCTTTCATGCCTAATCCTTGGTTATAATCAAACAATAATGTTTCATGCTTCAATTCATCAGCAATCTGCCAAATTCTTGGTTATACTCAACGAATAATGTTTCATGCTTCAATCTTAGTTCTAATCAACAATTATGCTTCATGATTATCATACCAAAATCTTGATTTCCTCAACCCCAGTTTTACTTCTTACGGTTCTAGGATTTCTCTAAGATTTTCATAAGATTATCTATCCTATAATCCCCAAAAGAGAAAGTTTGTTTACCTTTAATTTGAGTAGCTTGAACACCCATAGCTTCTTCTTCCCTTCTTCTTCCTCGGCACCCCTTCTCTTCTTCCTCTGCGATCTCTCTCTCTCTCTCTCTCTCCCATTTTCTTTCTTTTAGCGTAACCTCTCTCTCAGCCGTGTCCCTCTCTTTATATATAACCCATGCGACTCTTTCTCTCTTCTCCTTTGCCGTTAACAAAATATGGAGAGGCACCCCATTGGCTTCCATCAGTTACAGATACACCAACAGGACTAGGTTTAATGGATATATTTACTTGGGTTTATACTTTCCTAATCCAATTGTTAAGTAGAGTCCAACCCAAAACAAATAACCTAAGTTAACAAAATCAAGCCCAACTAATCCTAGTCCATCTAGGAAAAGGAATAATCCAAATAATTAATTTAAACCATTTACATATTTAATTAAGGAAAATCATATTTTAAATAAATAAAGAGTATAAATTTTTAGGGTTGTTACAACAACCCTAAGGTGTCCTGTGTCATACGACATAAGGATCCTAGAAAGTTGATATTGAATTCAGTGACTTCAATCAAACCCTGATTGACCCCTTTGTAGTTTCAAGCCTTGTTCAGTGTAATACTTTACTCCTTTTAGTGTTAGAATGGTATTGGTGGCCTTTGCACCCCCTTTGTAAGAGACGGTCTGACCAGGTAGTCCTGTGTCATACGACATCCCTCTCCTGAGGAAGTCCTGTGTCGTACGACACTCAAGGCCCTGGACAGACTGTCTCACCTCTTTCTTGTAATTCAAGTTATCAATTGTAAGGGTGTGGCCCCCTTTTTAATGGCTCACAAGTTGTATCTCATTTTTATTATCATTAATAAAATCCAAATTTCATATGCTTGTTTGTTGACACAATTTGCCCACACCTAGAACGATTTACATTGTCCTTGTTTGATTGAAAGTCTCAAAAGAGGCGACGTGGGTGAGCTCTATATTCTCTTCCCACGTCGTAACTTGACCCCCGAACCCAACTAAGTGTTTATGGTTTCTCAACGTTTTCCTAAAAACGGAGTGGCGACTCTCATTTTATTAAAACCGCGTTCGTATTCCCGTTCCTTTTCAAAATAATAAATTAAAACCTTTTTCAAACTTCCCATGCCTTTCGGCATGCGGATCGGGGTATGTTCAACGTCTCATTCTGTCCCGATATCCTCTGAAAAGTGTCGTAATGGTATAAAAAGAACCGATCGTAGAAGAGGGGCCCATCCATATTTCCTACTGCTCTCGGATGATTGCGCACAAAGCTTTCAACCAATAAAGTGATTATCCCCCCAACCAGAATATTGCCGTTCCCATTTACCGACAATGCTTCACATTTTCTGAAAAATAAATCTACCCAATCCGGAATAACATGGTTGGAGGACAACGCCGACTCCATCGTAGCAAACTGGAAGGCGTTCATTTGCGCTGGCTCACCATTAGCATAAAAGGTCATCGACAAACCCCTATATAGCAACTTCCAAGCCGGATGCGAGAGGGATTTCATGACCACATATGGCTTCTGCATATACTTCCCCGTCAGCTCAAAGAAAAATGTCTCCACCATTCTATCCCTTTCTGACCACTCTCCCCTCGGTTCACTCACTCCTAAATACTCTCGAGCTGCTGCATAAGAAAGTGTTCTCGTAGCATCATTCAAATTAAACCTAATACTTCTCACCCCATTCTTATCTCTCCTTTCCATAGTTGCCAAGAACTCAAGCATGACCCGCTTGTACACTCCTGTACTCTTGCCCAAGAATGCTCCTAACCCAATATTATTCAGCAAACCCCCAACCAAACCATGAAGTCCTAATTTATTCAACGTGTCCTCGCACAAAAATCTGGTAACCTGAATGTCACTCCCATTAGCAAGATTCCTCCACTTATTCTTTTGAGACTCAGTCAGTCTCGTCAGGCCCATAAAATCATCGGCATTACGTAGGGGTTCCTCAACAACAGTATTTCTTCTTTTCTTTGAGGGAGCTTCACCTCCTTTACCCCCCTTGCTACTATCCTTCGGTCTCAGCATATTCCCACAATAACAAAATCAATCACAATATTTGCAAAAATTAACACCGCCAAACAATCCCAACCTTCCTCCAACTTCACCAATCAACAACCAACACAACTTAAAATCGAAGGAGGGAGTAAAAATTTTACCTTTGAACAATTGAGTTCGCCGAAAAATTGGCCGGAAAGTTCGCCGGAAAGCTCACCGGAAAATGAGAAGATGGTCGGAGAAGATGGAGGAGATCAATGTAACACTACACCCCAAAGAGTTTTGCTCCAATTTGCATTCCACACCAAGCAACCACAAACCCACCACTTTCTTCAACTTCTCAAATTTCTTCAATAAATCAACCAAAAGGGAGGATTTTGGGTAGAGATTTTCGGACTAGGAAGGGTTAAATGGAGTAGAGACGGGGATTTTATGGGTTAGGGAAGGAGTTTTGTAGGATTTGATGAAGGATTTTTAGAGAGAGAAAGGAAGGAATTCGAAATTGGTAGAGAGAGGTTAGGGGTGGCTGTGAGTTTTTAGAGGAGGGAGAACGAATGAAGGGTTTTTGGACAACTGAAGGGTTTAATTTTGATTTTGGCACGAGTCGTGCTTTTTAGAACGAGTCGTGCCCCTTGTGCAGTCGTGACAATGACTCGTCCTTCCTCCTCCCATTCGTTCTGATCAAATCAAGTACTTATCTTCCATTCGTGCTCCCACTCGTGCTTATGAGCACGAGTAGTGCTCTGCCTGGGCCAAAAAATTTCAATTCAATTTTTTTTAATTAATTTTTTTTAATTAATTTTTTTTAATTAATTTTTTTAATTTTTTTCAGCCCAGGTCTTTTGCTCCTCCACACACGTTTTCCTGCACATCATTAAACAAAGAAAAATACCTTTCAGTAGCACCAGTTTAATACATATATACATACAAATCCGGGTTGTCTCCCGGTGAGCCGCCCTTTTTTCCCATCTTTGGCTAGACCATTTGCATGTCACAACTTGACACACAATTTGACCACACTTTCGTTGCCTACGTCCCTATTAATGTGGGTGGATTACCCAACAAGAATAGGCTCAGGTCACCGTAGTTCGACACGTTTACGAAATAAAAGACCCATAAAAGCGGAAGACAATTTTTATTTTATTTTATGAATCCACCACCCCCACATTTAAACCATGCTATGTCCTCATGGAATAATCCAAGAAAACACAACACAACCTAAATGCAAAGATGAAGATAACTGAAAGGAAAATACCGAAAGCAGTAAATATTACCTATGTTGGGTTGCCTCCCAATCAGCGCTTTGGTTATAGTCGTTAAGCTCGACGTCATGCCCCACAGAAATTAGGTGGCCTCCTCCGGGTCCACCAACTCGATCACATCAACCTCATTGATGTCTTCCAAAATGGACACCCCTTCATAATAAGGTTTCACTCGGTGACCATTCACTTTAAACACATTCCCATCTTTTGGGTTCTTGAGTTCAACTGCTCCGTGCGGATACATACCTAGTGCAAAACTCTTGAGCATCTTTAAACAAAGTAGGCCAATAAAGACCCGATTAAAGCACTTTCCTAGCGGTCTTTTGGCCACTAAAATGACCCTCACATTGGAGTTCATGACAAAATCTCAACATACTACTTTTCTCATGGTCCGGGACACATCTCCTAACAATTTTGTCCGGGCAAATTTTCCACAAATAAGGATCTTCCCAAATGTAGTGTTTCACATCAGACCTAAACTTACGTTTTTGGTCATATGTGAAATGTGGCGAAATCATATTAGATACCAAGTAATTAACAAAATCAGCATACCAAGGCTCTTGGACATGTACATCAAGAAGTTGTTCATCCGGAAAATTTTCATTAACCGGAATCATACTTTCTTCGGCATTAAAATACGAATAGTCCTCAAGCCTCGATAAATGATCCGCCACCACATTTTCAGTCCCCTTTTTATCCCTGATCTCAACATCAAACTCCTGTAACAACAACATCCACCTCAACAAACGAGGCTTAGCATCCTTCTTATTCAACAAATATCTCAATGCAGCATGATCAGAATAAATAATTACCTTCGACCCAAGCAAGTATGAACGAAATTTTTCCAAAGCAAACACAACAGCCAAAAACTTTTTTTCAGTGGTAGTGTAATTCAGTTGTGCATCATTAAGCGTTCTACTTGCATAATGGATGACGGAAAGTAATTTATCTATCCTTTGTCCCAAAACAACCCCAATAGCAAAATCCGAGGCATCACACATGATCTCAAAAGGGTGAGACCAATTGAGACTAGAAAGAATGGGTGCACAAGTCAACTTCTCTTTAAGCAAATTGAAAGCATCAACACACTCTTGATCAAAGATGAACTCCGTATCCTTGGCAAGCAGATTACATAAAGGCTTACAAATTTTTGAAAAGTCTTTTATGAATCGCCTATAGAAACCCGCATGCCCAAGGAAACTTCGCACACCCTTAACCGAATTCGGGGGAGGTAATTTAGCAATCACATCAATTTTTTACTCTATCAACCTCAATCCCTTACTCGACACAATGTGCCCCAACACAATACCATGTTTCATAAGAAAATGACACTTTTCCCAACTCAAAGTCAAGTTGGTTTCACAACACCTTTTCAAAACAAATGCCAAATTCTTTAAACAACCCTCGAAACTATCCCCAACAACAGAAAAGTCATCCATGAATACCTCAACACACCTCTCAATCATATCAGGAAAAAATGGAGGTCATACACCTTTGAAATGTCACAGGTGCTTTACAAAGCCCAAAAGGCAACCTCCAAAATGCATACGTGCCTATAAGTACCCAAATCCGGATCGCCAAAATCCGTTAGAAGTTAACCGGAATCCGTTAACGGGCCCGCTCCAAGTTAACCGGAACTCGTTAAGCTCCCCGTTCCCAAGCCAACGAGACGTCCCGGGACTGCCCCATGCATCCCAACGTTGAAGCGTACTCAACACACGTCGTCGCACGTTAAAGTACAGCTTTCCCTGAAAAACGCACTTTTCGGCACTTTCCGAGGACGTTTCGGACATTTTTCGGACTGTTATTTAAAAACTCCCACAAACCTGGTGAGTCATAGGACACGTGGCACGCATGCCACAGCTTCCTCATCAACATCAATAAAAAATCAGTGTGAAAAGACTAAAATACCCCTGGTATACAGTCCAAGTCCGGCCAAAATCTTTTGCAGACAATCCAGAATTGCCAGCAAGTCCCTCCAATTTCCAAAGTTTCACAAAACCCCCTGAAATTCAACCTCAGTCCGTCCGGACTCTTGCTGAAATTTCACCTATAAATACAGACCTCTGTCAAAGCATAATAAGAACAACAAAATACCTCCATTTTCACCTCAAGCCACGGCCCAACTGGTTTTCACCCTATCCCGAGCCCCCGTTTCGCCTCGATCCGCATGAAAACTCCGTATTTCGATCAAATACAACCCTCACCACCTCGAAACACCGTTCCAAACACTTTTTCATATCCCGTATATGCCCCCTGAGCCAAAGGAGCCGACCATAGCCATAGGTAGCGCTCTCTCTCTCTAAACTCTCGTTCTGTCTCGGTTTATGCGCCAGTCGCTACAACCGTTTTGGACGACGTTGTTGAAATGTAGACGTCACCGTCTAACGGGGTCCGATACGTTTTAGTCCTCGATCCTCTTCTCTTCCCATAAGAGAAGTAATTCGGGTTAAAACGGCGTTCCCGCCCCGTTCCGTTACTTTTTATGTTATTTACAAATTCCGGATCGTTTGATCCGTCGAACGTCATTTACTTTCTTGTAATTTACAATTCCGGATCGTTTGATCTGTCGATCGTTCTTTACTTTTATGCAACTTTACAATTCCGAGCTGTTTGGCTCGTTGAACGCACTTTACAATTTCGGGTCATTTGATTCCGTCGATACCGCATTTTAAATACTGTCATTTACAAGTCCGAGCCGTTTGGATCGTGATAGTATTTACTTATCAAAAGTCCGAGTCGCAAAACGATCGAGCCGTTTGGATCGTGATAGTATTTACTTATCAAAAGTCCGAGTCGCAAAACGATTCGTTGATCGCATATCATTTAATGCTTTTTTTCCGTAAAATCGCTAACAATGTAATGCCCGGTTCAAAACCGGAGTTCGACATTCGAACTCTCTTTCAAAATGCGCGAAATGACGTTTGGCATTCAAACGCTCATCTTCAAACATAAAAGCCGACTTTCGACATTCAAAATCATTTAATGCTTTTTTCCCGTAAAATCGCTAACAATGACACGACCGGTTTAAAACCGGAGTTCGACATTCGAACTCTCTTTCAAAACGCGCGAAATGACGTTTAGCATCCAAACGCTCTTCTTCAAACTTAAAATTCGACGTTTGACATTCAAACGCTCTTTTCTTAAAAGTCAACATTTGACACTTAAGACAAACAGTTAAAATCAGCATTCGCGCCACTTTTCCTAAAACTTCCAAAACAGACGTTTGTCATTCAAACGCTCGCTTTTCAAACAGAATCACATAATCAACGTTTGACATTCAAACCAAGATTAAGCTTGTCATTCAAGCCCCAATTTCCAAAAATGCCAAACACACACACACACGCGCACACATTTTCGAGAAAGGTAGAAAGACTCGTCATACGAGGCATTTCAGGTGATCTCAAAATACTCTTCCCGAAACGTAACGTGACCTCCGAACCTAACAATCTCTGGTACTCAAAAAGCTTTTTACTCGTTTTTGCTACCAATAAAAATGACTCCCCGTTTTCAAAGCTTTTTCCTAAGTTTTTGCTGCCAATAAAAACGACACCATTTTCAACCAAAAACCGTTTCTCAACGTTTGGGCTCAAAATACAAAAACCGCGTGGCGACTCCTCTCCTTCCCAAAAGAGAGGTTTCAGACACCAACCCTCCGCGAACGACAACGGCCTTTTCGCCGCGCGCAAAAATCCCGGGTAATTTCAGTTGGCGACTCCGTTGGGGACTTGGATACTTTTTTCAAAACTACCGTTGTTTTCAAAAAAGTCTTTTGTGGGTCAAACTTTCGTTTACCCTTCCTCGTTCATGTGTGCGCGCGTTACTTTAAACCTCGAACGGTTTTTTCAAAATGGCATTACATTTGGATCTTTTTCAAAATCATAACATGTTCGTGCATTCCCGTTCATACTTGATTTTCATGCTACATTTTTGAACTGCGCATAAAATTCTTTAAGGCACATTCTGAAAATCTCTGTTTTCCTCAGAAAAAAGAATTTTAGTGACCGCACACTACTCGTACTTGCTGCCTCGGTACACTGCACTTCACGTGTACTTGCTGCCTCGGTACACTACACACTACGGCCTGTATCCCGTGATGACCGTTCAGTTGCAGCTCGGTTGGTCTGCCAGACACCTTTCGAGCGCACGGGGTCGTCCCAAACAGCCCATCCTATTCCGTGTAAGCCATTGTGAGTACCCCGATCCGAACTCAAGTTTTGAATTCAAATTAATTAAATTCGGGCTTGCATAAATTGCTAAGAATGCAATTAGAGTCCAAAGGTTCAAGCAGCCCATCAATCCATTGGGCCTGCCAGCCACTCGGCCCATTATGGCCAAAAGATGTACGCTGTCGGATGACATGGACATTAAGGCAGTTCAACTGCCCCTGTCGTCCGACATAGGAAGCTCAGTCAGGATGCCTATAAATAGAAGGCATGGCTGATCATTTTGGAGGGAGGCAAGGAAGAGAGCCAAAGTGAGGATAAAATTCTGAGAGCAATATCAGTAAAATAGGGGGAAACTCTTGCCAAATAGAGTCTCTCTCTCTCTCTCTCTCTCTCTCTCTCTCTCTCTCTCATACACACACACTCACCTCCCTCCTCACACATACACACTTCAAGGTCAAGACTCCAAGAAGCTTCCTTTGTTGGTGATTGAAGGGGTAGACACCATACTATTGGTGATTCTACCTTGTGGACTACAATAGGTAGCCACTAAACCTTTCTCCCTCTTTTAATAAAGTCTTTAAATATACCTTGCATGCATACTTGTTCTCATACCATGTAGAAATTGGGATTTTGCATGATAAAGGTGGTGGAGGAGTGAATCTTCATTATTCACTTCTCCCCACCTCATATCTGGACATTTGGTGGCATACATACCAATAAAGTTTCAATCTTTGCCTAGCTACATTGGGTTAGGAAGTGATGGCTACTTCAAAGTGGCCATAAAACGTGTGATTTATCACATTTGGTCACTAAAGCCATGTGATCTTCCCATTATACCCATATTATAGTATTATATTACATCTACGATCAATAAATATGCTTGGTTTGCTTGGGGAACAAAGGAGGAACCAAACAGACTGAAGGGCACTGAAACAGGCTCCCCATGTCGTGCGACATAGGTCTCCATGGAGATCCTGTGTCATACGACATGGGACTCCCAGAAGGCTGCAATGCCATTCTTGGACTTCAGATCTGCTAGGTTTATCCCCTTTGTGACTCAAAGCCTACCTAAGCATCTTCTGGCTCATAAGCCACTATTTGGGTGCCTAAACTCAGTTTGGTTGCAACCTATTTGATGGAAGAGGATCGCCGTATGACATAGATGACATCAAAGGCTCTATGTCATATAACATCCGTGTCGACAAAGTCTATCGTGACTTTGTTCACTCCCGTCAATCCCAAACTGAGTTTTAGACCTTCAAATAGTGTCTTTACTGAGTTGAATAAATGTCATTTCATTTACAGAAACTGCTTGGTCTTTGTAATAGGACAATCTGACCAAGAGACATCATGTCGTGCGACAACCTCTGCCTAGGAGGTCCTGTGTCGGACGACATGGGAAGTCTCTGGGCAGATTGTCTTACCTTCTGCCTTGTTATGATAATCATAATATGTAAAAGGGTGTGGCCCCCTCTTATGGCTCACAAGTTGTACTCAGCTTCCATATTATCAATGAAAATGTCAAATTTGCATTTTTCACACATCGACACATATTGCACACACACTTTGAATGTCCAAAAATTGTCCAATGTTGATTGAAAGTCTCGAAAGAGGCGTGTTGGGTGAACTCTCTAGTTCTTCCTAAACACGTAACCAGACTCCCGGACCCAAAATCTCTTAAAATAGGTTTTTCAATGTTTTCCTCTAAAAACGACGTGGCGACTCCCAAAACCGAAGTTTTCAAAAACTTGTCGTATCATTTTCAATACAAAAGAAACTCTTTTCAAAAAAGGGGGGAAATGATACAGACGATTTTAATTTTTTCGGGCGAGCGTTCATTCAGTGGCGACTCCGCTGGGGATGTGGAAAAACTTTTTGTTCTAAAAGAATGAAGACGATACTTGGTATATAGGTGGAAACCACTAACCTTCCTGTATCGCTCCCTAACCCGGGGCTTGGGATAAACGGTGGTCTAACAATCCCACGTACCAGTATCATTCTTCTATTTTCTGAAAAAAGAGAAAAGTTTTTCTTAAGAGAGTCTATATTTCTTCAAAATCAACTTGGATAATTTTGACATTCACCTTGTGTGTACATTTGTGTCATTTTGTGTGCTCAAATGCACCTTGCCATGCTTTGGTATGTGACACTATTGGAAGCCGGGGCTTCCCCTTTTGCAATTTGCTCTTCCCGTTGATCAGAACAGGGCAGGATGACGCTGGACTACAACTACTGGTAAATTCTGACATTTGGGGCAGTCCCCTTTTGTCATGCTTTGACTCATTCTCTTGCTTTTTCTTTGCATACTGCATAAACAAAAAAAAAAAAACCTTTTGCAAAAAAGCAAAAAAATATTTTCTAGAAAATACCTTCACACTACTCGCACTCTACCCGCACATAGAGTTAGAACCCGGGAGTGTACGGACGGCATCGCGGAAAGTGACATGTTTCGCTGACGTTTGAGCGCCTAAAGTCCTCCTAGCCTGTGAGTCAGCCAACACTTATCCGTGACACACTTTCTACCGTGACTGGTTGGTTTTTGGCAAATACTTTTCAAAACATCATTCAAAACTCGGTTTTCAAAATTTCCTCACAAAGTCCGAGTCGTATCCTGTCTCCAAAAATCTCGGTATACCTTCCCCTCTTAGTGTCGAAATTACGACATAACCCAACGTGAGTAAACGTCAAGACTTTGACATATCTCAACATAAGCACGTGTCGATCTCACGGTTTGACTCCACAAGGAATCATAACACGTTTTCGACATGCGCCAAATGTGAGACCATGTCGAATTCTTAACGCATACTAACGGGAGTTATGCCAAAATTTCGCCACCAAGTGACGAGAGGCCATGCCAGATTTCCAACTCAAAGAGAGGAGAGGTCTTTGCGGTCTCGTACGTTCAAACGTACGTTCGACCCTCTCTCCTCCCGAGTTTAGACGTTGACTTGGAATTGGTTTTGAAAACCCTGAGTTTGACCTGTTTTGGCTCGTATGCCCATAGGTTCATTCTCCCTTTTGGTTGGTGGGTTCCACGTGCCCTATAGGACCTCTGCCGAGATTGTCCGTCCCGGAGGTGCAATACAGGTGGAATACAGGGGGTCTATAGACGTAGTGATGGAACCCACTGATCCAGGAATAGCGTAGAATGCAAAAAAGAAGGTTTCCCCCTTTTCCAACCATTCCTAGGATTAATAAAAATCATTTTCAAAATATAAAAAATATAAAAAAAAAGAAAAAGAAAAGCATATGCATGAGTCCGTCCTCAGCCTATCCTCTCCCCTGCCTAAAACCGTTCTCTCCCCCTTATAGCGAGCAAGTGTTGGGTCAGAGTTCCGGGCGGTCGGTTCATTTCCAGCAGTCTCAGAAATGGCAGATTCGCAAGTCTCAGCGGGTTTGGGTCCGAATGCAAGTGTTGATCCAGCTCAGAATCAGAATGTCAGTCAGGGTGTAGGGCCAGATCAAGGTCAGAACACGGGGCCGAACATAGCTCAAAATGCCTCTCCTAGCAGTGGTTATGGCATGGGTCCTCATATGACACCCCCGGGAAGTCCATTTGTTAACCCTCACCCAGGTTTCAACTTCTCTCAAGAAGCTTCCCTCCGTGCAGCTCTCGAAGCCTCTCGAGCCCGTGAGGAAGCCGGTTGGGCTCGCTATGTCGAAGCAATGCGCATGCAAGGCGTTGCCGTAATCCGTCACCCCGATGGGTCGTATGAAGAAATCAGGGAAGAGCTCGATGTCACTATCACCGGCACCGGCTTTGTTCCACTATCCTCACCGAGGCAAAACCTTCACAATATGCCCCCACCAGTCTCCTATGGTGTGCCTGGCTCCCTCTCGATGCCAACTCATGGGGGTATGTCAAGACCTCCCCCTATCCCAGTATCTACTTATGGTATGCAATACGGGCCGAGGGCGAATCAAGCTCCTTACCAAAGGTCAATGCTCGGGACCGGTTTATGTTTTATCCCAGGAACCGGCTTGGGCGGGGTCGGCAACCCAGTGGTGTCAATCAAGAACCGTTTGGGTATACTCGGAATCGGTTTGGAACTCGGAGTCAAAGTCCGTATAACAAAGACGGGTCGGTAGTCCAACCCAACCTTCGGTGGTCAGTTTATGGCTCCTCATGATCAATCCAATCAGCAGCAGAGCGGGTATCGCCTGTCGGGAAGCCAGATTTGCCAGGATCAGATCCCGCAATATCCGCAACCCCAATTCCAAAACAACATCCCTCAGCCGGCAGTTTGTTCCCCTCTCACCCAACATCTGTACGGTTCCACCCCATATTCAGCTCCATGCACCGGTGTCAGGTCCCCTGCCCATGGTCAGTTCGGCAGCCAATCAGTACAGTTCGGGCCCCGTAATCCCGATGTCCAATTCAATGGGTATGACATGTACGGGAATAGAATCCCCAGCTCGATTGGTTTATTGGACAGCAATGTCAGCATGCCCAGTACTTTTGGTCTTCCTTCGACTGCCTCGCCCATCAGATCCATGCCAGAATTTCCAGTACCATCTTCAACGGTAGCTCCAACTGTAGGGCAACCCCCATCTTCCGAAATTTTGAGTTTGAAGGAAGAATTGAAGTATGTGAAAGAACAGTTGCACAAGATGACTTTCGGGTCAGACGTGGTCAATTCTGTAGAGCTCAAGGACTCTAAGGCCCTCCCGAAGAACTTCAAAATGCCCCCCCATAACTAAGTTTGAAGGCTCCACATGCCCTAAAACTCACATGAACAGCTACATCATGTCAATGGGTGCCAAAGGGGCCATCGAAGAGATGCTAGCCCTTTACTTTCACTTATCCCTCGATGACTCTCCTTTGAGATGGTTCCTAGGTCTTAAACCGGAAGCGAGGGCTACCTGGTCCCAGATCAGTGATGCCTTTTTGGATAAATACAAAGGAAGTGTCGAGTGGTACACCACCCGTAGTGACTTGATCGGCACCATCCAGAGGCACGATGAGTCCGTAGCAGACTTTTATAAGAGGTGGAACAAGAAGCTTAAGGAGTTGGCTCACCCAATTCCCCTCTCTGACGAGAAGTCCATCTTTCTTTCATGTGTCAAGCCATCTGTCAGGAAAGCCATTGGCCGGGGGTACTACCCGAATCTGCGAGAAATGGTGAGTGCAGGGGCTGAAAGCGAGAATGCTACCTATTCCATTGTTCCAAGCTCTACCCCTGTCGCTTCAAAGGGTAAAGAAACAGCTGTCTCCAACACCGTCAACTACATTCAAGGGGATGAGGGTCAGTTATCTGGCCGTGGTGGAGGAAAGCCTCAGCGGCAGAAATTCGATGATTTGGGGATGCCAACTGAGGAGGCATTTAACGGTTTGGTAAAGGCTGGGCTGATCAAGCCTCTGGATAATTACAACCCGGTTAAGGCAAATCCCAATCTGGACACTAGCAAGTTTTGCCTCTACCATCGCACTGGACATGTTACCAATGACTGCGTCCCTTTAAAGCTGCTCATCCAAAGGCTTATTGATGAGGGGAAGATCGAGAAGGCTCCTCGCCCCAATGTGATTACCAATCCACTTCCGTGATCTTCACCAGAACCCAGGGCCCTCCCATCCAATATTAATACAGTCAATCAGTCTTTGTAGGATCTAGATTGTCTGTTTGTTTCTTTGATGAATGTCCTTTATCGGACAAGAGTCTGTCAAGTCCACGTTGGACTAGTTTTTTCTTCTAATAATAAAAGTCTTTGTTTCTTTTCCTGCTAGACTCGAGACATCACTTGCCCACCCACGTTACAATTAATTGAAATGGTCTTATCCTAGATGATCACCTTTGCTGCTCAATCGCTAATGCTTTGAAATAACTTATGTTTAAATTAATCGGAGTGAGAAAATCAATTAATATCCTTCTCAAATTGGGGCTTACCAACTCCCCATCTTGCATTTCATATGCTCACAATCTCTTCGTTGACCAAGGATTTGCATGAATCTTTCTCATTTAAAGCTTAAGCAAGCAACGAAGACTTAATTTCGTTTAGGTCATCCGGTAGGGATTGCGGTTGAAGCCTTTCACCCTAGGGAAGCCATTACCTCACCCTCACCAAACAATATCCTTTCATTTCAAGATCGGCATGTTTTGAAACCCCCATCTAGCCATCACCTTTCCTCCTTGCTGAGAGAAGTCCAAGCAATGCCAAGAAGTTAGCTTCGAGAGTTGGCAATGCATAAAAGATTCAAGTCATGAAGGAAGGAAAGATAATCCTCAACTCCTCAAAGAGGCCTTCCAAATTCTAAAAAGAAGGATTTTAAATCCTCACAATTCAGCAAAAAATTCCCGACTTCTCGAGAAGTTCTCCCATGATCAAAAAAAAAAAAAAAAAAAAAAAAAAAAAGAGGCCCGCTCTCGATAGCTTGGACTTCCTCTCACCATTACCTTAAAATCAATCCAGAGCCATCCTCTCGATTTTAGAGGATATTCCCATTTTCCTTAACCAATTCCAAGCCATCCTCTCAATTTTAGAGGATATTCCCTTTACAATTACCCTTGCCTTTGGTCAAAATCAAAATTTGAAATCAATCTTCCTCGCCTTAGATTTCCCAAACACATCCCCTCAAGCCAACCTCTCATTTTTAGAGGTTCAGTCAGTAAAAGGCCTAGCCGACCTCTCATCTTAAGAGGTCACAATTTTCCAAATTACCCGATGGCCGATCGAAGCCTTGAAGCCCAGCTACAGTTCCTACCGGATAGCAGTTTCATTCTAATATCTTCGAGATCTAAATCAAATTAATGCTTCATTGCTTGCTTAAATTGAAATCTAATCCATCTTGGTTCAAAATCATCAATCTAAGATTGTGCAAATTCAATCCATTCATTTGGAACTTCATGTGAGCATATGTCATTTCTCCTCCACAAACACTTGCCGCGAACGTCCCACTGGGGCTTCGCGTCCGTGTCTTTCATGGACACTCCAAGGGGACATGATCTTCAATCCTCCAATTCTCAAAATCCTCGAGGGTCCTCAAAATCTCGAAATTTCATATTCCTTCTCTTTTCAATCGGGATAAGCCCGAACTACGGCGACCTGAGCTCCTCATCATGGAGGGGAACGTAGGCAACCATAATTGGTCCGGTCGAAATCACAAATAAATCTCAAAAATCCGGTCTCATCAAGGACCGTCCCTATACACTTTCCATCCTTCCGGATTTGATCTCGATATCAGTTAGTTTTCTCCTTGTGATTAATCAAAATATTTGTTCATATCAGACTTAGTGTTTGAATAACCCGAACATCAATAAAGGGTTTTAAGCAGCTTCGTGATCATCATGAGTAAGACAAGTTTTCAAGTGTCTCGACAAGTCTTCTCTCTCTCCGTCATAGGGAAATAGAGCCAAACACTGTCTTTCTATCAGCAGGGCTTCCAAACACTTTTTCACACCTTGTCGTGTTTATACTCTCTCAAAAGAGTCAAACCCAAAGCAAGTGTGTCATACACAAATTCGGGATTCATTCCCACTTTTCAAAAAATGTGCCCCTGCACGTATATATTTCCAAGTCTGTGACTGATTGACTAAGGTCTGGAAAGATGGGTACCTCCTGGGTCGCGTGATGATTATGCCTGTAACAGGATTGCGTTAGACCTCTCATCATAACATTCCATTTTGGGCCAAATATTGGATCTGGGCGATGATGCCAAGGTTGAAGATGAACTTTGGGGCTGCCGTGACTGCTGGAATTTGCCTTTGGCGAAGTTGTCCTTTTACAAATGTTGGGGGCTAATTTCCCAAGAAAGTCAGTAAACGTGACCATCCATCAGACGTCGGAAGCGGGCATCTGCGGCAGCACCCCATCGGCGATCCGATACTTGCTCAAAACTCCGTCCAAAGCGGCTCAAAACTCTATATCCACTCTCCCTACTCACCGGTAAGCTTGGGAGAGGATTTGGCACACTTTGCACCCAAATACATCACCAACCCCCAACAAATGCCATCCTTCTTGCCATTTCTTGGGACGGACTAATACATATAAACAAATAAGCCTAGATGCTATCAATGGAATGCATTAGTTGCACAATACAAAGATTTTATTTTACAAAGTGAGAAGCAATAGATTAGTGCATGCATTGTTCCTTCTCTCTATCTAAGAGTCCAAAGCATGACAAAAGGGGATTTCTGCGGTCACTTCGACTCGGGATCATCCTCCTCATCCTCCTCGGGCATTTGTCGTCTTGGATGCTGCCTACCTCCTCCTCAGAGCCGATATGCTCCTGGCCGTCGCCGCCACCCTCCTATACCTCGTGGATCTCGCCATCCGAATCATCATCATCCTCATACTGGGCCCAAGGCCGGGGCTCGCCATAATATCCATGCCACTCAGGCACTGTGGCAAGCAGGGGGCTGGAAAGGATCATCCTCACCATCATCATCAAAGGCCCGTCTTGCAATGACAAATGAATCAAAAGTCCATCTTGAAGTGGCAAATCATCGTCAAAAGTCTGTCTCGCAACGGCAATGATCATCATGCAGCCAGTCTGGCAATGGGCAAGTCCTCAACAGCCCGTCTTGCAACGGCAATTCATCAGCAATACCCGTCTCGCAACGGCAAATTAACAGCAGAATCCATCTTGCAACGGTAATATCAACCGCAAAGTTCGTGTTCTACCTGAAAAATATTTCCAAAGTCAGCCAATCACTTCAAGTGATCATCGTGCGCACAACCCTTGCAGGTAAGCACAGCACAGGTATGAAAGCATATCTCATTCACCTGCAAATCATCATTACTTTCTCAGATAAAGTCATTTCAAGTCATAGAGTTCATCTCGCGATCCTTTTGAGTTTATCTCGGACACCTATTTGGGCTTGTTCCCATACCTCTTTAGGCTCGTTCCTATCCGTAGGCTTGTTCCTACACCTATTTTGGGCTTGTTCCTATACCTCTTAGGCTCGTTCCTATTCGTAGGCTTGTTCCTACACCTATTTTGGGCTTGTTCCTACACCTATTTTGGGCTTGTTCCTATATCTCTTTAGGCTCGTTCCTATCCGTTAGGCTTATTCCTACACCTATTTGGGCTTGTTCCCATACCTCTTTAGGCTCGTTCCTATCCGTAGGCTTGTTCCTACACCTATTTTGGGCTTGTTCCCATACCTCTTAGGCTCGTTCCTATTCGTAGGCTTGTTCCTACACCTATTTTGGGCTTGTTCCTATATCTCTTTAGGCTCGTTCCTATCCGTAGGCTTGTTCCTACACCTATTTGGGCTTGTTCCCATACCTCTTTAGGCTCGTTCTTATCCGTAGGCTTGTTCCTACACCTATTTGGGCTTGTTCCCATACCCAGCTAGGCTTGTTCCTATGCGTAGGCTTGTTCCTACACCTCTAGAGGCTCGTTCCCATACCTCGCTAGGCTTGTTCCTATGCGTAGGCTTGTTTCTACACCTCTAAAGGCTCGTTCCTATATCTCGCTAGGCTTGTTCCTATGCGTAGGCTTGTTCCTATAACTCTTCAGGCTTGTTCCTATGCTTCTTTAGGCTTGTGCCTATACCCTTTGGGTTTATTCCCATACCTCTTTAGGCTCGTTCCTACCCGTAGGCTTGTTCCTACACTTCTATAGGCTCATTCCTATACCTCGCTAGGCTTGTTCCTATGCGTAGGCTTGTTCCTACATCTCTATGGGCTCGTTCCTATATCTCGCTAGGCTTGTTCCTATGCGTAGGCTCGTTCCTACACTTCTATAGGCTCGTTCCTATACCTCGCTAGGCTTGTTCCTATGCGTAAGCTTGTTCCTACACCTCTAAAGGCTCGTTCCTATACCTCGCTAGGCTTGTTCCTATGCGTAGGCTTGTTCCTACAACTCTTCAGGCTTGTTTCTATGCTTCTTTAGGCTTGTGCCTATACCCTTTATGCTTGTTCCTACACCCCTTTAGGCTCGTCCCTATAATTCATTTGGGTTCAAAAACCCCCCTCTCTCAGTCTTTCACAAATATCATTACCAAGATCCTTGGCCCGGAACGGCCTTAAACTACCCGGTCCGGAAAGACTGTACAGATTTCCACAACCAATGGCCCGGAACGGCCTTAAACTACCCGGTCCGGAAAGACCGTACAGATTTCCACAACCAATGGCCCGGAACGGCCTTAAACTACCCGGTCCGGAAAGACCGTACAGATTTCCAATGACACAACCAATGGCCCGGAACGGCCTTAAACTACCGGGTCCGAAAAGACCGTACAGATTTCCAACACAACACACAATTGGCCCGGAACGGCCTTAAACTACCCGGTCCGGAAAGACCGCACAGATTTCCACAGTCAAATTAGCGGGTGACTCCCAAAGAAAAAAGTCAACATTTCCAGCGGGTGACTCCCAAAGAAAAAAGTCAACATCCCCAGCGGGTGACTCCCAAAGAAAAAAGTCAAATCACCGGGCGACTTCCCAAAGAAAAAAGTCATATCTTTCAGGGTGACTCCCCATCAAAACAGTCCAACCAGCGGGTGACTCCCAAAGAAAAAAAGTCAACGTTTCCAGCGGGTGACTCCCAAAGAAAAAGTCAACATCCCCAGCGGGTGACTCCCAAAGAAAAAAGTCAAATCCTCGGGTGAATCCCCATCGAAACAGTCAATCTTTGGGGTGACTCCCCTTGGAACAGTCAATCTCGGGTACAAACGCCCATCTTCGGGGTAACTCCCCTTGGAACAGTCAATCTCGGGTACAAACGCCCATCTCCGGGGTGACTCCCCTTGGAACAGTCAATCTCGGATACAAACGCCCATCTTCGGGGTGACTCCCCTTGGAACAGTCAATCTCGGGTACAAACGCCCATCTCCGGGGTGACTCCCCTTGGAACAGTCACTTTCGGGTACAAAACCCGTAGCCTTTCATTTGGCACCCCATCCTCAACGAACTACGATTTGGCTTGATTCCCCCACGGGATACGTAGGAATCCTCTTCATAAGAGGTCCAGCCACTTGACCATCTTGGTCACCTTTTTCCCCGCCATTCGTGTCCGGCTCGGGATTCTCATTTTTTATCGACGACCCCGCTTCCCATGGAAGTGACGTCGCCGAGGGGCTTTGTGAGTACCCCGATCCGAACTCAAGTTTTGGATTCAAATTAATTAAATTCGGGCTTGCATAAATTGCTAAGAATGCAATTAGAGTCCAAAGGTTCAAGCAGACCATCAATCCATTGGGCCTGCCAGCCACTCGGCCCATTATGGCCAAAAGATGTACGCTGTCGGACGACATGGACATTAAGGCGGTTTAACTGCCCATGTCGTCCGACATAGGAAGCTCAGTCAGGATGCCTATAAATAGAAGGCATGGCTGATCATTTTGGAGGGAGGCAAGGAAGAGAGCCAAAGTGAGGATAAAATTCTGAGAGCAATATCAGTAAAATAGGGGGAAACTCTTACCAAATAGAGTCTATCTCTCTCTCTCTCTCATACACACACACTCACCTCCCTCCTCACACACACACACTTCAAGGTCAAGACTCCAAGAAGCTTCCTTTGTTGGTGATTGAAGGGGTAGACACCATACTATTGGTGATTCTACCTTGTGGACTACAATAGGTAGCCACTAAACCTTTCTCCCTCTTTTAATAAAGTCTTTAAATATACCTTGCATGCATACTTGTTCTCATACCATGTAGAAATTGGGATTTTGCATGATAAAGGTGGTGGAGGAGTGAATCTTCAATATTCACTTCTCCCCACCTCAGATCTGGACATTTGGTGGCATACACACCAATAAAGTTTCAATCTTTGCCTAGCTACATTGGGTTAGGAAGTGATGGCTACTTCAAAGTGGCCATAAAGCGTGTGATTTATCACATTTGGTCACTAAAGCCATGTGATCTTCCCATTATACCCATATTATAGTATTATATTAATGTCTACAGGTCAATAAATATGCTTGGTTTGCTTGGGGAACAAAGGAGGAACCAAACGGTGAAGGGCACTGAAACAGCTCCCCCATGTCGTGCGACATAGGTCTCCATGGAGATCTGTGTCATACGACATGGGACTCCCAGAAAGGCTGCAATGCCATTCTTGGACTTCGGATCTACTAGGTTTATCCCTTTGTGACTCAAAGCCTACCTAAGCATCTTCGGCTCATAAGCCACTATTTGGGTGCCTAAACTCGGTTTGGTTGCAACCTATTTGATGGAAAGAGGATCGCCGTATGACATAGATGACATCAAAGGCTCTATGTCATATAACATCCGTGTCGACAAAGTCTATCGTGACTTTGTTCACTCCCGTCAATCCCAAACTGAGTTTTAGACCTTCAAATAGTGTCTTTCTTGAGTTGAATAAATGTCATTTCATTTACTGGCTTGCTTGGTCTTTGTAATAGGACAATCTGACCAAGAGACATCATGTCGTGCGACAACCTCTGCCTAGGAGGTCCTGTGTCGGACGACATGGGAAGTCTCTGGGCAGATTGTCTTACCTTCTGCCTTGTTATGATAATCATAATATGTAAAAGGGTGTGGCCCCCTCTTATGGCTCACAAGTTGTACTCAGCTTCCATATTATCAATGAAAATGTCAAATTTGCATTTTTCACACATCGACACATATTGCACACACACTTTGAATGTCCAAAAATTGTCCAATGTTGATTGAAAGTCTCGAAAGAGGCGTGTTGGGTGAACTCTCTAGTTCTTCCCAAACACGTAACTAGACTCCCGGACCCAAAATCTCTTAAAATAGGTTTTTCAATGTTTTCCTCTAAAAACGGCGTGGCGACTCCCAAAACCGAAGTTTTCAAAAACTTGTCGTATCATTTTCAATGCAAAAGAAACTCTTTTCAAAAAAGGGGGGGAAATGATACAGACGATTTTAATTTTTTCGGGCGAGCGTTCATTCAGCCATGCACTCTTTGTGTTACACTTCGTCCAAGTCCCCGGTTGGTTTTTGGCTTAGTACGTGTCATAAAGCCCAAGTGTATGTTTTTTACGCCGGGTTCCGCCACGAGTCAAGCTCGAAAGATTGAGACCGAAGGTCGTTCCCGACCCGAAATCTTGCGCTTTTCAGCCTTGACTTTGACGCGGAGCTCTGCCGAAAAATATACCCGAAGGTTCAACGTGACACCGTGTCACCAAACCCTCACTGTATGCACCGTGCCAGCCACAACTTGGCCAACGCCGAAAGCTAAGGCCCCTCGCGCAAGCGAGTCAGGAGAGGTCATGCCAAAATTTTGGCACGATCCCCGCCTTAACTTAAGGACGTTGACTTCGACCGTGGCCCGTGCGTCACGTACGTTGGAAGTTTGCGTGATCAGCTATCCTTAAGTTCACTTTTTCCTTTGTCGGTGGAACTCGCTTGCCTTATAGGACCCTCGCTCGGGATTGTCCGTCCCGAGAAGATGATCTACAAATGGAAACTAGGGGCTTATAAACGTAGTGACGAGATCCACTGATTAGAGCCTTAGGTTAGTTGCGAAAAAGAAGACACGATCTTTTCCAACCGATTAGGACTCTAAGAAAACGCGTTTTAAGTAAACATTAATCGCTAACTGCACATTGCACAAGCCCGAAACCCTGAGCCAAATACCCTTTTCCGAAGCCTAAACCCTGCCTTTCATTCCCTGCAGCGAGCAGAAAGTTGTTCAGAATTCCTGGTCAGCGCCTCGCCAGAATCACGATTCTGACGGCGTCGAGACGGTTCTTCGGTTCCCTCGGTTCCCTCGGCCCGAGAATATCCAGGACATGTCTAGCACATCGAGAAATCGTGACTGGGACGGACCCCCGCCACTGGTAACAGATATGACATTGGAAGAAGCCATCCGGGCTTGTGAGGTTCACAAGAGGCAGAAAGAAGATCAACAGAATTTCGTGGTACAGCTTCTGAATGAGCGAGGTATAGCAGCTATCCCCCAGTCAGACGGTACTTTCATCCTAGTCGAGGACGACGATTCCCCGAAGCCAGTTCCTCAAACCTTCAACCAAGTTCCTCCCCCGCCAACTTATGGGATGCCTTCGAACCAAGGAAATAGCCGACCTAGGCTTCACGTTGCCACCTCTCAGGGCAACCCTGCCATATACGGCCAAGCCAGTGCTACTCCCATCACTCAGTACCACCAGCTCACCGCTGGACCATCTCAAATAGATGCCAATATCCTCCAATACCCTCCTGGGTTCATCCCATTGCC
The DNA here is from genome assembly GCA_022495995.1 of Adenophora triphylla var. japonica. NCBI lineage: Eukaryota > Viridiplantae > Streptophyta > Magnoliopsida > Asterales > Campanulaceae > Adenophora > Adenophora triphylla. The sequence continues at coordinate 259,516 of JAFEMH010001285.1, forward strand.
TATACACGAATCCCAAAACATCGGGGACAAACCCCGATACAGTCCAGAGAAGGCCCCCATATATCCCCATATATCAAGCCTTCCACCTCCAATCACTACCGCTCACATGGTAGCACCCGGCGCCGAGCCTCAAAGTCCACCACTGGACCCAACCTTAGCCTGGATGGTCGAACAGATGAAAGACCTGAAAGCCACCATGAGCATCTCAAAGCAGGAAACGCTCAAATCCACAAATTCGGGAATGGTCATGCCTCTCCTTGCCAAGTTCAGAATGCCGGAGATGGACCGATTCGACGGAACCGAATGTCCTCAAACGCATGTCAACACCTACGTTCTCGGCATGAGAGCTAAAGGAGCAACCCTCCAGCAAATGGTCAATCACTTCCAGCATACGCTCAAGAGTTCAGCGTTACGATGGATCCTAAGGGTCAAGCCTGCAGATCGCCGTATCTGGGATCAGATCAGTAACATCTTCCTAGAGTGGTATAGATCTAACTTAGAGAGGGAAACAAGTCGTGAGGACTTAATCACCACCGAGCACAAAGCAGATGAAAGCGTCGGAGAATTCTACAAGAGGTGGAGTTGGAAACTCTCCGAGATCATGGAGCCACTCTCCAAGAATGAACATATGCGGATCTTCAAGTCCTGCTTAAGACCGTCCATCAGAACTCTCATCAGTCATCACTTCTTCCCAGATCTCCGGGCCATGGTCAATGCCGGCTCACAGTTCGAGAAGGATCTCAAGGAAAAGTTGGCTACTGCACAGCCATACAGATACCGATCGGCAGTTGCATTCAATCCCGCACCGACGCCCGACAAAGGGAAAGATACGTCTGTCAACTACATCCATCAAGGACAGTAGTCGGGCAACAGAAACCCAGTCCCACAAAGCAATAACTCCACTTCGAAGCAGCCTGCCGTACACTTCGACAAGTTGGACATGCTGCTGAGTAAGATGCTGGAAGGATTGATCAAGGAAGGCCTCCTCAAACCCATTACAAACTATAAACCCAAGAATCCCATAGTCAACGCTGACAAGAGAAAGTACTGCGCCTTCCATCAGTATCATGGCCATACCACCGACAACTGCGTGGGGTTACGGTACGAAATTCAGAATTTGATAGAGGAAGGAAAGTTGGAGCGTCCCCGTGGATCTAATACAGTCGAAAACCCTTTTCCAAACAACAACAATGTGAATTCCATTGAGTGGGTGCCCAAGAAGATCGCCGCAGAGCCAGTTCCTCCGCATCTTCCAGCCGGGTCCCCATCGAATGTCCACACCAGTTACGATGTTTGTGACTGCTCCGCATGCCTGGAGTACGAGTCCCAAGACATGATCAAGGGTAATTCCCCCAGAGAGCAGAAGAAGAAGTCTTCTCAACAGAAGCTGATAGAAAGATATGAGGCTGGAGACACCAGTGTGGGTACACTCGGAGAGCCATCCGGGAGGTTCAATTACTACGTACTTTACTCCAGCCAGTCCTCCCTTCCTCCAGGCCACACAGCTTTAGAGCAGACGGGTGTGGAAAAGCCGAAAATTCCTGCTGACACCAGAGTTCAGGCCTCAGGGCTCCGGAATACCTCAGATCTTGGTAATCTTACTGCCAGTCAGAAGCTTAACCCCCCGCGGGATCAGCCAAGGTTCAATTTGCCCAGCTTCAGGCACGGGCCGGTAAAGGAAAATCAAAGTCAGCTTGGCACTCGCACTCAATCAACGTGCTAACCAAGGGCGGCCACCGCCACAAATAGCCTCAACACAATCCCGAGGCACCAGCAAAGGCTTTACCTCGCAAGAGGAAGACAGGAAACGGATGGCTTGATGACTCTCCTTCTCCGGATAGAGACCAGATCTACGATTCACGACTGTATGGCAGTATGCTCACTTTCTGTGACAAAGATCTGCCGAGAGACGCCTCAGAGCACAATGAAGCCTTGTACATCACTCTCAAGCTCAACACCATATCTCTCCCCGGAGTATTGGTAGACAACAGATCAGCAGTTAATATCCTCCCTCTCAGCATGATGCGTGCCCTGCGCATCGACAGAGGCCACATGATTCCATCTGCCCGGACTATCAAGGCCTATGACAGCACATCTCGTCCCATCCTGGGGACGGTGACTCTGGAGCTCTGGTTCGAAACCCAAATGGTGCCAGCAAAATTCCACGTGATGGACATTCCGTCCGAATTCACAGCTCTTTTGGGATGCCCTTGGCTACATCACATGAAAGCCATAGCTTCCACTCTCCATCAATGCGTCAAGTTCATTAACCGGCAGGGAGATCTTGAAGTCATCAGAGGGGATAGTTTCCTCATAGGAAATGAAGCCGAGACAACAGCCAAGCGTGCCCGCAGACAGGCACCGGGGCTACCTCCTTCAAGCCGACCAAGAGACTATCGGGGCAAATCTCATCAGAATCCCTCAAAGTCCGGAGATGCTAACTATGTCAACGTCCTCGAGTAGACAGACCCTGAAGCAGTCCGATACATCAAGTTCAACTGCCGTTTCTGACACTTGGAGGCAGATTGGAAAGAAACCCTGAGCATCGCCATGATGCGGGCACGTAAACCCCCTGTCCCCGATCGGAGATTTGTCAGCATCCTTCAAACCTACTCTCTGGCCCCGCCAGGCGAGGAAATCTTCGTGATAAAGGTCAACAAGCATCGTCACACTCGTGATGAATGTATGGCAGTCATATGGGATGTCCTCCACGAGGAATTGCCCACTGAGCCCCTCTTCTCGAGCGAAGGGCATGATGTTTTTCTAGCAGATCCAACAGCGCAGAAGGATGCGAGGCGTCCTTACGTCTGGGTTGAGCCGTCAGACGACAATAAATCAGGACTCTCCGGAGTCAAGGACGCGGCAGATCCGCGGGAAGACCCCTACATACATATGCTCAGTTTCGAGGACGGCACCAGTTCTGATGATGTCACCTATGACCATGGCACTAATACCATGGAAATTGTCAAGCTCAACATCCCGTACAGGCAGTTATCCGGCGAATGGAAACAACTGGTTGACACGACAAAGAACCCCTCTGATCAAGTGACCGACGACGACTTCGTCAACATCATATTTTCCAGATATCCCGATGATACCAAGGATCCGGTCCTTATCATCAGATTCTGCAACGCCAAAGTTACCCTCGACGACTGCCTGCTCATGGTAAACGAGGCCCTGGCCAATCGAGCTCAGAGCTCATCATCACTTCCGGCTACCAGCCCCAGTGGCAACCGGCCCGTACCGTCAGTCAAGCTTACAGCCACAAACGCCGCCAAGGCCAAGGGCAACAGCAAAGGGGACAAAGCTCCTCACCCTGCTACTAATCAGATCAACCTCAGGAATGCTTCCAGTAGCCACCCTGAAAACATCTGTGAGAGTCTTCCCCGCAAGACAGATCAATCTTCCGATGAAGGGAATGATCACCTTAGCATCAACATGCTCCAGTTCGATCCTGCTCCCAGTCGTCACGGCCACGGATTCAGCATCCCGCCAGCAAACTGCTAGCTTTGATAGACTTGGCGATCCAGCGAGATCACGAGACTATCAACATCGCAGAATTCAACACCCCTGTGGGTTCAATCAAGCAGATATGGGCAAACTTCTTGGTAACCGAGATCAAGGAAGGCCGCATGGAATGTCCCAGCCCGACTTCCTTCGTCAACATAATCTAAGCGTTTCCGCCATTTGGGGATCTGGATGTGATCACAGTTCTGGACACTAGTCAGACGGAGCGCACCTACGGAGACTGTTTAGCTCTCGCAAGGAAAGCCCTCATGGAACTAGCCGCTCAAGAGAACCATCTCTGGGACGATAACCAAGCTCAAAAGACCCACAGGGACCAAGCCCTTAAAGTGTCACAAGCAGCTTGCACGAGAAAGCTAGAGGCCACTCTAGACCAGTTCGACCTCAAGGGTTTTGCTCACGGCAACTTCCTGGACTACCGTATTTTCTCATCCAACCCCCTCCGGCCAGCGAGGGCGGTCAACGGTCCCGATGACCTAGGATATGGAATGACACAGCAGGACGAGTACCAGCGCTTACCTCCCCGAGGAAAGCAAGTTCTCTATGAAAGCGACGATGGAGACGATGAAACCATTCTCTTCCAAGCCGAGCATGAGGTCAACAAAACCGGAATCCCAAGGATCCTGGGAGGATGGGGACGGATCATTTCCGCTCTCAAACTGAAAGGCCAACTGAGAGAGGAAGGTCTATTCAAAAATAAAAGAAAGATGGGAATACATCTCCAGCAACTACTCAGGGAGATTCCACAGACTGCGACATTCGTTTACAGAAACGATCAACTGGGACAGCAACCAGTTACATGGGCAGATGTCCTGGAAGCCGTGTACTCACCTTCTGACATATCCGCTACTCAGATAAAGAAGAAGGGAAAGCTCTCCCCGATGGAAGTATATCTAGACTGCCGCGCGCAGTTTAAGGAAGCACTGGCTATTCTCACATGGGAAGAAATGCAGGCGCTAACTCTCGACGCAGGCTCTACTGCAAGACAGTTGATTTGGGCTAAGAGTGGAGGAAAATTAGCAAACCATGAGTATCGCCAAACCCAAATCCAGAATGCCCTGAGCATGCTCAGCAAGAAGGAAAGGAGCGCGGTATACCGTGAAGAGATCAAGGAGACAGTTCGCATGAACCAAGAACTCTCCAACCTTCCTCGGAGGGTCAGCGATGCACAGTTCAGTCCTGGCAACCACTGTTGCTCACTGACGTTCGAACAACTACGGCAATCCATAAACTACCTCCCCACAGAGGCACCAAAGCCAGTATCCTGGGACAGAACCCGGAAAGCTGCCGAAGCCCCCGGGAATGCATCTACAGTCAACGAAGTGAAGGAAGACTTATGGCCCTATGCTTCGAGGAGTCCTCTTCTGACTATGGCTCAGCTCAGAGCGACCTGTTCAGAAGGAGCCAAGCCTGATGTCAGCGTCCTAACCCGATCGGGTCAAATTCATGCATTACCACCTAAGGCCACCAAAAAGCCGACAGAGCCAGAACCGCAACCCGGCCTGCCCGAAGACACAAGTTCCATGAAAGAGGACCCGATCCTCACTCAGCTCAAGCAAACCCAGGCGAACATTTCCCTTTGGTCCCTGCTCACATCTTCGTATCCTCACAAGCTCAAGCTAGAGGAAAGTCTGGCCCGTACCATGGTCCCCGTGGACGCAACCCCAGACGAAGTAATTCAGATGATCGGCAACATCCACTATGGCAACATTATAACCTTCACAGATTTGGACCTTCCAAAATTTGGGGTTCATCACAATGAGCCGCTCTACATCAAAGTCCAGCTGGACGAGCGTCGCCTTCCACGTGTGTTGGTGGACGGAGGTTCCGGAATGAATGTCTTACCCGCCAAGATGATGGACCTTCTTGACATCAAGTCCACAGATCTGAAGCCTTCAGTCCACACTGTCAAGGCCTATGACTCTACTTCCCGTACAGTTCTCGGGGTTGCTACTCTAAATATCTGGTTCGGCAAGTGGATGATCCCCACCGAATTCCAAGTGTTGGACATTCCAATCACCTTCACAGCCATCCTGGGGCGACCCTGGCTGCATCAGATCAATGGCGTGGCATCCACCCTTCACCAGTGTATCAAGTTCATGCAAGGCAACGAGTTAACCACAGTCTACGGCGACAGCGTCACCACCGAGGGGACCAGCACCAACGGCATTCCTGTGTTAGAAATCAAGCATGATGACGACATGGCATTAACTGGATTCACTTTGGAGACCTCCAAAATCCAAATATGCATCGTGGACCTTCCACTGTTTCAAGACAAGATTCCTCCCGCCATGAAGATGATAAAACTCATGAATTTCATCCCAGGACTGGGGCTCGACAAAAGGTTACAAGGCCAACACCAAGTCATCGAAGTCAAGGACCACACCACGGTCCAGGGGCTTGGCTATGTGCCAACACCAGCTGATATCAGGGAAAACAAAAGGCTCACCCGCACCAAGGCAGCAGCCCGCAAAAGGGGAACCTCCTACGGCACACCCAACCTCCGGCCTTACAGTTTCGACCTCGCTCATTACTTCACCAAGGGAACCGACAGCAGAACTGAGGGGACCGACCAGGGAACCGACAGCAGAACTGAGGGGACCGACAGCAGAACTGAGGGGACCGACAGTGGAACTGATGAAGATGAGAAAGAAGCAGGGATAGTCAGCACAGAGACTACCAAAAGAATGGAAAAGCTAGCACGGGACCTCAAGCGTTTCAGAGGACTCAAGGCTAATCCGATAAGGGGAGCGTTCCTCGACATCACAGCTCTACCTGGACCAATTGCCACCACAGTTCAGCATGAGTACACACTCAAGGGAATCCCAGACTTGGAAGAGCAACTCAAGGCACTCTCCATGGGAAACAGACTGTTCGCGTCAGCCGCCGAGGCCACATTCGAGACAGTAACTCCAAAGCAGAAGGAACCAGAATTCATAGAAGAAGCTCTCAGTGGACCCGCTCTACAGAGTCTTTTTGAAAAAGTCATGGAGGTACCAAACCTGATTGACCTGGGCTCCGAAAACAACATGATCGCCATGATTGGGACAGCGAAGCCAAGCCTCTCGACCCCGAACCCTCATCAAGCATCCGGAATGCCTGAAGAAGCGGGTAACTTTCACCGGACCAAGGGCAAGCCAGGCAGAATTGGAAGATAAGCTGGGCCTGCACCCACATCTCCCTAAACCCGGTCTCAAACCCTCTGAGTCAGTCCTTGTTATAGTCCAGTCCTCTGAGTCGTCCAACGGCCTTACGCCGGAAGACTATGATAGTGTAGCTAACAATGTATTTCCGTTCGTATCTAATGAAAAATCTAACCTTTCGGAGTATCCCCTCATTGCCACTTTAACAATTGATAAGTTAACAAACAACTTAAAAGACGTTAATAACGAATCACTTGATAAAGAAGAAGACACATTAAACGAACAATACATTAAAGAAGTTCTCAAGCGTGTAGTAGACCGAGAGGACAATCGGGCCCAAGCTGTCGAAGAGGTTATGTAATTGTCACGGCCAGAATCACAAGTGATATCCAAGGTAATAACTGCACCAACGATAGCACTTGAGATAGCACACACACACTTCGAAAATAAAACAATTTTGTAAAAGAGTTTGCAGCGAAATAAAAACACAAAAATTATTTTTCTCAAGTTATATAAATATAACTTGAGAGTGCCTCTTAGGCAAGACTTTATAATCACTATAAATGAATTTACAAAGTCGAAAGTTCCCTATAGCTATAACTATTTTGAGCTCAATGGAACAAGAGATAAAGAACGGAATCCTATCCTAGCCTTCACACAACTTGATACCAATGTAATCAAGTGCGAAATTACAAGGGAGAAAGGATTAAAAAGAACCAAACAAAGAACTTTATCTCTAAGCTTTCGAAGGTGTGAATGTGATGATGTAATTGGCATATCTTCAAATGAAACCTTCCAAGCTTATTTATAGTCTTCAAATACTTGAAGGCAACTCAATTAACAGCCTTGGGGCTGGTCTTGCACGTGGAGGAAGTATAGGAAGAGTGGGTGAAGTTGTTCCAGATTTTTAGCTCCACTTCCTCAATTTTAGCAACCAAGTTGTTTTATCCTTAAGCCAAGCTTCCACGCCTTGTACTCCCATGCTTTATCAACCTTGTACTTCTTTTATAACTCAGCAACAACTCTTGACCAAGTCTTCACACGTTTTGTTTGTTATTGCCCAAGTTACGAATTTATACATAAAATGTATAAATTCTTTTCTTCCAATTTCCACACGTGTCTAGCTCTTTCTTTGATGCTATTGCACTCTGAAATATAAACACAAACCATAGACTATACAGAGTTTATTAGCACATTAGTCCATTAAATAATAAACAAGAAATATACAACTATATAATTTTCAGTACAGGAAATCATCTGCGATATCACCTGGACTTTTGGGAAATCATCTACGATATCACCTGCAGTTTACACTAACAATCTCCCCCTTAGTTGGATATTTCTTTCCAAACTCAATGTGCTGCTGTCCTGTAAGATTAGTCTATATACAAATGTACAGAGCATAGAAACAAGATAATATCTCCACAAAAATTAACTCCCCCTTAACCAAGGAGCTAATAACAAACAATGATTAATCATTTAAAACTAATTTATTTCAAACTTTAACAAGTTTTCAAAATAAACTAAGTTACCATTAAAGACCATAACCATTGTAGCCAAAAAATCATCCAAAGCTAGCAAAAACAACCTAGCAGTTAAGTTATAAACAAACCAACTAAAGTGTTTAGCAAACCAATATAAACAGAAAAAGGAAATTGTTTAGAGAACCACAAACATCACCAAAATAAAAGAAATTGTTTTTAGGACCACCACAAAAACAGTCACCCACATGATAGTGGCAACATCAACCTTCAGGTTTGTCAACCTTCGTGTTTCAACTTTCTTCTTCTTCAAACTCCTCTTCTTCTTCATCTTCCTCCTGATCTCCTTCCCTATCACTTCCACCATCACTTGGGCCGATCGGTGGTAGCACTGCAGTAGCACCGGCTCCGGTGGTTGCAGTAGCAGATCCTCCCCCTGTTTGGGAAGAAATTTCATCAATAAAAGCATCTGTAACCTGCTTAAGCTTAGCCCATCCCTCAGCAAGTTCTCCCATTGCACTTGATTGTTTGTGCAAGAAGTTAATCACTGTTGCCTTTGGGATTGATGGACCAGAGTTGCCCAGAAGATTCATCATGTTGGTTAGAATACTTGCAGCATCAGTTCTGCAAAAGTATTAGGGGCAACACACAGGGAAGCACTTGGGATATCACGTGAGATAGCACTGGGAAGAACAGGGGCTGTTTCATCAGATTTGTTCCAAGGAAGATCTTTTGTATACCTTTTGCCCTTTTTCAGTTGTTGATCAATGGTATAATACTCAGGTTCAGTGGTAAAAACATCAGAGGCTTCAATGGGCAAGGATTGAAATACCAAAACTTTGAAGATTAGAGAAGGATAGGGGAAAAAGCTAATCTTCACTTCCTTTTTTCTACCCCAAGAAGCTAAGTGTTTGAACACTAATCTTCCAAAGTTAATCCTTAAATTCTTACCCAATCTATACAACACATTTGCATGCTCCAATGTCACAATAGGTTCATTAGTTGTAGGGAGCCAATTGAAGATGCATAATTTGTGAAGCACAAAATATAGAGAAGTAAGCCTAGAAGCATGAAGTTTCTCTTTTAAAGGCCAGGACTGCAGTTTGTTGTGAGTGAGCAATTTTACCATTTCATCTCTATTGACCCTAATGCTCTCATCATCTACATTTGGGAGGCCTAAAACTTTGTTAATTAGGGCTGGAGTAAAAGAATAGACTTTTCCCCTAACAAACACTTTCCCATATTTTGCAGACCCTTCATCATCCAAATGAGCATGCAAGTTAGCAAAGAAATTGCGTATAACACTCTCAACAAACACAGAAGCATGATTATTAGCATTAAGAAAATTCCTGTCCTTCAAAAACTGAACCACTCCTTCTTTTTTCAACTGACCCTCATCAATGTGCTTTTATTTTAACAACCTTTTACTCTAATTGTTCAACCAAAATTCCATATTTTCTTTCTTGTAAAATTCTAGAGTAAGAAAAGGTTTAGGAAAAGCTTTATCCTCTTCAATTCGAATAGCCTCATCACCAGAATTACCACTAGAGGAATGAGTAGGAACAGAGGAGGGGGCAGGTGTTACCTCAGATGATATCTTCTTCTTGCTAGCACCTTTGGTAGCACTCACAGTAGCTTGCCCTTGGCCTTCTTTTTTTTGAAAATCAGAGAGGGTCTCCTCCTCATCACCATCTACCCAAGCATCAAATGAGTCCACAGAAGGCTCCTTCTCCTTGTTTGCATCAAAGTTCTCGTCACTCACATGGGGTGAGGACACATCAAGAGAGCTTTCTGAGACTTCAACCGGATCTAAGGAGGTATTTGATGTTGCCTTGGACCTGATTGACCTAATGCGGTTGGAGGATCTTCTTTTTGCAACTTGAGGAGACAGCTTGGAAGTTGGGGCTTTCCTCTTTCTCTTTGGCTCGGCTGGAATGAGAGTTACCTTAGGGATTCCATGTTCAAATGAGGCAACGGGGGCAGTGGCTGGAACAATCGCCATTGTAGGTAGAGAAGAACTTGGAGTGATCATTGGTGAAGTTTCCATGGCCACACGAGAAGCCACGGATGGAGCAAGGCTTGGTGAAATGTCCATTTGGTCCGTGTGAGATGGTTCGATATTGGTTTTGGATGGAGAAGCCATGGAGATTTGTATGAGATTTTGGAACGTATTTTGACCTAGGATTTTGGGAGAGAAGAAGGCGTTGGAACAAAGGTTTAAGAGAGAAGAGAGGGTAACGGATAGAGAGAGAAACGGAGGAGGTTGAGTGAAAATAGGAGAGTGAGAGATTAGATAGGGAACATAATTATAAATTGATTTGACATCTAAAACCTATCTAAACTACCCCTATTAATTCTCAAACTAATCCCCATCCACACAATTTCAAAATAAACCCTAACCACATCTTTTAAAACCTCAACACTTCTTTTTTTTTTTTTTTTTTTTTATAAAAAACAACACGGTTGCAAAATGAAATAAAAGATTTTTTTTATGTAAAACGTAAAAGAATAAAAAATAAGTAAACTAAAACATTTTGCAACTAGGCCCAAAACATTATATGCACAAATAAAAATAAATATGGGTTAGTTACAAAACAAGTTTACTAAAAAATAAAGGAAACTTGTTGAAGACGTTTTCAAAATCGTAAACTCTTTAATTAAAAAGACTTTCAGATTTTGAAAAATTAATCAACAACATTTCGAAAATAAGAAATAAAAAACTAATATAGCACACACTAATGTGTTAAGGCAATGATGGTAACACGTAGGATAACACATGTGATATAAAACCTCTTGATAAATATTTTCAGTTTCAAACACTTGAGGTATAATAAACTTAGCCTTTTTAGACACTTCAGGCATAACAAGCTGAGCATTTTTCATGCACTTTAGGCATTATATGCCTATATATATATATTTTTTAAGTACATTGCTTGTTAATCACGTATCAATACACTTCTTTAAACAAGAAAGCAACGTAGTAACGAGCTCCGTGCTTCGAGTTATATTTCAAGTGTAAAGATAAAGTGATTTATGCCTTTCAAGTAGGGTACACTGTAGTAGCGAACTCCATGTCCCTAATACTTAGCATAAACCACCTCATACATTCTCATTGACAAGAGTACATCGTTGCAGCGAACACCATGCCCCGAGCTCGAGAGAATAGTATGGATAAAATGCCTTTCCCTTTTATTTATCAAAAAGAAAAGATTAGTGACTTTGTCACTTTAAGCATATGAAGGGGAGTGATATCACACATGATAATCTAAGTAATAACCTGTCATAACAAAAAGGTCAGCATGTGCCACTGTTAGAACTAAGCCAACCAGATTAAAAGAGAATGAAATCATTTTTTTTAAATAAATAAAGGAAAAAAAATACACTAATATACAAGTGTTACCCTGAGTGATAACATCACCACAGGGTAGCACAGAGTGCAGAACTCTCGTAGATTACAAAGACCAAGAGATCTTTTCAAACTAGAAAATCTCTCGTGGTCTACAGGCCTTCGTAAAGATATCGGCCCGGTTGATACTTAGTATCAATATGATCAATGTTAATTAGGCCTTTATCTACCATATCTCTAAAAAAATGATGGCGTATGTCTATGTGCTTAGTACGCGAATGTTGAACAGGGTTTTTTTGAAATGTTGATAGCACTCAGGTTATCACAGTACATAGTCAAGGAATTACTCTCTAGGCCATAGTCATCTAACATATGTTTTAGCCAAATAAGTTGTTAACAACAACTCCCAGATGCAACATACTCAGACTCAGCTGTGGAAAGAGAGACACAATTTTGTTTACAACTATACCATGAAACTAAATTATTACCCAAGTAAAAACACCCCCCACTAGTACTCTTCCTATCATCCATATCCCCCGCCCAATCCGAGTCACTAAAGCCTACCAAATTGGTATTAGTATCCTTATTAAACCAAATCCCTAATTCAATTGTTCCTGAGACATATTTCATTATCTTTTTGACAGAATTAAGGTGAGAGACTTTAGGATTGGCTTGATAACGTGCACAAACATACACGCTGAACATGATATCAGGATGACTAGAAGTGAGATAAAGAAGGCTACCTATCATAGAACGATATAGAGTAGGATTAACATCCTCACCTACTTGGTCTCTACCAAGTTTGAGAGAAGAACACATAGGGATTTTTGAACTTTTTGCTCCTTCCAACCCAAACCTTTTTACTAGGCTCTTTGCATACTTGCTTTGTGAAATGAATATTCCTTCATTTGATTGTTTCACCTGCAAGCCTAGAAAGAATGTTAACTCACCAATCATGCTCATTTCAAATGTTGATGTCATAGCCTCTACAAAATCTTTTAAACATGTTTGAGAGGTAGAGCCATAGACTATGTCATCAACATAGATTTGAACAATGACTATTTCTTTGCCATGCCTTAGGATAAATAAGGTCCTATCTGCTTCACCTCTTGTAAAACCATATTCAAGTAAGAAAGAGGTTAAGCGACCATACCATGCACGTGGAGCTTGTTTCAAGCCATATAAGGCTTTATCAAGTCTATACACATGGTTTGGTAGATGAGGATCTTCAAATCCTTTTGGTTGTTCAACAAAAACTTCTTCTTTTAAATAACCATTTAAAAAGGCAGCTTTAACATCCATTTGAAACAAAGTAATTTTTAGAAAACAAGCAATAGCCAAGAGGAGTCTTATGGATTCTATTCTAGCAACGGGAGCAAAGGTCTTATCAAAGTCAACACCTTCAATTTGGGTGTAACCTTGGGCTACGAGACGAGCTTTGTTCCTAACAATATTTCCTTGCTCATCTGATTTATTCTTGAAAATCCATTTTGTACCAATTACATTTGTATTAATGGGACGTGGTACTAAACACCAAACTTCATTACGAGCAAATTGTTCAAGTTCCTCTTGCATGGCATGTATCCAAAAATTATCTTTTAAAGCTTCAGAAATATTTTTGGGTTCTAAAAAAGAGACAAAACAGAAATATTTTACCTTATGGTATGTGGTGGACATGCACACATACCTTGCCATTTCAAGGTTACTAATGTGTCCTTTATTCCTTGTTCGTACCCCCTCACTTGCTTCTCCAATGATTTGAGATGAAGGATGATCTCTTCTGATCCTAGCTGGTGGATCCCTTCTCAAATCTTCATGCACATGAGCATCATCATCTGACTGTTCCTCCTTTTCAGTTGCTGGACTGGTCTTGGGTGATACCGGAGATGCTATCCCTTCTGTGACAGCACTTGTGCCAGCACCTGGGGTATCACTTACTTGATTTTGATCCTCCACACTACTAGAAAAAGAAGTATTAGGGTCAGCTGATTACCGACCCAAAAAGTCAATTTGCCATCCCAAAAAACATTTAGGTCGGCTAAAAGGACGGGAAATGTTGGTCCTAAATAACATGCGACTCAAAAAGATTAAGGACCCCCGTCACCGTCCCAAAAAAGTTATTTAGGTCTAAAAACTTGGACCTTAATAGTATTGAATTTATTTATTGTTGGCGGTTAAATTTGGAGGGAAAATATTTTTGCGGGGAAATAATTGGGTATTATTCTAGCCGACCCAAATAATATTATAAAAAATTAAATACAACCCCAAATTACTATTGAGAAATTAATATAGAATATATATATATATATATATATATATATATATATATATATATATATATATATATATAATTAACATGATTAATCCAACTGGTCAATAATAACAAATCAATTTATTTAACATAGTTAATCCTATATACATCATCACATCAAAATCAATTTGTACCCAAAATAAGTATTTGCAGAATAGATCACATATCCAAAATAAAGAAGATACAAAAATATGTCTATAACCAGTCCCAATCTATTCTCCATCAAACTGGTTTTTTCCACAATGTTCTCCGGTGAATCCCGGAATTGACAATGCAACCTGAAAAAAATAAATGAATAACACTATGTTAATTTGAGTATCTTGATAAAGCAAAATTATGAGTTTCATTAATTAAAAAGGAAAAATTATAAGCAGCTCCCTTTTTCTGGCTAACGTTGTCTTATGATTCCAATAATGCGGATTTTTGACATGCGCCTGCCAAATCAGTAGATAACACTAAGATTCTTTCTCATTGTACCCATTTAGTGAAACAACACTTTCTAATTTTGTTGCTCCAAATGTGAAATATCAATAGAGATTTCTGTACTCCATCACCTGTAACACTTGCTAAATCATCAAAAACAACGTTAATTGATTCCTGAATGGTTTTTAACCTAAGGTTATAAACCCTGTATGCTCGACTGTCCTGAGCATACCCAAGAAATATAGCCTTATCACTTTTAGAGTCAAATATAGCTAAGTAATCCCGATCATTTAGAACATAACACACACAACCAAATGTATGAAAATAATGAACCTTTGGTACCCTACCATTCAAAATTTCATAAGGTGTCATTCTAGTACCGGGTCTTAGAAAAACTCTATTGGCCGTGTGACAAGCTGTGTTTAGGGCCTCACTCAAAATCTTTTGAAATTCTTTTTGAAAACAACATCACACGTGCCATCTCAAGTAAGGTCTTGTTTTTCCTTTCAGCCACCCCATTTTGTTGAGGTGTTTTGGGAGCAGAAAACTCATGTTTAATTACTTTTAATTCACAAAAAGTAAAGAACAATGAATTATCAAACTCCGTTCCATGATCAGACCTTATTCGCATGATAAGAGCAGAAAACATGTTTTTGATTTTAGCATGTAAGATCTTAAACTTTTCAAAAGTTTCGATTTTCTTTCAAAAATATACCCAAGTAAATCTAGAAAAATCATCAACTATTACAAAAGTATATTTCTTACCTCCTAAACTGTCTACCTCAACTGGACCCATTAAATCCATATGCATTAATTGAAAACGGTCGTTGTCCCGTAATACTCCTCATTATGTTGGGTAGCACTATGGGTAGCACGTGTTTGTTTACCCTTGAGACAATCTTCACATATGATTTTCGTACTTATGTCCGTATCTAGGTATACCTCTTACAGCTTCAGCATTAATGAGTTTCATAATGTTTCGAAAATGGACATGACCCAACTTTTGATGCCATAAGGTAGCATCATCAACCCTCACAGAATGACACACTTGTTTATCCTCAACAAGATAATAGTTATTACTTGACCTAGTACCACTCATAACACAGTTATTGGTACAATAAAAAACTTCACAAGTGTTTTTGTTGAATTTCACTTCAAGGTTGTCATCACAAAGTTGGCTAATACTAATTAAATTAGTTACAAGTCCATCAACATGCAAAACATTTTTCAAAGCAGGAAATCCAGGTACATTTAATATGCCTTTTCCTACTATATTACTCTTGCCACCACCACCATATGTTACACTACCACCTTAAATAGGTTCATATTCCTTTAAAAACATTTTTGTTCCAGTCATATGACGAGAACAACCACTATCAAAATACCATGAACCTTCAACATTAGTTTTTAAAGCAGTGCACACAACATAACATCTTAGGTTAGATTTAGATTTCCACACTTTTCTACTTTGATAATTTTTCTTCTGACTACCAGTGATATCTGACGTGCTAGGTAGCACTTCAGGTATCACACAGGAACTGAACTATTTCTTTAAAAGTGTTTTACAATCATTTTTCAAATGTCCAGAAGAGTAACAGTAGTTACATATTTTTACCTTGTCAGAAGACTTATCAGAAGATATTAGTTCAACGTTGTCTCTTTCTTTAACAAAAACTACCTTATCTTCCTTATTAGCCAAAGTAGATATAATAGCATTTAAAGACTCTTGAAAACCCATACCTGCCTTGAGTGGTTTGCTCAACCCAAGAATTGCATCTAACTTGGAAGAACTCGTGTTGAGTTTCTTAAATGTTGCTTCGGCAAGAGTAAGCTTGGCCTTGACTTTATCCAGCTCCACATCCTTCTTTGTGAGTTGAACTTCCAATCTAGTCAAGCCATCAGTCAGGTCTTGAACCTCTTTGGACAGAGAGATCACCTTCTTGTTCTCTTTCTTCCATTCGTCCACCAATTCTTTGCAAAGGTTCTTAAGACCACGAATGACACGAATGAGTTCATCCTTGCTGAACTCCTCACTTTGTTCACCCTCTTATGAACTACCTGCATCCATGTTAACAGAACCCACAAAACAAACATCATTTATCAAATTTAAATCTGTATACCTGTTGGATGATATCTCAGGTGCTATCCCACTTTGGATATCACCTGGGGTATCACTGACAGAATCCGAGTCACAGTTTGTGACCACCATTGCTGTTTGATCTGAATCTTCAGATTGATTGGTCTCCTCATCCTCATTGTCACTGAGTGAAACCCATAGGTTCTTTCCCATCTTCCTTAGAGTGTTAGCACACTCGTTTGAGTAATGACCCCATCCAGAGCAAGCATGACATTGGATTGATTCAAGGTATTTTGGATCAGATCTGGATTGATCTGATGATGCTCTCCTTATGGGACCACCTTTCTGAGTAGATGGAAATGTCCTCTTTGGCATTGAATTGTACACCTTGGTTTGTTGCTCTTTAGCCTTTACCTGCACATTTTCTTTGTTAAATTTTCTCACCATTGAGTTATATTTCCTAGCAAGTAAGGCAACACTGGCATCTTCACCTAATTCCTCAAAAATTTCGTCATCCTCATTAGTTGAACCACTAGAGGATTGAACTTTTAAAGCAACACTCTTGCCTTTAGAAGCTTCACTTTGCTCAGCAAGGCTTGACTCAAAAATTTTTAAAATGCTCATTAAGGAATTGATGTCCATAGTAGAAAGGTTATGAGCCTCTTCTATAGATGAAACCTTTATATTAAAACGCTCAGGGAGAGTTATAATAGCTTTTGAAACCAATTGTTTGTTTGTAAAAGGTTCACCTAAAAGTTGACACTCATTAACAATGTCAAACAATTTTTCAAAATAAGAGGAAATGGTATCACTTTCACCCATTCTCAACCTTTCAAATTTGCCAGTAAGTCCTCTAAGTTTGTTTTCACGCACACTAGAATCACCTTCACAAAACCTTTGTAAAATATCCCAAGCTTCTTGAGCTGTGGAACTATTTTGAATAAGTTTAAAAATATGCATGTCAACCCACTCAAAGATAGCATTAAGAGCTTTCTCATTATAGTTAGCTAGGGTGATCTCTTCATTAGTCCACTCACCTTCAGGTTTAACTCCGAATATCACCATCCTCATCGGGGAGGTAAAAGTGGAAGAGAGTACCCATTAACTATAGATCGCCACGCTCGAAGATCAATTGATTTGATATGCGAGCGAAGACGAATTTTCCAATATGCATAATTCGAACCATCTAAAACAGGAAGACGTTTTTGATTTGGATTTGCAGGATCAAAAGCCATGACACCTAGACCAAGCACTTAGTAACGTCAAGTGACCTGCTCTGATACCAATTGTAATTGTCACGGCCAGAATCACAAGTGATATCCAAGGTGATAACTGCACCAACGATAGCACTTGAGATAGCACACACACACACACTTCGAAAATAAAACAATTTTGTAAAAGAGTTTGCAGCGGAATAAAAACACCAAAATTGTTTTTCTCAAGTTATATAAATATAACTTGAGAGTGCCTCTTAGGCAAGACTTTATAATCACTATAAATAAATTTACAAAGCCGAAAGTTCCCTATAGCTATAACTATTTTGAGCTCAATGGAACAAGAGATAAAGAACGGAATCCTATCCTAGCCTTCACACAACTTGATACCAATGTAATCAAGTGCGAAATTACAAGGGAGAGAGGATTAAAAAGAACCAAACAAAGAACTTTATCTCTAAGCTTTCGAAGGTATGAATGTGATGATGTAATTGGCATAACTTCAAATAAAACCTTCCAAGCTTATTTATAGTCTTCAAATACTTGAAGGCTACTCAATTAACAGCCTTGGGGCTGGTCTTGCACGTGGAGGAAGTATAGGAAGAGTGGGTGAAGTTGTTCCACATTTTTAGCTCCACTTCCTCAATTTTAGCAACCAAGTTGTTTTATCCTTAAGCCAAGCTTCCACGCCTTGTACTCCCATGCTTTATCAACCTTGTACTTCTTTTATAACTCAGCAATAACTCTTGACCAAGTCTTCACACGTTTTGTTTGTTATTGCCCAAGTTACGAATTTATACATAAAATGTATAAATTCTTTTCTTCCAATTTCCACACGTGTCTAGCTCTTTCTTTGATGCCATTGCACTCTGAAATATAAACACAAACCATAGACTATACATAGTTTATTAGCACATTAGTCCATTAAATAATAAACAAGAAATATACAACTATATAATTTTCAGTACAGGAAATCATCTGCGATATCACCTGGACTTTTGGGAAATCATCTACGATATCACCTGCAGTTTACACTAACAGATTATGACCAAAGTGAACCTGGGGTCAGTGCCAGAGCCTAAAGAGACACATGTGGGCAGTTTCTTCGCCGATGCAGAGAAAGAAGCCTTGATAGATCTCCTCAAGGAGTATGTTGACGTGTTCGCCTGGTCATACCAGGACATGCCAGGACTCGATCCCTCGATCGTGGAGCACAGAATTCCCCTTTATCCAGAATCCAAGCCTGTCAAACAGAAATTGCGCAAGATCAAGCCAGAGTGGTCCTTGCAAGTGAAAGAAGAGATTGAGAAAATGCTTCGAGTCGGTTTCATCAGAGTGATTGAGTACCCGACATGGCTCTCCAACATCGTGACGGTCACCAAGGCCAATGGAAAGGTCAGATGCTGTGTGGATTTCCGGGATCTCAACAAGGTCAGCCCTAAAGATTATTTCCCACTGCCCAACATCGACATGCTAGTCGACACCATGGAAAATTTTGAGGTAAAGTCCTTCGTGGATGGGTTTGCCGGATACAATCAGATCAAAATGTCCGAGGAAGATCAAGCCAAGACTGCTTTCACCACTCCCTGGGGGACATACTGTTACACGGTCATGTCGTTCGGTCTGAAGAACGCTGGGGCTACTTACTACGGCCGCAATGTACCCTCTTCCATGACATGATTCACAAAGAAATCGAAGTATATGTCGACGACATGATCATCCACTTCAGAGGATCAGATATGCATCACATGACAGATCTGAGAAAGTTCTTCAACAGACTCAAAAAACACTCCATGAGATTGAACCCTGCGAAGTGCATCTTCGGCGTCAAGCGAGGCAAAGTACTGGGGTACATGGTTACATAAAGAGGTATCGAAGCCGATCCCAAGAAAATCAAGGCCATCATCGACATGAAGCCGCCTCAAACCCTGACAGAAGTGAAAAGTTTCGTGGGAAGACTTCAGTACATCAGCCGCTTCATCAACCAGTTGACATCTCTCTGCAAGCCAATGTTCAAACTGATGAAGAAGAACGCCGACATCAAATGGGACTCCGAGTGCCAGACAGCTTTCGAGAAAATCAAGACATACTTTTTGAATCCCCCAATTCTGTGCCCGCCATATGAAGACAAGCCACTCCTCCTGTACCTGACAGTAACAGACACGTCAATAGGAGCAATGCTCGCACAAGAACAGAAAGATTCCAAGGTTGAGCATGCAATCTACTTCGTAAGCCGGAAGCTTCAAAGAAGTGAACTCAGCTACTCAGCATTAAAGAAAACTTGTACCGCCTTAGTATGGGTAGTCGGGAAACTGAAACACTACATGCAGTCACATTCAGTGCTCCTGGTCTCCAAAATGGACCCCGTCCGATATCTCTTTGACAAGCCATCCCTGTCAATGTGACTAGCCAAGTGGTCATTCTTCCTGGCTGAGTTCAACATCAAGTACATGGTCAGAAAATCAACAAAGGGCAGAGTAATGGCAGATCAGCTGGCAGACTTCCCAAGCAGTGAACCCAAGGGTTCTGATCAGAAGTTTCCGGATGACGGAATCTTCTCACTCGACAGCGCAAACCGCTGGCAACTCTTCTTCGATGGGGCAGCCAACAAAAGGGAAATGGTATCGGAATGCTCCTTGTCGATCCCAAGACAGAGCACACTCCCATTAGCCATCAAGTGAATTTTGAAACAACCAACAATGCAGCATAATATGAAGCCTGTGCAACCGGTCTGGAAGCCGCTCTCGAGCGCAACATCTCAGAACTGAAAGTATACGGAGACTCAGCATTGATCATCAATCAAGTGTCCAACAAATGGAAGACGATAGATTCTGGCCTCCAGAAGTACCACATGTACATGGAGGAGCTCATTGCTCAGTTCAAGGACATCTCTTTTCATTATTTGCCACGAGACAGGAACCGCTTCGCAGATGCCCTATCAACCCTCGCCTTTCTTGTCGAAATCCCTGATGGGAAATCAGTAAAACCCCTCAGAATAGGCAGACGGGAAACACCCGCTTATTGCTGTGAGATCGAAATAAAAAATGAAACGATCGACGAACCCTGGTACAATCAAATCTACCAGTACCTCCAAAATGGAGAAGCTTCCTTCACAAGTGAAGATGGAAAATACAAAGAAGGGATCAAAGCCAAAAACATGATGGCATTAAAACACCAGGCATCCCATTTCGTCATTCTGGGGGGTATATTGTACAAGAAGCGCCACCAAGGGCCACTCCTTCGGTGCGTAAATAAAGAAAAAGCCAGCGAGCTAATGAACGAAGTTCACAACGGAACCTGCGGTCCGTACATGAACGCCAGAGAATTGACACAGATCATCCTCCGTATGGGATACTATTGGATATCAATGGAAACAGACTGCATCCAGTTCGTCCGAAGCTGCGATGTCAACGGTTCTCCAACCTCAATCACATCCCTCCTCACGAACTCTATTGCATGACTACACCATGGCCTTTCGCCACATGAGAATCGATGTCATCGGCAAAATCACTCCGTCAGGGAGCAATGGTCACGAATTCATACTAGTCGCAGTCGACTACTTCACCAAATGGGTAGAAGCCAGATTGTACAAGGTACTGAATTCTAAGAAGGTGGCCGAGTTCATCAAAGAGAACATCATGTGCCGATACGGAGTGCCCAACGAGATCATATCCGACAATGGAACCCACTTCGAAGGAGATTGTGGCCAACTACTGACCGAATTCAGAGTCACACGTCACAAGTCTTCTCCCTACAGACCACAAACCAATGGTGCAGTAGAGGCAGCAAACAACACTCTTGCAATGATAATCAGAAAGATGACCACCAGAGGTCGGGACTGGCCCGAAAAGCTACATCTAGCCCTCTGGGGATACAGAACATCTGTCAGAACCGCCACAGGGGAGACTCTGTTCGCACTTACCTACGAAATGGAAGCAATGTTGCCCGTGAAATTGGAAATTCTATCCCTTCGAGTCCTCTTAAAAAATGGGATCAATGAAGTCGAATGGCTACAGAGCCGTCACGATGAACTTGCGCTACTCGGCGAGTGCGGATTGAAAGCCATGGAGCACACTCGTGCCTACCAAAGCAGAATGGCCCGAGCATTTGATAAGAAAGTCAAGATCCGAGACATCAGGGAAGGCGACTTGCTGCTAAAGGAAAAGCCTCCTACGCAGAACAATCCCCTCGGAAAGTGGGAGCCTACCTGGATAGGACCGTTCGTGGTACAAAGAATCTTCTCCGGAGGAGCCATGAAGTTAGCAGATTTGGACGGGAACCCTTTCGTTAACCCCGTGAACGGAAGCAAGCTCCGCAGATACTTTGTTTGAGGAAGAGCACGGGTCAACTCTACTTCCCCATACACCACCCCTCAGTAAAATTAAAGTGCTAAAAGAGTACTACCCAACTGGATACATTCCCAACAATGATCCATGTAAAAAAAAGGGTCGCACTTCTTTTATCTTTGTTTTTCTCAAATTCACCTAAAGTGTCGAACTACGATGACCTGAGCCCCTTAGTCCAATTGTAAAAGGGGAACGTAGGCAGCCATCATTGGTTCGGTCTAAAAAACAAAAAAAAACAAATAAGCATCAATTGCTTGTGTTTCGAAAAACTCTTTTCAATTAACCTACAAATTCATTACGGTTAAAACAATCTTTGATGAGTTCAAGCACGATCAACTCTTGACTCGCTACATGCTAGCAAAACAACAATAATACATTAATCAGTTAATGTGTCTGCAATGACAGTGGGTGGATACTCTGGACAGCAAGGTCAACCTAGTCTCCCGTACTTGGTCCTTCATCCTTCTTCCCCTTCCCTTTTCCGCGGCGAGTATTCTTCACCTTCACAGAGAATATTCCCGTAGTCCTTCTACCTGGCTCAGGGACCCTTCCCGACGCCTCCGTCAAATCGGCAGCTGCCAATGCAGCCCTTTCCCTAGCTCTATCTTGAGCCGCCTCTCTTCGAGTCATCATGACCGTGCTTTGGTCGGCCGCCCGATCAGCACTGGCCTCATAGTCAGCCATGTCGTCCCCAGTACGATTTTGAGGGTTAGCTCCCGCTTCGGCCCTCCTCAAGGTCAAGCTGTCAAGGTAATCAAGACCTAACAGCTCACTCCGTCTCCACAAGATGGCCATCAGTGTCTCCCCCATACACTCTTCGTACTGGGCCGTATATCATAGACAGTAACTGCCCCCTCTCCGGTGAAAGAGAACCCTGGCAGGAAAAGACGTGTATTGCCACAGCCGTGTGAGAAGCAATAGCATCGAAGGATCTTCCATCAGAAAAGATCCCACCTCGAAGGTAGCATCATGAACTAAACCCGTCAGTGGCACCTGCTTCAGCCCGTACTGTCGCAGCAGCAATGATGGAATGTAGAAAGACGTCTGGGATAACCCCGATACTCTGACAACCAAAAGACCCTCCTGAGCGGTCCGACAAGTCTGTAGCTTCCAGTGAGGAACCCACCATCGCAAGTGATGCGTGCGGAGTCTGGCCATCCAGAGCTCCAGCCACTCGATCGCCCCTATCACCAGAGGACGTCGAGAAAAGGACCAAGCGTCACAAGACACTGGCACCTCGGGCATCATCTGTAACCTCTCCCTCAACCACATAGTGAGAATAGCGGGACTCCCTCCCCACATGTATCGTCTGTCGGTCGCCATCCGACTTATGCCCAGGAACGTCTCACCCAGGACCAAAGGCACGATGTCTCCCCCATTCCGGCACTGCTTCACCAGGTCCAGTACACTGTGATGGCACACACCCAGGGACGTGAATGTGAACAAAGTAGCAATCGCGCACAGAGCAAATGCGTCCCACGCAAAAACGCTTTCCTTAACACCAGCAAATATATCGGGCAGCCCCGAAAGGTCGACATAGTCTGTGTTTCGTATTAGCATCCCGTATGCTTCTTCAGCCGAGATACCAAGCAGAGACACTAACTTCTCAACAGTGGCCATGCCACCCGCATAGGGAAGAACTAGCTATTCCGTCTCAAGTCCTCCTAAAATGGCCCAGAAATCTTCGAACGTGGGAGTGATTTCGTTGTACGAAAAGTTGTACACATGCCTCCGCACGTCCCAGAAACGAGCCGCAGCTCTCAAAAGATCCCAATCTGGCATGAGCTCCTTCAAAGCCTAAACAGATTTCATCCCGTAACAACCCTCGAAAAAACCCTTGTTTTGCCTCGTGTGGTTCCGTACCCACGACTGGAAGTTGTCCAGGTATCGCTCTTGCATCTGAGACGATAGCCTAGGAAATAAAGCCATGAAAAAAGCAAAGAAAACCTTCAGGAATTTGAGAGAAAATCAGTTGATTGATCAAAGAAAATGCGCAATTCTTTACAAATTGCAAAGCTGAACTGCAATTTAAAAGATCCTGGAAATTGAATCTTAGTCCGGCCGGACTCTTTCTCAAGTTGACTGGGTCAACTCTGCAGCCAACTGCTTTCAAATTGGAAATATTTCCAAACCAAGCCCTGTTCAAGCCTCCTTGAAACTGCGTGCTCCCATGGTTTCAATCAACCACTGCCAACACCACTTCCGCCCCCGGCTCGTGCTACAATGCAATTAATTAAAAAAACAGTGCATATAGGCATAAATTTTGACCAGTTCAAATTTTTGTGCATATTTCATTTTATTTATTTTTGATCAACCTATTTGCTTATTTGCCAAAATAAAAGAAGGTAATCACTAAATAAATGTACAAAATACAGGTTCCGCCTCAAGGGCGCCTTTTCAAATACAAGTCAAATTATTTTGGACAATACACACATTCTGTCTAAAAAAAGCAACAAAAGAGGACTACTCAGAGTCCTGCTCGTCATCCGAGCACTCGATGTATTGCCCCGCAGCAGCCGGATCCGTCGAGAACAAGTAATCTCCAAATTCATCCAGGCGGGAATACGAGAAAGGCCTCCTCTGCGCCTGCGAACTCGAGGACTCTTCTTGTTCGTGCTCCGAGTATAAAGAATGACGAGCTCCGAACCCCGCCGTCTCGCTCGAGAACTGGCCAAATTCCTGCGTGAAGTCCGCTCCACCTGCCGTGGAGGCAGAAGAACCTCTCGGCCTAGACGGCCTCGGCTCATGAACAGCCTCACTCCTTCGGGAATTGCACCGCAGGAACTCCACGAGCCTCCTAGCATAGTTGGCCCACCCGTCCAACTGTCTCACGGCCTAATTGTACGTACGGCCAGACACCTGCAAACCAGGAAAGTCGTCAAGAGACAAACAGAAAGTACAGATGCAACATTTTGCAGAAGGCTACTATCAAATGCAGAAGATCAAAAGCACTCACCGAAGCATTGGGGTCCACTCTGTACCGAGGCCTCGTCTCCTCCGAGATAGGGATCACCAACCGCCTACGGGAACCATCCAGCCCCTCGTACGCCATCCTAGCACGTGGGATCCGGTAGTCTCGGGGATATCCAGGGCCCTCGCCCTCCCTGTGCTACACCTGCGGGCTCCTCAGCCTCGTCCTCAAGAAGATGTCATAGTCGGCACCCTCTATGATAAACTCGGTATAGAACATGCCCTGTCTATATCGCTCCAGCTCCTCCATCGGTATCGACAAAGGATGATGCATGTGTGGAGGCGGGTCCACCGGCACCATAGGAAGGGATCCCGGACCATGTTGACGGGTCACCCTCTCCCCCAGATACATCGCATCACAGTGAAGTCCCACCAGCAGCTTCCTCCAACGTGTGACCTCTCTAGCAACCTGGACCACACCGACATGAATCCAGTTCCACCAAGTCAGCAGGATCCGCTCAGAAAACTCTCGGCTCAGGGCCAGAGACACCTCCTCATATGTCAACCGAGTACCCTCCCTCGACGACACCGGCTTCTTCGCCTCCTTCTGCTAAATCAACATGGTAGGAAACAAGGACTGATACGCCTCCTTGATCTCCAATCTCTGCGGGCGGAACACCTCCAAGGCCCACACCTGTCAAGCACATGGAAAGTTATGTCAGATACAGAGCAGATACATACGAGTACAAAAATGAGACAAGGAAGAGAAAAAGACGGGAACTTACATCCAAAGCAAAATAAAAGCAGCATAAGGTGTTCTCCTCTCCCCGCGAGAACCTGTCCAAGGCATGGTAGAGCTCGGCCAGTCCAGCCTCCCCCATGCAAACCCCCTCACGGCGTCTAGATCCGTCAACGAACCGAGCACCGGGAAATGACAGGATGTGTCAGAAGTAGGAAACAGGGTCGCTGACAAGGCAAACCATATGAACCCTCGAGCCAGACGCTCTGTGGTCATCCTCGGGGACCCCTCCCCATAAGCAATAATACCCCTCCTCAGATGATTCTCCATCGGCTTATACCGAATACCTAAGCCCCTGGCATCGGTAATGTCAAAACCTAGCAGATCCGACAACTGCCTCAGGGTATATTCGTCCACCCACACCAGCGTGTTGCCCCGCCGCAAAGTCACAGGGAGTCACAGTCGCCTCCCCCACCTGAAATGAAAAGTGTGGGTTATGTCCCACCAGTACTCGCTCAGAGCTACGACAAGGACCTCACCCTCTACGTCACAGCCACCGCGGCTACCGCGCTGATGAATCCTGCCAAACCAGAGTCGACCACATACTGCTGTGGACTCCTCTCTCCATCTCGAGCCTCGTCCGGGAATATCTCCCACAGCGCTCGAACTGCTTCGAAGGCTCCCCGGCTCTTCAAGTTGAAAACGTCAACTGTCCCTTGCACCTGCAGGTGAACACGGCAAGAATACGTTAATACAGAAGCGACATCAACAGAGTGCACGAACGCATATCTAAATGATGCAACACAGATATAGTTCCCATTTTCCTAAAATATTTCCATCCCGGTTGGAGTATTAACGGTCCAAAATTCCAAAGTTTCAAAAGCCTTTCGAAAACTCCGTCGAATTCGGAACTTTCAAAACATTTCGAAAACTCCGTCGAATCCGGAACTTTCAAAACATTTCGAAAACTCCGTCGAATCCGAAACTTTCAAAACATCTCGAAAACTCCGTCGAATTCGGAACTTTCAAAACATCTCGAAAACTCCGTCGAATCCGGAACTTTCAAAACATTTCGAAAACTCCGTCGAATCCGGAACTTTCAAAACATTTCGAAAACTCCGTCGAATCCGAAACTTTCAAAGCACCTCGAAAAATCCGTCGAAGTCGGAACTTTCAAAACATTTCGAACATTTCAAAAATTTACTCCGTCCCGAATTAAACTTACTTTAATTTCGGAAAACACATCTAGGCATGGAATTTTGCAACCAAAATTTTTATGTCATCTACCCATAGTGTCAATTGAACTACACTCTAGTCAATTTCGACAAAGGCGCATAGCAAAGTCAAAAGCCCCAATCCGGGCACCAAAATCCCTAACTCATTTCTAGTCAAATTCCTAACATTTAAAGAATGCACATTCTTAAAATTAATGGAATTTAAAGGAAGTTTACCTGTCTTTCGATCCCTCCTTTGGATTTGTGAGTTTCCCGAGACGGATAGAACTCCGCCGGATTCAATGGAAGAACGGTGGTTCGAATGGTCCGCACCAACCTCGTTCTTTCGCTATCGGTTCTCCCATGGCGAGCCATTGGTCCCAAATCGACCTCCATGTCGATTTTCCCTTGCAAATTTGAGCAAAACTCAAGAAATGGGATGATTTTTCTTCTCTCTTTTCTCTCTTCCTCGTCGGAAATAATGGAGAAATGGCCAATTTTGCGTCGGCCTTGGCGCTGAAATGAACCTGGTCAAATCCAGGTTGAGTCCGGCCGGACTCTTTCTGCAGCTGAAAAAAAGATTCCTTGCCAATTTAGCCCCTCAACTTCTCGCAGTTTCAATTTTACCCCTTTTGGCCCCCAAAAGTGTAAAATCTCCCCCAAGTTAGACCTTTCTAACACCCCCTCCCCCGAGGTCAAGTCCAGTTAGTTTTCCCTAACGCCCGTCTCCAGACGTTAAATTCTCAGTTAGTTTTCACTAACGCCCGTCTCCAGACGTTAAATTCCCAGTTAGTTTTCACTAACGCTCGTCTCCAGACGTTAAATTCTCAGTTAGTTTTCACTAACGCCCGTCTCCAGACGTTAAATTCTCAGTTAGTTTCCACTAATGCCCGTCTTCAGACGTTAAATTCCCAGTTAGTCACTAACGCTTGTCTCCAGACGTTAAATCTCAAGTTGATGTTTGACATTCAAACGCCCATTTCCGCCCCAAACTGACATTTGACATTCAAACGCTCAGTCCCGTCTTCAGACATCAAATCACAGTTCCGTCTCCCGACGTCAAAATTCCCATTGGTTTTCATCAATATTCACTTCCCCGGCCGCCAGTCGTAAGCCCGATTGTCCCACTTCAGCGGCCATCAAGGTAAGCCCGCACAACAATCCCTATGCAGCCGCCAGTCGTAAGCCCGATCGTCCCACTTCAGCGGCCATCAAGGTAAGCCCGCACAACAATCCCTCCTCGGCCATCACCGTAAGCCCGAACATTCCTCCCTAGCAGGATCTTAAGACTATCCGTCTAAGAAGAAACATCGATCAATCCCCTCAGTTCCTAACTGACCCCGCGTAACTCGACGCTTTTCCCCAAGAATGTGTTAGTCTCTCGAGACCACATCCCGTTCCTAACCCCGTCGTTAGAACGTCAATCCTCCGTGTTGTTAATAATGCCAGTTTAACACAACCAGTCCCTTAATTTTCACCCTATCCCCAGTGGATAAACCTGGCCGTCATCATAAGCCCAGCACCCAAGGCACGAACGCCTTATCAATCTCAAGGCACGAACGCCTTCATCTCAGAATAAACGCATCCTTGTAACTCTGGTCTGAGGCGCCACACGCCCTCGTATGTTCCAGCAACTCCGATCTGAGGCGCCACACGCCCTCTTATGTCCCAGCAACTCCGGTCTGAGGCGCCACACGCCCTCGTATGTTCCAGCAACTTCAGTCTGAGGCGCCACACGCCCTCAAAAATATTAGTAATCTCGGTCTGAGGCACCACACGCCCTCGAAGGTTTTAGAAACCTCAGGTTCAGACGCCTCACAATAGTCTTCACTCAGGTTCAGAAGCCTCACAATAGTCTCCATTCAGGTTCAGACGCCTCACAATAGTCTCCATTTAGGTTCAGACGCCTCACAATAGTCTTCATTCAGGTTTAGACGCTTCACAACAGTCTCGCTCAGGTCAAGGTCCCCACGCGCGGCTCCTTGCACCTACGAACTACGATCGGCTTGATTCCCGCTCGGGATATGTAGGAATCCTTTCGCTAAGGGTCCAACCAGCTGACCGCCCAGGTCTTTCAAAGTAATGCATCCCCCAATTTGGATCCTTATCTTTTTCAACGACCCCACTTCCTTCGGAAGTAACGTCGCTGAGGGGCTAACTGTAAGTACCCAAATCCGGATCGCCAAAATCCGTTAGAAGTTAACTGAAATCCGTTAACTGGCCCGCTCCAAGTTAATCGGAACCCGTTAAGCTCCCCGTTCCCAAGCCAACAAGACGTCCCGAGACTGCCCCGTGCATCCCAATGTCGAAGCGTACTAAACACACGTCATCGCACGTAAAAGTACAGCTTTCCCTGAAAAACGCACTTTTCGGCACTTTTCGGGGGCATTTCGGATATTTTCCGAACTGTTATTTTAAAAGCGGACAAAACCGGGGATAATGGCACGAACTCCCACGAACCTGGTGAGTCATGGGACACGTGGCACGCATGCCACAGCTCCCTCATCAACATCAATCAAAAATCAGTGTGAAAAGACTAAAATACCCCTGGTATGCAGTCCAAGTCCGGCCGGACTCTTTTGCAGACAATCCAGAATTGCCAGCAAGTCCCTCCAATTTCCAAAGTTTCACAAAACCCCCTGAAATTCAACCTCAGTCCGTCCGGACTCTTGCTGAAATTTCACCTATAAATACAGACCTCTGTCAAAGCAAAATAAGAATAACAAAATATCTCCATTTTCACCTCAAGCCACGGCCCAACTGGTTTTCACCCTATCCCGAGCCCCCGTTTCGCCTCGATTCGCGTGAAAACTCCGTATTTCGATCAAATACAACCCCCACCACCTCAAAACACCGTTCCAAACACTTTTTCGTATCCCGTATACGCCCCCCGAGCCAAAGGAGCCGACCCTAGCCATAGGTAGCGCTCTCTCTCTCTAAACTCTCGTTCCGTCTCGGTTTACGCGCCAGTCGCTACAACCGTTTTGGACGACGTTGTTGAAATGTAGACGTTACCGTCTAACGGGGTCCGATACGCTTTAGTCCTCGATCCTCTTCTCTTCCCGTAAGAGAAGTAATCTCGGGTTAAAACGGCATTCTGGCCCCGTTCCGTTACTTTTTATGTTATTCACAAATTCTGGATCGTTTGATCCGTCGAACGTCATTTACTTTCTTGTCATTTACAATTTCGAATCGTTTGATCCGTCGATCGTTCTTTACTTTTACGCAACTTTACAATTCCGAGCTGTTTGGATCGTTGAACGCACTTTACAATTCCTGGTCTTTTGATTCCGTCGATACCGCATTTTAAATACTGTCATTTACAAGTCCGAGCCATTTGGATCGTGATAGTATTTACTTATCAAAAGTCCGAGTCGCAAAACGATTCGTTGATCGCATATCATTTAATGCCTTTTTCCCGTAAAATCGCTAACAATGTAATGCCCGGTTCAAAACCGGAGTTCGACATTCGAACTCTCTTTCAAAATGCGCGAAATGACGTTTGGCATCCAAACGCTCATCTTCAAACATAAAAGCCGACTTTTGACATTCAAAATCATTTAATGCTTTTTTCCCGTAAAATCGCTAACAATGACACGCCCGGTTCAAAACCGGAGTTCGACATTCGAACTCTCTTTCAAAACGCGCGAAATGACGTTTGGCATCCAAACGCTCATCTTCAAACTTAAAATCCGACGTTTGACATTCAAACGCTCTTTTCTTAAAAGTCAACATTTGACACTTAAGACAAACAGTTAAAATCAGCATTCGCGCCACTTTTCCTAAAACTTCCAAAACCGACGTTTGTCATTCAAACGCTCGCCTTTTCAAACAGAATCACATAATCAACGTTTGACATTCAAACCAAGATTAAGCTTGTCATTCAAGCCCCCATTTCCAAAAATGCCAAACACACACACACGTGCACACATTTTCGAGAAAGGTAGAAAGACTCGTCATACGAGGCATTTTGGGTGATCTCAAAATACTCTTCCCGAAACGTAACGTGACCTCCGAACCTAACAATCTCTGGTACTCAAAAAGATTTTTACTCATTTTTGCTACCAATAAAAATGACTCCCCATTTTCAAAGCTTTTTCCTAAGTTTTTGCTGCCAATAAAAACGACACCATTTTCAACCAAAAGCCGTTTCTCAACGTTTGGGCTCAAAATACAAAAACCGTGTGGCGACTCCTCTCCTTCCTGAAAGAGAGGTCTCAGACACCAACCCCGCGAAAGACAACCGCTTTCGCTCGCGCGAACCTGGGTAATTTCAGCCTCGCATGACGAGTCTTTCTACCTTTCTCGAAAAGTGTGCGTGTGTGTGTTCATGTTAGTTTTGAAAATGGGTTTGAATGACAAACTTTAATCTTGGTTTGAATGACCAACGTTGATTTTGAAATGGAGTTTTGCAGGCAAACCTTTGATTTTGAGGGAGTTTGAAAAGGAGTTCAAATGACGAACTTCGGTTTTGAACCGGGCATTATGATGTTACCCTTTTTTGATGAAAATGACGGTTTTGAAATAAAGATCGACAAGTCATTTTGTGACTCGGACGTTTGAATGTAAATACTATCAACAAACCAAACGGCTTGGACTTGTAAATGACAGTATTGAAATTGACGGTATCAACGGATCGAACGATCCGGACGGTAAAAGTGCGAATCGACGAACCAAACGGTTCGGACTGTAAAGGTGCATAAAGTAAATAGCAAGATCAACGGATCAAATGATCTAGACGGTAAATAGCAATCAACGAGCCAAACGACTCGGACGATGAAAATGATGGTCGACGAACCGAACGGTTTGGACGGCAAATGACATAAAAGTAAAATGGGGTTCGATCTCCGTTTTAACCCTAAATTACTTCTCTCGAGGTAGAGAAGATGATAGAGGACTAAAACGTATCGAGACCCGTAGACAGCATTTTGTCTACATTTTG
Source organism: Adenophora triphylla var. japonica (assembly GCA_022495995.1). Lineage (NCBI taxonomy): Eukaryota > Viridiplantae > Streptophyta > Magnoliopsida > Asterales > Campanulaceae > Adenophora > Adenophora triphylla. The sequence continues at coordinate 291,187 of JAFEMH010001285.1, forward strand.
GAAACTTTGATCCGATCGAAAGTAGCGTATGACGCGTAAAATGAGGCGAAGCGGAGTTTGAGAGTGAGAGTGTTACCAATGGCTAGATGATGACTCTTTGGCTCGGAAGCACGTATACGAGATACAAAAAGGTGTTTGAAAGGTGTTTTGGGTGTCTTTGGCTCATGTTTGGCTTGAAAAATGTGGTTTTCACGTAAATTGAGGCATTTTCGGGGCTCGGGAGGGTGTTTTAGCTGCTGGATCGAGGCAATATGAGGGAGAGTAAATATTTTTGGACCTTCTTTACTGAAGGGGAGGGGCTTTATTTATAGGGGGTGAAACTAAAGAACAGGCCGTCCGGCCATTTCCTCAATTTTAGGGACTTTTAGGGTATTTTGGAAATTGCTGAGGCTGATTTGTTCATCTGGAAGAACAGGTCGGCCGGCCAGTCACTCAATTTGAGGGCATTTTAGTCTTTTCACCCTTAAATCTGATTGATGGGGATGGGAGGAGGCTTGCATGTTTGCCAAGTGTCCTAACTTAGTCACTAAGTTTGGATTTTTTACTCTGTTAAGCCCGATTTTGACTGTTTTCTGAATAACTGTCCGAGAAAATGTCGTAACAGTCCCGAAAAGTCCCGAAAATTGTATATTTATGGGAAAGTGGTATTTTCACGTGTACGAATGTGGGTTGAATACAATTTGGATTTTGGATGCACGGGGCAGTCCTGAAAAGTCTCGTTAATCTGGAAGGTGCAAGTTAACGGATTCTCGTTAACTTGGAAATCGTCAGTTAATGGATTGTAACGATTTGGATTTGGGTACTTACAGATACATGCTTGTATTTGAAGGTGTATAATTTAGTGAGAGTATTTATGAAATATATTATTTGTCTCTTAGATGGTAAATGAATTGATACTTATATGTGTTCATATTTTTTGTGTATGTTATTGTAGAATGGCATCACACAATAATCAACCCTTGTCACTGCGATCCGTCCTTGAGAAGGACAAGCTTGAAGAGAACGGTACAAACTATTCTGATTGGATCAGAAGCTTAAGAATTGTTCTTAGGCAAGAAAAGAAATTGTACGTTCTTGACGAACCTATTTCTGCAGAACCCGCTACCAATGCTGCAAGGGCAGATAAGGAGCAACATAAGAAACATATTGATGATTCTAATGATGTTGCTTGCCTTATGCTTGCCACCATGTGTAAGGCTCTTCAGAAGAACCTTGAACACATGGAAGCTGCTTTTGACCTAGCACATCACTTAAAGGAAATGTTTCAAGTGCAAGCTAGGCAAGAGAGGTATGATGTAGTGAAGTATCTTAATGCATGCAAGATGCAAGAGGGGCAGTTGGTAGGTCCTCATGTCCTTAAGATGAAAGTATATATTGAGCACCTTGATAGGCTTGGGTATCCTATGAGTTTAGAACTCGCAACGGATACGATATTGAATTCATTGCCTGAAAGTTAAGGCCATTTCATTAAGAACTATAACATGAGTGGAATGGAGAAAAGTATGTCAGAATTGCATGCGATGCTTAAGACTGCAGAGAAAAATATCAAGAAGCCTATTATCGCAAATGTGTTAATGGTTAACAAAGGAAAGGGGTTCAAAAAGGAAGGCAAATAAGGTAAAGCAAAGGTTGCCAAACCTAAGGCAAAAGTTGCCAATGCCAAAGAGGCTAAACCCAAAATGTTTCAAAAGGATGCAATTTGCTACCATTGCCAAGAGGTTGGTCATTGGAAGCGAAACTGCAAGGCTTATAAGGAAGGCCTAAAAGCGAAGAAGGGCAATACGATTGCTACTGATTCAGGTATCTATATGATATATATTTTCCTTTCTACTTCTTGTTCTTGGGTATTGGATACCGGATGTGGATCTCACATTTGTTTAAATGTGCAGGGACTAAAGAATAGAAAGCTACTCAAAGAAGGTGAAGTAGACCTACGTGTGGGGAATGGAGCAAGAGTTGCTGCATTAGCCATAGGGACTTATGAAGTCACTTTACCTAGTGGACTAGTACTTGTTTTGAACAATTGTTATTATGTTCCAGATTTGAGTAAGAATATTATTTCTGTTTCTTGTTTGGATAATGAAGGATATAGGTTTCTTATTGAGAATAACAAGTTTTCTATTTATTTAAATGATATGTTTTATTGTATTGCAAGTTAATTTAATGGCCTTTATATCCTTGATGTTGAGAAGCAAAATGATGTTGAAGATATCTATAATGTAAATAAGAAATCTAAATCGAATGATGTGAACAACACATTCATGTGGCATTGCCGACTTGGTCATATAAATGAGAAACGTATTTCAAAACTCCATAAAGATGGACTTTTAGACTCACATGATTATGAATCATACGAGATATGCGAATCTTTATTGGGTAAAATGATCAAACCACCCTTCACTAAGAATAGTGAAAGGGCTAGTGACTTATTGACCCTAGTACATACAGATGTATGTGGACCATTAAGTAGCATTGCTAGGGGAGGATTTCGGTATTTCATTACATTCACTGATGACTTATCTAGATATGGCTATGTCTATCGATGAAGTCCAAAAGTGAATCGTTTGAGATATTTAGAATATTTCAAAATGAAGTACAAAATTAACTTGGCAAAACTATTAAAGCACTTCGATCCGATCGAGGTGGTGAATATTTAAGCCATGAGTTTGACAATCATCTCAAAAACTGTGGAATAGTTTCAGAGTTGACTCCACCCGGAACACCACAATGAAATGGTGTATCTGAGAGGAGGAATAGAACCTTGTTGGACATGGTTCGTTCGATGATGATTCAAGTTGACCTTCCTATTTCCTTTTGGGGACATGCATTAGAGACTGCTGCATTCACACTAAACAGATTCCCTACTAAATCGGCTCCTAAGACTCCACATGAGATGTGGCATGGAAGAAAACCAAATTTGTCTTTCATGAAGATTTGGGATTGCGAAGCTTATGTGAAGAGACTTGTCTTCGATAAGTTAGCACCAAAATCTGACATAGTTATTTTCATTGGTTATACTAAGGAAACAAAAGGATATTATTTTTACAACCGCAATGAGAATAAAGTGTTTGTTGCTCAATATGGTACTTTTCTTGAGAAACAGTTTCTCAATAAAGGATCTAGTGGGAGTAAAATTAATCTTGAAGAAGTTCAAGAGCCCGAAGATAACATGGAACCAAGAGTTGAGATAGAACCAAGTTCACAAGGAGTTGTGGAATCGGTTCAAGATGCACAAGTCCATCGTAGATCGGATAGGTTACGATTCAAACCCGAGAGATATGGATTTCTCGTATCGAAAAGTAAAGAAGTGGAAGTCATTGAGAATGACGAACCTACTTCCTATCAAGAGGTAATGTCCACTCCTGATTCGGATAAATGGCTAGGAGCCATGGAATCCGAATTACAATCCATGCATGATAATCAAGTTTGGAACTTGATTGATCCACCTGAAGGTGTAAAAACCATAGGGTGCAAGTGGGTTTTCAAGAAGAAGACTGACATGGATGGGAAGGTGCATACTTACACAGCTAGGCTTGTAGTAAAGGGTTATAGGAAAATTCATGGTATTGACTATGATGAAACCTTTTTGCCAGTTGCAATGCTTAATTTTGTTAGAATTTTAATTGACATAGCCGCATATTACGACTATGAGATATGGAAAATGGATGTCAAAACATCTTTCCTAAATGGGAAGCTACTTGAGGATGTGTACATGACACAACCTAAAGGGTTTGTCGATCCAAGAAATTCTAATAAAGTATGCAAGTTGCAAAGATCCATATATGGGTTGAAGCAAGCTTCTAGGAGTTGGAATCTTCATTTTAATGAATCGATCAAAGAGTTTGGCTTCTTCAAGAACTAAGATGAACCATTTGTATACATGAAGTTCAGTAGGAGCGTAGTAATATTTCTAATATTGTATGTCGATGATATCTTACTTTTTGGAAACAATATTCCTGCACTTCAGACTGTCAAGTCTTGGTTAGGAAAGTATTTCTCAATGAAAGATATGGGTGAAGTCGCCTACATCCTTGGCATCAAGATCTATAGACATAGATCTAAAAGGATGATTGGTTTGAGTCAAAGTAATTACATTAACAAAGTTCTTAGAAGATTCAATGTAACGACCCTAACCCTAGGCACCTATTTTAGCATCATATTAATTTATTTTAATATTATTATTAATATTATGTGTTCATTTTATATATTTGATTTCTTATATTAGGATGAGATAATTGGGAAATTAAATAAATCATCTTGGGAGAAGTATAATAATAGAAATGGACAAAATAAATAAAATGTGGGTAGCTAGATTTATTTATGTGGAAATTTGGAAAGCCTTAGTTTTGGTGGGGGGCCATTTCTTCCCCTCATTTTCCTCACCTCCCTTCTCATTAGTCAACACCTCCATACTTCCTACATCATCCCCTCAACCTCCCCATACCTCTTCATCCTCTTTACTTTCCATACTCATTCTTCTTCATCCTCCTTCATTTCTTCCATGGAAATCCTCCATGGAAATTCTCCCCTAAGTTCCTCCTTCCAAAAATTATAATAAATGCAATTCTCTTCCATTTGAAGATCCGGTGTACTTCCATGTTCGTAGAGGCAAGGGGAATGCATCAAGCTAGAGAAATCATAGTTTCACCTCATATCTCTAAAGTAAGTTATTATGACTTCTTTCTAATAAATGTTCACTTTATGTGTATTAAATCTATTGTTGAAAGAAAATGATTTTGATATTTTAAAAATGATTAATTGAGTTGAAATGGGTTAGTCAAGGTTGAATTGATTTTGGTTGGAATATGGTGGTCTAAGTTGGAAGAAAGAGAGTATAGTGAGTATAAGATGTTCATGATTCTAAAGGAGTTATTGTATGTGATTATATCCATTTTTCTTTTCTTTGGGAGATATTATGAATTTATTTCCTTTGGATAGAAAGAAGTAGAACAAGGATTTAGTATACTTTAAATATTGAGAGTTACTATGATCTTCCCTCCTATTTAATGTTCATGAATGATTTGGTATGGTTATTATTATTATAATGGTTATTGGATGCTTAGGAAACCTTCTTTGAGTGGATGAATGGGTTAGGGAAATAAGTATAATGTTGTTGTCCATGGAAAATAGTAAAGAGTAAGAAAGTAACATTTAAATCGAATAAAGAATGTTAAGATGGAATTGTGATAAGGAAATGTGAGAATTTACTAAGTAAATGAAAATGGGTGGGATAATCTTAGTTGTTTGGGAAAAGGTATGAAAGAATTAGGAGTAAATGGTTATTATTGGTTATGAATTGTTGGTTTAAGTGTTTGGTTCACCTCGTTAATAGTGAATTGGAGGCTCGCGGTCGCCCATGGGCCGAGCGGCCGCCCATCCGTCCAAAGAAGTAGTTCTCTGCTTTTCCACCCCTTGGGCGGTCGCCCATCCCCACTCCCAGTGCGGCCGCCCACCTCGCAACATACATCCTTGAAACTCACTTGGGCGGTCGCCCAAGTGGTGTGGCGGTCGCCCAAGACCCCGCACTCTCATTTTAAAAGCCGAACCCGAATTAGTTTAGTAAGCTTGATTTATCACTTATAAATTGTGACTCCCACTTGGTAAATTGAGCTTGAACCTTCTTAGAGACCTGGTGATATAGAATATTGTCCGGGAAATGATTGATAAGCTTGAATTGTAACTTCACCAAAGTGGTTCAAACTTGGGAAGTAGGACTTGCACTTTTATTAAGATTTCTCGAGGTTGAGTATTGACTTCGTAAGAATGGTTTATGGTTTAGGGTGGCCTTACTTGCTCCCATACCTTGGTGATTAGTTGATCAAAGGTAGAGACTATAATCACACTATTGTGTTAGTTAGGAATGTATATGTGTTACATCAATATATTGTGTCCCAAGTGTGGATTATTTGACACGTTGTTATGTTATTCCAATGTGTGGATATGCTTGCTATGTGGTTGCATGGTTATCCCATTTGTGGATTTATTTGTTATCATTCATATTTATTGATGATACTATGCATAGTGTATTAAGTGGTTGTTGCAGACCCGTGGTATTGATTAGCATGAGTATACATTACCATGTTGTTATATTATGATGCATAGTGTATTAAATGATTGTTGCACTATGGTATTTATTAGCATGAGTATACATTACCATGTTGATATATGATTATCCCTTTTGTGGATTTATTTCAAGTATCTATTATGTGCTTGAACGTGTTGATCTTCTGGTATAATGGAATTCAATCAATTATTGATTTGTTCTATAAGTGATTGAAGGTTCATTATACCTGTGACCGTTCCCCTCTGTGGCCACAGAGTGGGTGTGCTATCGACTGTATTGACCCAAAAAGCTTTACAGACCGTTGCGATTGGTGATTAGGGGGAATGCTTCTGTATTAAGCCTAAAGCTTTACAAAGAGCTTATATTATTGTTGGATACTCGATATAGGTATCTTTTCTTATATGGATCTCTGAGTATGAGTCCTATAAGAGGTGAATGTGCTGGAGGCAAGCCACTCAAAGAGAGGAGTTTCACTCCCACGTTGTACGACTTATTGTTCGAGACTGGGAAAGGTAAAATGAGGTAACGTAAGGTGTTTACCGCTTTCATAATGTGTTACGTGATACCATGCTATGTGTTGCATCTTGTTTGGCATCTTGCTGCATTCATAATAGCTTATTGAGATTTATTCTCACCCCTTCCCTTTTACTGCTTTAGATTGTGCTGAGACAGGTGACGTGAACCAGTGAGGTCGGGGAAGAGTTTGGACTCTTGCTTTTGGGACTTGTCCGGATAGGTATATGAGTGGGTTGTCGGAAGTCATATTTAAGTATTACTCTTTTATAAGATGTAAGGAAAACTCTTTTGTCAAACAATGTTAATTAGGATTTTCAATGTAATTAATCAAGTACGGTTATTAAAGTATTTGTTTAAATTCCTCCAAGTGGAGATATTATTATTTGATTTTGTTTATGGAAAATTTAGAATTGGTTTTCTTGTAAAGGCAAATAAAAGTTTTTAAAATATAAGATGGGTTTTCTTAGTTTAAGCTCCTCAAGCTCGGGACACGCGTTAGGTCCTGGGTTGGGGTGCTCACATTCAAGATGGAAAATTCTAAGAGAGGAACTTGCCAATGAGTCATGGTGTTACTCTTAGAAAGACTCAGTGTCCTAAGACAACTGGTGAGCGAAAGAGAATGATAATATTCCATATGCTTTGGCAATTGGATCTATCATGTATGCCATGATTTGCACTAGACCTGATGTCTCATATGCTCTAAGCATGACGAGTCGATTCCAATCTGATCCTGGTGAAAGCCATTGGATGGCAGTTTAGGCGATCCTTAAGTACTTAAGAAGGACTAAGGATGCTTTCTTGGTCTTTGAAGGGATCAAAGATGATCTTGTTATAAAAGGTTACACAGATGCAAGCTTCCAAACTGACAAAGATGATTTTAGATCGCAATCAGGGTTTGTGTTCATGCTTAACGGAGGTGCGATTTGTTGGAAGAGTTCCAAGCAGAGTACAATAGCCGATTCTACAACTGAGGCCGAATATATAGCGGCATCTGATGCAGCTAAAGAGGCAGTTTGGATCAAGAAGTTCATTAGTGATTTGGAAGTCAAAAGTATCACTAATCTGGTGGAACTTTATTGAGATAAAAATGGTGACATTGCCCAAGCAAAGGAACCAAGGTCACATTAACGATCCAAACACATACTTAGACATTTCCAGCTCATTCGAGAATTCATAGAAAGAGGAGACGTTAAGATATGCAAAGTATCAACCGACAATAACATAGGGGATCCGCTTATAAAGACCCTCGCACAAGCAAAGCATGATGGTCATGTTAGGTTCATGGGTATACAATACATTTGAGATTGGGCCTAGTGCAAGTGGGAGATTGTTCGTGTTATGCCCTAGGCGTATAACTATTTAGACGCATAGTTAATACCGTTATGTAATCGTCTTACCATTTATAATAGAGAATGTTTATCTTGAGTATTATATGTTTTACATGTTTATTATAATATTCTGTGTCCCTAGTTATTGTGAATAACTAGTATAAGTTGGTAATTGATGATCATAGAGATAATTATATGCATGGGGATGCACATTACACTTATAGGTACTTGTTAGAGAACAAGGTACTGGACTGACCCATCTATGAGATTTATGACATGGTCTATGGTCATATATGTCATGATTAAATCTCATGATAGTCGTGTCATTATAATCCTTAGTACCTGAGATTATCATCGTCTTCCATATGATGAACGTTGTGTTTGATGTAGTCTAACACTATCTTTAATAGGATAGCAATAAGGGCTATGTTAGCACGACTGAATTCTTGTAGGGAAGAATGATAAGTCAAGATGGGATTTGTCCCTCATAAAGAGAGATGTCTGCTTTAGGCCCCTCGATAAATTGTGTTGATGAAATGTGTGTCCACACTCAAGAGATTTGATAGAGATCAAATGCACATGTATTATCATCATATTCGAAGTCGAGAAATCATTGAACAATATAAGTTGACGTGGACCATGACTTATGTTCAATATGACATCGTGTGACAAAGGGATTGTGACGATGATCTATCAAGGAATCAAGCTTTGATGTTATATTAATTGGGTGGACATAATGGCTTGGTAGAAACCATGTCTTGTGGGGATTGATGATTCAACTCACTACCAACATAAAGATGATTCCTATAGGGTTACACACAAAGAACGGAATGAAAATGGCTCAATTATGGAAAAAGGAAGGGGGCGATCGTGCCCAGTCTCTGGTCAAAAGGGGCGACCGCGCACTATAGTAGGGGCGATCGCGCCTTTTCTCTGGACAAAAGGAGCGATCGCAAGCCCTGGAGGGGGCAATCGCGCCCTGCCGTCTAACTGCTCCATTTTTTGCTGGGATTAGGGGCTTTTTCTCCCTAACCGTTACGAATATTTATAAAGTATAAAAATCCCCTTTTACCTCAGCCAAGACACACGAATTTTAGGGTTTGAGAAACACAAATTGTTTGATTTTGATTACGAATCAAAGATCAAAACACCCTAGATTCAATTCCATAACAGCCATAGATTGTTGAAAAGAGTTTCAACAATCAAGGATCATCTATCAATCCAACAAGATTAGATCTTGGTTCGTTCGCGTGTGGATTACCGTTGTTGATTCATTGCAAGGAAGAACAAGGAAGAAGATCAAAGTTTCGTCTACGACTCAAGGTGAATTACGATTCATGTACGAAAGACAAACTCGCAACAAAGGTTAGTATATCTATATTCATATTTTAATCTATTCATATTAGACGGATTAATGGCTAGGGTTTTGTGTTTATGTTAAATCTTCCGCTGCGTATGTAGCCCCAAAACCCAACACATTGGTAAAGTCAGGCCTCACTCTTGGTGAGTGAAGGATTCGATCCCTCTCTTCGCCTCCTAGTGTGGGACATTGTCAAAAAAAGAGGATCAAATTATTTGTGCTCAGTGGGCCTGTATGTGGTGCTTATATAGGGTACCGGGTTTTTGGCTAGGGTCATTACAAATATGGGCTTCAAATGTCTTAGATAATTGTCCACCTAACTTTCAATGAGCAACAATAACATTCATGAAGTTTTGGGTGTGCATGTGGTAAGCGAAGTGGACTAAGTTGTTTGAGCTCTACGGGTCAGTGTGTGGTTTTTATGTAGCGAACCGATTTTTCGGGCTAGGGTCGTTGCAATAATTATAAAAAAAAATCATTTTAGGTCTTGAGACTTGTCAATGGGACACCCACAAGAGAAATATGTGCACGTTATTATGAGATAGAGTGAAAACACATATATTATTTATATATGAATAAAATTGCAATAACACTATTTTATTATTTAAAAATACAACATATTTTCTGATGGACAAAAAAACAATATGATATTTTTTGTGGACAAAGGTACCATAAATAGTCAAATTTATAGAAATATGACATTATTTCATGTGCACTTTTATAAGTGTTAGTAAATCGCAATAATTTTTATTTTTTTTACAATGTCTCAAGCTAGAAAATATAAAGAGAGATGGAATCCAGACCCCACAAAGTGTGAGAATTTGATTTACCACTGGATCACATCTTTGGGGACTAAATCACAATAATTGAAAAAAAGTCAAAATCTTATTTAAAAAAAAGTACATTAGCATTTTTGAAAGTAAGCAAAACTTATAAATACCTGACATTCTTTAACACTATAACTGACATTTTTAACACTACTATCGAAACCTTTAACATACACACCGACACTTATCAACAAGTAGTAAAAGTGTTGATTTGAATGTTTGTTTGTTTTTTTTTTTCATTTATAAGTTTTAATGTGAATATTTATAAATATCAAGGTTCTAAAAATCGCTAGGCGGCTCCTAGGCGGCGAGGTCGGGCCTAGCACCTAGAGCGCCTAGGCGGGGCCGAGGCGGGGCCTAGGCGGGGCCACGAATTTACACACATTTTTATATATATTCCATAGTTTTGTCCATAGTGACAAATTCAAGAGGATAAACACAGATTACCATTATGCATAACCAAAAAAATTTACTCACATATTTTTTAGACTAAAAGCCACCACCATATTGGCTTACATACTGACCTGTTTGATTAGCTGTTACCTCAAATTGTTGAGAACTATTGATTGTGCTTCCCATATAATTTCCAACAGGTGGTGCAGGCTCTCGAAAATAACCAGATCCAGCACTATTTCCGCCTAGGCCCGCCTCGGCCCCGCCTAGCACCATCTAGTCCCGCCTAATCCCGCCCAGCCGCCTAGACCGCCTAGCCCCGCCTAGCCCGCCTAGCGCCTAATTGCCGTGCCTAGTCATAAATCGCGGCGCCCTGCCTCCGCCTAGCGCCTAGGCGCCGCCTAGGCGGCCGCCTAGGCCGATTTTTAGAACACTGATAAATATCGATATAAATCAGTAGCACTAACACTTTCGTGAGGGACACTCATGTTTTAAAAAACTATTTCATTCATCGCTAATTGAATGTCCAAATTTCATTAAAAGTTTCATTAAAAGGAACATTCTGAAAATATGTATTTTCATACATTTTAATGGCAAAGATTTATAAATATTCTCGCTATTCACTTTCTAAACATTCAATTTTTCGAAAATAAAATGAATAGTGAAAAAATCGGTAAAAAGCATCTTGAGACCAATTTTTTTTGCAAAAAAAGATATTCATTTAAGGGCTTTTTTTTTAATTTAGATATTCATTTTGGCAAAAATCTTGTAAAAACGCGATTTTTGTTAATCTTAACAAAAAACGTGTTTTTCACCCGCGGTTTATTTAACAGACGATTTATACACACGCTTTTCCTGTCCGGTTCTCTGCTGTCTTTCTTACGCGTACAACCCAAAATTTTGAATTCCTTTCATCATTTGCGCTTTTCAATTTGATTTTTCGTAGTTGTTCTTCGAGGATTCCGTTGATTTTTCATCAATTTCCACCGATTTTACATCTTCTTCGACCTGTTTTCAGTTGTTTTATGAAATTATGACCGGCCAAACCAAAGAAATCAGGAGCAAGCGTCGGAACGAAGGTATGATTTTTGAAACTTTATTATACTTGATTTTACATCTTCTCCGACCTGATTTCAGTTGTATTTTTCATCAATTTCCACTGATTGTTATGGATTGATTCACTGGCACATTATATTAGTGACACTGACACTTTAAAACACAAGCAATGGCTTTTGGATATAAGAATATCACTGGCACTATAGAAACAGTTGCACTGGCACATTTACTTACAAACAAAAGCAAATGTTGGCACTATTGAAACTCTAACACCGACACTTTTGAAACACTGATGCTGATACTTTGAAACACTGATGCTGGCACTTTGAAACTCTAATGCTGGCACTTTAGAAATACTGATGCTGACACTTTGAAAATATAATGCTGGCACAATAGAATTAGTTGCTTTGGCACATTTACTTATAAACACTTGCAAACACAAGCAAATGTTGGCACTATTGAAACTCTAACACTGACACTTTTGAAAAACTGATACTGGCACTTGAAACATTGATGCTGGCACTTTGAAAATCTGATCCTGGCACTTTGAAAATCTGGTGCTGGCACTTTGTAACACTGATGTTGTCACTTTAAAATACTGATGCTGGCACTTTAAAACACTGATGTAATGTTCTTTGATATGTATTTTTAGATCCATCAAGGCATAAAAGGGATGGGGATTATGATGATTTTGATACTTTTACTAAGAAACCTACATGGGGTGATAAATTTGAGCATTCTTGTACTCCCAAAAGACTTGTTGAGCTCTGTTTAGCTCCAAATCAGCAGAGAGGTGTTAGGGCAATTGGTTTTGGCTCTTTATTGAGTATTGAGGTTAAGGTATTGCCGCTTAGGCTTGTGCAGTTTCTTGTTGAGAGATTTGAACCAATAATAAGGATACAACAAATTGATTCGTCAAAAGAATACGTGATTAGAACATCAGATGTTTTTGATATATTTTGTCTACCTAGGAATGTTGCAAATAATAAGGTAAATTGATCATCTAGTGAAAATATGGAATTGAGAAATCGGTATTATGAAGAATTTGGGCACACTAAAGATGGTCTTCCTGCTTATAAACTTGTGTAACGCATTTCCGAGTTACATCAAGGTGGGGATGAATTTAAACGCCTGTTTGTTCTATTTGTTGTTGGAATTTTTCTTGCTCCAGTAGTTACAAAAAAAGGGCAAATTGCATTTTAGTTACCTGAGTTTGTCGAGATGTTTCAATTTGTTATCGAATTTGCATTTGTTAGGTGTAATTTTGGATGAACTGTTAAAAATCTAACGAAGAGTATAACATTTGTCGCTCATTTGAGTTACTTAGGGGTATTTTGATCTTTTCCATGGAATAAGAAGACCAGAAAGGCACATTTGCAGGCATTAATATATATATATATATATATATATATATATATATATATATATATATATATATATATATATATATATATATATATATATATATATATATATATATATATATATATATATATATATATATATATATACTAATATATTTTTAGATATACATATATGCTTAACATATTTTTATAAAATATGAATTATAATGTTCTTAAAACTAATAATTAATTAATTTAATAAACTAATCTAAAAATGAATAAAATTAAAAAATAATATAAATGTCAAAATACATCAATTATAAATGTCTAAATACATCAATTATGATTACATTCTCAAAATAAATTACAAATCAACTACCAGTTCTTTCAACATAACCACTGCAAATCGCTACCATCCATTACTGACGTCCATCAACATCACCCATCACCGTCACTCACCACCACTTCCAACATTGCTACTGATTCAAAAGAAGACCTAGAAAGCAAGAGAACCAAACACACACACACATACAGACGAACACACACACACAAGCACCAAAAACAGATTCAATACACACGTATGAATTTAACAACCACACAGATCTATACCAGATCTAACAGAGAGAGAGAGAGAGAGAGGGAGAGTGTGTGTAGAAGATAGAAAGAGAGAGAGAGAGGGAGAGAGTATGTGTAGAAGATATAAAGAGAGAGAGAGAGGGAGAGAGATGAAGATGAGGTGATAGTGGCATCTCTGGTGGCCGTCTACTTCAATTGCCCCTTGTCTTCTCCATTGGTCGCAGATCTGAACAAGAAAATCAAGGGGTGGCGGCTGGAAATGGGAAGTGAGAGGTGGGATTTCTAAAACTAATGAGAGAGGGAGATGCTGAGAGGGATGAAGAAGTGGGGGAGTGAAACTACTCGGATCCGGCTCGCGCGCGGGGGGCCCTACAATCTCGCATTTCCGTATGCGTCGCGTTTCGGGAAAGTTCGCCCGGATCCGAGAGGCACCGCGTTCGCGCCCCGGCATCTGGCTCATTCCCGCTTTGCAGCGTTAGTTGGGAGGTGTCTCGCCATGTTTTTGCTTTGTAGAGTCGCCACGCCGTTTTTATTAAGCCCAAAACATTGAAAAGGGCACGCTTAAAAATAAACTGTTTTTGTGTGATGAGATTTTGAGTTCGGAGGTCAGATGACTCCTCGGGAAGAGAATATTAGAATCTTAGAGCTCACCCGAGTTGCCTCGTAAAAACGAGTCTTTCGGATACCCCTAATATTCTTTAACTATTATGTGTGTGTGTGTGTATGTGCTTTTAAAAATGCATGCTGTATCGGATGTCTACATTGTATACTACGTATTGAAATGTATCGAAATAGTATAGGAAGGAAGCCTTACCAATGTTGGTTCGTGTCTGTCTTCCGCTGGGGAATAGTGTTTGAGGATGGAATAGCGTTCCGGTACGGACCGGGATTGCTTCGGGAGGAGCCGGTTGTCTGCGGACAGAGTTTCGGCGTGTGTCGGGATTGTAGGTTGCGTTCGGGCAGAGGTTCGGCGTGCATTGGGATCACAGGGATCACTCGGGCAGAGGTTAGGCGTGCATTGGGATCGCAGGGATTACTCGGGCAGAGTTTCGGCGTGCGTCCGAATTGCTGGTTTGACTCGGAAAGAGCCGGGACACCTTGGGAAAGACCAGGCAAGGCCTCGGAGTACCACGAGGGGCCTCAGAGTACCTCGAGAGTGCCTCGGGGCAGCGCGGGAGCATCGCGGGAGTGCTCGGGGAGGCTTCGGAGCACCACAAGGGAGCTCAGAAGGCCTCGGAAGGATCCGAAAGGGGCCGGGATTGCCCCGAAGGGTCTTAGAGGGGAGCCTGAAGGCTGGGGGGAGAGGAGAGAAGAGGAAAATGTGTGAAAATGAGGGAGGGAGAGCCCTCTATTTATAGTGTAGGAAAACTGCAATAAGGTCCGTACGGACCTTATAGGTAATCCAAATTTTTGGTTTTCCTCGATTTGAGGGAATAATGTGGACTTTAAGAGGATTTAGTAATGATTATGTCTGGGTGCAATAAGGTCCGTACGGACCATCTTAGCATGCAATTAGGTCCGTACGGACCAACCATGTAGGGGGGTAATGATGTTCTCCGGGATTTGAGGGAATAAGTTGGACTTTAAGGGGATTTAGTAATCATTGAAGCAAAGAGGTCCGTACGGACCATTTATGCTTTTCTGATTTCTGAATAATTCCCAAAAGGTCCTTTTATCCCTTTTTATCCCAGAAAGGTTCCTCCCTTGGTTTGGTTGGGGGTTTTTGAGGGTTTTGAGTGTCAGAGGTCTTCGAGACTGCGTTTGTGAGTCTGTGGTGTTTCCCCTGTGCTCGGAAGAGGGTGATCCAGATTGGGGTACTTACAAAAGCCCCTCAACGACGTCACTTACGGAGGAAGTGGGGTCGTCGATAAGATAAGGGTCCAAATCTGGATCACGTGCTGGGAGAGGAAGTGATCGTGTAGGTCGATGTGTAAGGACATGGCGGTGTCCTGGGTGGGTGTGACCGTTTAGATCAGTTGGCTGGACCCTGTGATAGGATTCCTACGTATTCCTAGCGGGAATCAAGCCTAGTCGTAGTTCGAGTGTGGGGTGAGTGTTGTTGTGCACGAGGACTGGAGATGTCCTCTGACTGAAACTCTGTGTGTGGATGTGATGGTATCCTGTGGGTGACCGCATAGGTCGATGGTGAGGACGTGGTGGCGTCCTGGGTGACCGTATAGGTCGGAGGTAAGGACGTGGCGGCGTCCTGGGTGACCGCATAGGTCGGTGGTAAGGACGTGGTGGCGTCCTGGGTGACCGCATAGGTCAGTGGCTGGACCCTGTGATAGGATTCCTACGTATCCCTGGCGGGAATCAAGCCTGGTCGTAGTTCAGAGGTCGTGAAATTGTGAGTGTATGCGGGCGTGGTGGTGCCCTGAAGTGTCGTGTGACCGCCGAGGTCGACTGTGAGGACGTGGTGGCGTCCTGAGATGTGCAATCTTACTAGATGGTAATCTTAAGGACGATGGCGGCGTCGCCGAGGTCGACCGCAGGACGCGAAGATCCCGGGTGTGCAATCTTACTAGAAGATGGTTAATCTTACGAGAAGATGGTTTGTGGTGTGACCGCCGAGGTCGACTGTGAGGACGTGGTGGCGTCCTGAGATGTGGTGACCGCCGAGGTCGATTGTGAGGACATGGTGGTGTCCTGAGATGGAAATTTTACGATTTTCCGAATCGGGTGGTTTAAGGCCTTTCGGGCCAGAGATAGTGACGTGGGAGGTTTATACGGTCTTCCGGACCGAGTGGTTTAAAGCCTTCTGGGCTGGAGATGGTGATGTGGGAGGTTTATACGGTCTTCCGGACCGAGTGGTTTAAAGCCTTTCGGGCTGGAGATGGTGATGTGGGAGGTTTATACGGTCTTCCGGACCGAGTGGTTTAAAGCCTTCCGGGCTGGAGATGCGTCATGCGTGAGGACTTGATTCGTCTTCTGACTGCAGGTGTGTCATATATGAGGACTTGGTTCGTCTTCTAACTGTGGTTGTGGAGGCGTGGCTGCCTTGTGCTTTGATTATGAGAGGTGTAGATGCCTCGTGCTTTGTCCGCTGGGGAGAAGGTTGGACTTACGATGACTGCCGGTGTTCATCCGTTGGGGATTATCGTGGCCTTGTAGGGGCTTTTTCTGTTGAGAAGGTGACTTCGGGCTTACTTTGATAGCCGGTGCTTGAGTTGCCGTTGAGCGGGTGAGGTCCGGGCTTACGATGACGGCCGGTGCTGAGGATATGCGGTCTTGTACGGGTTTGCAAGAATTCCCTTTTTGACTTGCTGTGGAAGGAGCTCGAACTTACTTTGATGGCTGGTGCTTGATTTGCCGTTTAGCGTTTCGGAGGCGTTTTGTGCCTTGAGATTTGTACTTGGAGGTGCGAGCTCCTTCTTGCGCTTGTTTCACCGTTTAGTGGGCGAGGTTCGGGCTTACGATGACGGCCGGTGCTTGCGTTGCCGTTTAGTGGGCGAAATCCGGACTTACACTGAGGGCCGGTGCTTGCGTTGCCGTTTAGTGGGCGAAATCCAGACTTACACTGACGGTCGGTGCTTGCGTTGATGGGTTAAGGACCAAACTGCATTGAATCCGCCAAATAGGCCTTCGGGACAGCCAGGGGCAAAGATTATAAGGGCAAAGAAGTAATTTGGCCTCATGTTGCAAAGAGGTCCGTACGGACCAACCTGGGATGTAAAGAGGTCCGTACGGACCAGTGTTGAATTTTACAGTTCCCAGATTTTGACTGGGTTTAAAACCGAGGCACCCCCTTCATTTCCTTCTTCCAGTGCGTGAACCAGAGAGAGAGAGAAGGAGAAAAACTCCATTGTTGTCCAAATTTCTTAGAAATTCCTCCAAAAATTAGCTTGAATTGCTTGCAATGGCAGAAGGATCAAGGAGGGGACGTCGTCAACGGAGCCAAGAGGTGATCGAACAAAGGATGGAGCTTCAAAGAAATTGTATCTCCTTCGTGCCTTCTTCGAAGAACCCGGATGTGTTGTATCCGAATCCGGAGGTGCATAATCGACGAGTTAGGAACGCCGGGGAGGTAAGAAATCAATTTAGTCTTGATTCCTTGCTTGAATTTTTGAATGCTAGAACTAGGTTTTAGTTTTTCGCATATTTGGGGCTTTTGTTATTTGCCATGCTTTTTGTGAAATTCGTGATGAATTGTTGAAATTGAGCATGTAAAAATTGTGGGTATGTGAATTTTGTGCAAAAATGTGTAGATTAGCTCTTATTTGTAAAAATAAAGTGCCTCTCCTTGAAAGTGCATGCTTTGGTATTTTGTACCTTATGCTATTTTTGTATGTACATTGTGAGAAAATTGCCATGTAAGGACAAATTTTGTGAAAAATGTGACATGTGCCGTGTTTTGTGACGGGTTTTGTCTGAAAGTATGTGCCGTGTAGGGACGGACTTTTCTTTTGAAAATGTGTCATGCAGTGTGTGCCGTGTTTTTGGTGACGGACTTTGTGGGGAAAATATGTGCAATATGTGCCGTGTTTTGTGACGGGTCTTTTGAAAATGTGTCGTGTAGGGCTTAATCCCTCTGTTGAGAAAATTTGTACAGTGTGTGCCGTGTTTTGTGACGGACTGTATGGGGAAAATTAGGTGTAATGCATGCCGTGTTTTGTGACGGGTTACATGTGAAGAGTATGTGCAATGTGTGCCTTGTTTTGTGACAGACTCTTTTTTTATATGCTTTGGTATTAAGTACTGTGACTGACGTACCTTTGCTGTGTTTACCTGCAGGATAAGAGGCTTTTGGCTGGGAAAGCCAAAAAGATGAAGACTCGGGGACCGCTCGAGGCTGTAGTGGAGTTGTGGCAGCAGATGCCGAATATATCTGTGGATGGCATGCCGAGCCCTAGGAGGCTGGTCTATGCTTCTGGCCTGGGCGTGTTCGTGGAGAACTTGGCCTGGTCTTCGACACGAGGAAGAACAAGAGTATCTTCCCGGGCTTATCTCGAGTATTGGTGGGATACCACCCACACCTTCCATCCGAGCCGGCGAGGTGACGGTGACGCCCACCGATTTTGCCGCTATCACCGGCTTTCCTTCAAAGGAGGGCCCGTGCGGAGGGATAGGATAGCCGAGGACGTGCCGGCCGAGCCGCCGGGCTTTGCGCCTCTTCCTCGCAGGCCTAGGCATGCCGTACAACGATGTGGAGATGAGGATTACGGCCAAGATTGGGGCCTATTGTCGGTACCGGCCAGTGACGGCGGAGCACTGGCGCGCTCCTTTCTCGTGTGGTTTGCCCTTTCGAGACTCTCGTTCTCGAACCACGCGACCACGGCTCCCTTTGCTCGCCGGAGAGCTTGATTGACTTGGAGAGAGTCTTGTGACATAGCTTGGGGCGAGGCGGGCCCGACCGAGCTTTACTTCTTTGGACCGGTTTAGCGGGCGTGGCCGCTCTTTGGCTTGCTTTGATTTTGCTTTGGAGGTATGAGTTTATTGTCGCTTTTGATTTAGCAACTTGTCATTTCTCCGTTTTCTTTCCACCGAGCATTTTCTCGTTTTTGTCACAGTGTGGTTCTACGAGATCTTCCAAAGGCTTTCCCGTGGATAGAGATCCCGGGGCCATAGCGGCCTATCCTGCTATGTTGGGCTGGGCCCGCCCGGCGAGGAGGTGGAGGACCAGCAGGGGGAAGCTCACCATCGCTTACGGGGATGTGCAGGAGAATCTGGGGAGGGATAGCCCGAGGGGCTTGCTTTGCACCCCGGGCTCCTGCATGAGGCCGATGAGTTCGAGGGTGCTCCCGTGGTGACAGCAGAGGAAGATGCCGCGGGCCCGACCTCGCGACGTCATGTACTGGGAGAGAGGGTCTTCTCGGGCAAAGATGGCCCGGGTATGCTTCCCCTGGCTCCGAGGGACCAGCCTTTTGGGATGATGGATTCTCGGGATATGGATGTACTGGAGTTTGAGAGGTATTTGGGCAGCGTGAGTGCCGATGAGTTTGTCCTGTTTGGAGTGGAGTATGGGTCCTTCGTGAGGAGGAAGTTGAGGACGCCACAGTGTCGGGCGAGGAGAGGGAGGCCGGCCCGCTGTGTCCTCCAAAGGTTCCGATGCCTGGGCCGGATATCACATATGTCCGCGGGGATTCATCGAGGAGGAGGGTGTCTGTACCCGTCCCTGAGCAGGCTCCTGCTGCCTACCGGGTGGATCCTGATATGCCGGTGAGTGTGCTTACTCTTTTCATTTTGGCATCTTTTCTGTATTTTTCTTTTTTTTCGTTTTTATGCCTGTATCTCTTTAGCTGAGCGTTTCTTTGGTTGCTTGTTTGTGCAGGTCTGCGGGAGAGCCTATAACACGCTGACCCGTCGTTATGTGGCGATGCGGTCCTTCGCGAAGAAGATGGCGTCGAAGCTGTCTTGCCGGTCTTCGCGACGTGTGCCGGCGTACGAGCCAATGCCTTCGAGGCATTCTGAGGATGCTCCTCCGCCGAGGACCGAGCCAGAGCCACAGCAGGAGGGACCTTCGCGGGGGCGGCATAGCATGGATGCCGGGACGTCCTCGGGAGCACAGAGGTCGCAGACCCTTTATAAGTTCTTTCCTCCACCGGATGCACAGGGTGAGGGTTCGTGAGAGCCTGCCTACTTTGATCCCTTCGCCGGATTTGATCCTTCTGAGTACTTTGAGTACCCACCCCAGGAGGGGGTTCAGTATTCTGACGACAAGGGTGTGACTGGCGAGTTTATCGGGATGCCCGACTTCTCGCTTGAGGACGTTGATGATGATGATGATGCGAAAGAGTCGAAGTAGGGTTCATTTGCTTTCCCTCTTTCCATATCTTCCCCTTTTTTTTTTGTTTAGCAACAGACATTGTACCTGTAATAAAACATTTGCATTTGCACCGCAAAGTATTCTATTTTAAGATGTAATGCCATATTTGTGATTCCCGGGAATTGTCCTAGGAATTGTTGCTATTATTACTATTTTTTTTTATTTGTGCATGCCACGTGAGCTGAGAGTGCGTTTGCGGGTAGCGTGTGTTTGCCGGAAATGGCTCTAGCCAGGGTTTGGGCAATTTGGAGCAAGGTTCTGCTGGGAACAGTGGTTGTTGGCCTGTTTGCTGGGAAAGTGGGGCCAGACTGCAAAGAGGTCCGTACGGACAGACCTAGCATGCAAAGAGGTCCGTACGGACTATCTTTGCTTTTGGGGAGGAAATAAATGTTTTCAGGATGTCTGAACTTCTCTTTCTTCCCATTTTGCGCCCTTTCGAGCTTTCTTCCCCATTTTCTCTAGGAACCTCCATTTTTGCCATGGATTCTTCGTATGTTCCAAGAATTTTGCCAAGGCTTTCGCAGAGCGGCAAGCACTTTTCCTCGAGCGGCTGAAAATGTGGATGCGACGCCGTATGAGGCATCGAGGCGGGCTTTCGAGGTAAGGTTTCGACTTTGCTCGGTTTGGTCCCTTAAGGAGTCGGGTTCCCGATTGGGAGTTGCTGCGGGCCGCCGCGAAGTTCCGGGATGTTAGGAGGCATGTGTATTGCTTCTCCTACAATGAGGTAGTGCCCACCTTCGAGGATTTTCGGGCTTTGATTGAGGACCTGAGGTGGAGGCCATCTCGCTTCCTTTGATTGGCGGTGCCGCTGTGAGCGGGAAGCTTGCATGCTTTCTTCTGACTTTATTGGGAGAAGTGCAGGGCATGATCCTTGATTCGGGTCATATTGACATTTCTGCCGCCGAGCGGTTCATGATTGATGATGAGAGTGATGTCTCGTGGGATGCGTTTGCCTTGCGCGTGATAGCGACGCTTTTCATGGTCGCCCCTGGGGTTTGCGATGGCGCTTTGCTAGATGTGGTCGGGCACCGCAGAGCCGGAGAGGATATTGTCCCGTTGGTGCCGGGGGAGACTCTTCATGGTATGACCGTCCGGCGACCGGGGATCGGTTCATGAGAGGGGGAAGCCCCGCTTGCTCACCTTGTGGCCGCGAGAGAGACTTCAGCCATGCCCGAGGCTCCGACGTCGTTTAGCCCGTGGTCATTTGCTCGGCGACCTCTTGTGTTGGATATGGATCAGTCCGCCCGGGAAAGATGGATGGCACGGCTTGGTACGCATCGATCCGCTGTGGGTTCCGCACCGGGGATTGAGACTAGGAGGGCCTTTCAGAAGGGTCCTATGTTGTCGTAGTTCCGTGTTTGTCTTGGTCCTCCTTCTACATTCCGTCGCTTGTTTCCGGCAGCCGGGATGAAGCAGAGCCTTTGTTGGCCGGGATGACCTTGCTATCGCGGAGATAGCTCCTCTTGTATGGCAGCTCCAGTGTGTTCTTTTGCATTTTCTCGAGGGTATGGAAGTATTCTCGCTTTCCCTCCCGCGGTGCTCCTTAGACGTCTGGGAGAGTGTCGTATTGACGACTCGCACTCGGCCCGGTATGAGCAACGTGTTGGGCAATCCCAAGTGGCTTTGGAGAGCAGGCGTGGAGCGATTCTGGGGCCCGGTTGCCGTAGTAGCTATTGCCTTAGGAGTGCCGAAGCCTGGTCTGACCCTCAGGATGTAACGGGAGACACTTTGTTTGACTACGAGACTAGAGTTGACCGACTGACGGAGAGAGGTCCTCTTGCACTCGCAGGAGGAGATCCGAGCCGAAGCACGGCGAACGAAGCCCCGAGAGCTGCTAGATTATTTTACTCTACGGGGAGGACCCCTAATCTCGGACTGAGAGACGCAAAGTTGGCTCGCGTGGAGCGAAAGAAGACTCGCCGAGGACGAGGGAAGAAAGGGAAGAATGGCGAGGGGACAAGCGCAGACGGCGCGGAATGACCTCCTAGGTATCCATTCATTGCATTGTAAACACATTATTTGTTAAATGTATTAAGCTGTCTTTTAGCATGTTGTGAACTTGAGAGTAGACCGTGCTTGAACTCATCAAGAAATGTTGTAATCGTTAGTGATTTGTGATTTACTTTTAAAGCTTTGTCGAGACGCAAGATCTCTTGTTCGCTTTTGTTTCTTTTGTGCACCTTGGCGGCGTCCATCCTGGGACTTTTCTCGTTGCATTTGACCGAAGCGGCCCGGGCCTTGACGGCAATCCCTTTTGCTCGGGCTCTGTGTTTGGCAGAGAGGTTGAATGATCCCCTGACAAGTCGTTTCGACGGTCTTTTCCGTAGCTTCCTTGCCTCTTGTTCGCATCAGACTCTTGACCTCCTTTTTGTAGCTTCTGCTTGAGCTTTTTTTTATTTTTTGTGAGCCCTCGCTCGAGCTCTCTTTTTTTTTTAAGCGCGTGAGGGCGAAGACAAGCCCCCGGCTTGGAAGCGCATACGGGCCGGCCCGCTTGATGCCGAGTGACCTTTGATGTCCTTTGATGTTGCCGCCGTTGTTTGACTTGGTCAAGGCGATGGTGGGGGCATGCTCTGGAAAGTGTGTAGTTTGATGGAGGTCTTGATTGACATTCAAACTTTTGACTTTTTTGTGTGTTTTTAGACCGGACCAATTAAGGTTGCCTACGTTCCTCCTGACTAGAGGGCTCAGTCCGCGTAGTTCGACACTACATGGAGTGCCAAGAGATGCACGCTTGTTCTTCTTTAGGCGAAGTATCTCGCGAAGTTTGCTTCCGTTGACCGGATTCACGAAGGGATTGCCGTCTAGGTCCTGCTGCCTTCATGGCACCTCCGGAGAAGATCTTTTCAACCACGAAAGGGCCGATCCATGTTGGTTCCCATTTTCCCAGCTGGGTTGGTTCGAGCGGGAGGCTTTTCTTTCGAGTACCATCGCCTTCCCCGATGTCTCGAGATTTGACTTTCTTGTCGAAAGCTCTAGCCATCCCGCTTTGGTAGGCTCTGACGTGTTCCACGGCCTTTAGTCGTCGCTCGTCTAGCAGAGCCAATTCGTCGTGTCGGCTTCGAGCCATTCGACTTCGTTGACGTCATTTTCCAAAGAACACTCTGAGTGAGGGAATTTCCAATTCAATGGGAAGGACTCGCTTCCATCCCGTATGTCGTGGCGAATGGGGTTTCTCCCGTGGTCGTTTCCGACCGATGTTCGGTAGCCCCAAAGTGCAAGGTGTAGCTTCTCGGGCCAATCTCGTCCCTGGTGGTCATTTTTCTGATGATCCGTTCGAGAGTCTTGTTTGCCGCTTTCTACGGCGCCATTTGTTTCAGTGGCCGGTAGGGAGAAGACTTGTGGCGTGTGATCTTGAATTCAGCCGCCAGCCGTCGCATTCCCCTTCGAAGTGTGAGCCGTTGTCCGATATGACCTCATTCGGGATGCCGTATCGGCGCATGATGTTTTCCTTGAGGAAATGCGCGACTTTCTTGGAGGCGAGTACCTTGTAAGACTTGGCTTCGACCCATTTGGTGAAGTAGTCGATGGCTACTAAGATTGAACTCGCGACCGTTGCCGCTCGGCGGAGCAATTTTCCCGATGACGTCAATTCCCCAAGTGGCAAAGGGCCGTGGTGTAGTCATGCAAGAGAGATCGTGGGGAGGTAGATGATTGAGGTTGGAGAACCGTTGACACTTGTCGCAGCCTTCGGACAAAGTGGATGCGCTCCGCCTCCACGGAGATCCAAGAGTAGCCCATCCCGAGAATGATTTGCATTAGGCTCTGCGTTCATGTGGGGACCGCAAGCCCCATTGTGGACTTCTGCTCATGAACTCGCTTGCTTCTTCCCCGGCCGATGCAATGTAGGAGTGGTCCTTGGTAGCGTTTCTTGTACAAAGATGTCCCCAAGGATGACAAAGTGAGAGGCGAGGCATTTTAAAGCCATGATGCTCTTGGCTTTGACCCCTTCCCCGTTGGCCTTCCTCGTTCATGAAGGCGGTTTCCCGCTCTTGAGGTATTCGAAGATCCGGTCAGGCCGGAAATGGCTTCTGACTTGCGCCTCTTTAGCTCTTCAAAGAATTTCGCAAATCGCCGTGATTAAAACCTCCTCGCACTGGGCCCGGTTTTTCTCTCGTTTGACAACATGCTTAAATGTTTGCTTGATGCATTTATTCAATTAATGTGTTTGCTTCTTGTGTAGATGAATTGTTATTAACCTGCTTTGATTAGTTAACTCATCATTTGTTAAAGATGCAATGAAGGGATATTTAGAAAGGTCGGGCCTTTATTGAAAGCGCAAAGACCGTACATTGTTGATTGTGGACTCACGATCTTCGTGCGTAGAGCCATCGATGACTCGAAAGACATGAATTCACGTACAACATGACTCGAAGCTAGACTATGTGACAAGGGGTTGGACCATGCTTCATTACTCTTGGCAGCCGTAGCTCTAGAGGGAGCGGCGATGGCTCCGTGGCCAATCTTCGCTGGCACGAGTCCAGAAAATAGCTTGCATGTGGTTCGACTTCAAACCAGATCGCGGAGGTTTTTGGTTGCTCCCCGATGATGTCCCTCCATTAGTGTTGTTACCACCTTGGGGGTCTTTGATGATAGAAGTCGCCGAGGGCTACTTCTAAGAGGGCGAAGCATTCGCCGATTCGGAGTTGATTCTTGCCGATGTTGATCATTTTCATAGAATCCGCCTCTTTATCTCGGGATCTTTGCTTGGAACGACATTTACAATGTCTCGATTCGAGGGGGCATGCTATCTCTCCTTCCCCGATTAGGCCTCGAGGAGGTTGCGCCACTGCTCATCTAGGTCTCGACACCGGATGTCAATTGGACTATGCCGTGATGGCCGTCCCCGCGAGATCCGAGAGTGCTCGGCCGAGGGTTGTCCTGCACTGGGACCGGTGATGAGCCGCTTGCAAGAGGGTTTTCGGCAAGTAAGGGTCTACTCCTCGGCCAATCTCCATCTCGGGGCATCCATTTCTCGATCCTCTCTTAAGCATTCTTCGCAATCACATATGTCGAGTTGTCGTCTTGACCCTACGAGCTCTTCGATTTCTAGCTCGTCGCGGCTTAGAGCGTGGATGTAGGGATCCACTTCGTAGCGGGACAGAATTGGAGACTCGTCTGGAGAAGAGTATGCGGTCATGTCGGGACCTTCTTCTGGCCAAGCGCTTGCCATTGTACTGCTTCCGCGGATCACCTCGAGCACTCCATTGGCATTGATGAATTTCACGCATTGGTGAAGGGTAGATGATACCACTTTCATCTGATGTATCCAAGGTCATCCCAGCAAGGCAGAGAAGGTTGGTTTGATTTCCATGACTTGGAACTCTACCGACTCCAGTTGTGCATCGAATTGGATCCTCAGATTGATGACTCCTACGATTGGTCGTGCAGTGGAGTCGTAGGCTCGGATTACCCGGGGTGAAGGCCTTATCAGGGAGCGGTCGATACGGAGTCGTCTCAGTGTGCTCAAGGCGATGATGTTGAATGCGGAGCCGTTATCAATTAAGACGTTCGGGAGGAAGAACATCTCTATATTTATGAGAATGAGGAGGGCTTCGTTGTGTCGATTCTCACATATCGGCAAGTCATCGTCTGTGAAAGCTAGACTGCTTCCCGTGCTGCCATTTGACTCAGTCTCCTCTGGGGAGCGTTCGATCCATCCATTGGTGTGCCTTGGTTGGGGCAAAGATCATAGGGAGACAGTTGCCCTTGGGCGTTCTTGTCTGGATTCCCGGTCACGAGAACTTTTGACTCTGGTTTCACATTCCCAATCATAGCGAGACAGCATGCTGACAGTTTCAGAAATTGCAGTAGGTCTGCTCTCACTTGGAGTTTCGTCAAAGGCTATCGTGTTTACCTTGTCGTTCCGGGGGAATGGATTTCCGATGGTATTGGGGCTACGAGGGCGTTCCAATTTTCCCTCCTCGATTAGCCCCTGGACCACCTATTTTAGCACAAAGCAATTGTCGGTGGTGTGGCCGGGGTAGTTGTGGAAGGCGCAGTGTTTGCTCATATCCATGTTGGGCTCGGGAGTCTTTGGTTGGAAATTCTCGAGAGGCTTGAGAAGATTTCGTTTTACCAAAGCTTCGAATACTTGGCCCAGGGGCATTTCGAGGTTGTCAAAATGATGGAACTGTGGGAAGAGAGGGGGATTGTTATTCCTTGGGGCTGCTTGATTGCGGTTTACTTGAGCTCCGTTTTGGATGTAGTGTACCGTTCCGGCTGCTTCTTTTCCTTTGTTCGGGGCAGGAGTTGAAGTTGCCAGGTTTGTCCGATAGCGATAGGATGAAGCAGGGGTTGATGTTGTCTTCTGAAGGCTCAGAGTCTTTTCAAACTTAGTTCCAGCGTTGACCATGGCACGAAGATCCGGATAGAAGTGATGGCTAATCAAGGTCCTCAGGGATGGCTTGAGGCAAGAATGGAAGATGTCCATCTGCTCTTCTTTGGAAAGTGGATCCATTATCTCACTAAGCTTCCAATTCCATCTTTTGTAGAACTCGCCTACTGGTTCATCATCCTTTTGCTCGGTGGCTTGCAGATCGTGGCGGTTTGTCTCCCACTCAAGGTTGGCGCGGTACTTCTCTAGGAAGATCTCGCTGATTTGGTCCCACGTGGAGCGGTTTTCTGCCTTTACATTGAGGAACCACCTTAGTGCTGTGGATTTGAGAGAATGCTGAAAGTGGTCCGCCATCTGTTGAGGGGTTGCTCCTTTGGCTCTCATACCCAAGACATAGGTATCGATGTGAGTTTTTGGGCATTCTGTCCCGTCAAACTTTTCCATTTCGGGCATCCTGAATTTCGAAGGGAGCGGGACCACTTTGCTTGGATCAGTAGGCAGGAGGGAGTCCTTCCGGGAACTGGCTAGCTTGTCTTGCATGTCCTTCATTTGCTCGATCATCCAAGCCATGTGGGGATCGGCAGGTTGAGGCGGGTTGCCGTTTTCGGGGATAGAAACCGAAGATGGAGGTGGATTGGCTGATGGGATCGCCATTCGGGAGTCTTGGGGAGGTGGTTGTGTATATACCAACCCATACCTTGGAGTGTTGAAGTTAAGGGCGTGATTGCCAGGTCCGCTAAGGGTTGTGTTTGGGAATTGGGGAAATGCTTCATTAGCCCCAAGTGGCAGACTAGCAGGTAGCAAGCTTGAGATGTCGGGATATCCGCTCGGGATGCCTGTCCCAGGTAAGCATGGGGACTTTTGATCATGGCTGCGAGGCTCGTATAGAGGCAGAGGGTTAAATCATGGGGGATACCGAGATACATTGGGATCTGGCAGAGCCGGCACGTATGTGTGCTGTTGGTACTGAGCTTGATGTGCAGAGCCGGGAAACTGACTGTGCTGAGGCAGACATGCCTGAGCCGCTGACCGACGCCTGAGGGGAGCTTTGAGCGAGAGCTGCTTTGCGTTGCTGGGATCTCGTAGCTTGGCGGAGGCGGGACCTGCTGATAACTTTGAGAAACCGGGGGAGCCTGTATTTCTTCGTCTTCTATGAGAACGAAGGTTCCGTCAGGTTGGGGAACTGCAACGGTTCCTCGAAGACGCAGGGTGTCTATGATCCAGGCTTGTTGCTCTTCTTGGCGCTTCTTGATAGTTTCGAAGGCTCGCAGCACCTCCTCCATTGTCTGAAGGTTCCTTAGTGGCGGGGTTCCGTTTCCCTCACTGTTATCTGTCGATCCCGTCATGGGGGAGTAGCGGACGGTGCGGACCGCTGAACTGGAAGGGCTGTCGGATCTTGTAACTTCGACACTGAAAAGGCGGCTCCCGGGTATTCTCAACCACTCTCGGTTCGCTGGAGGGGGTGACGGGCAAGGTTTAGACACGGGAAGGCCTTTCGGGATAAGAGGGGGAAAGCTCACGTGGCATGCGGTTTCCGCTTCTTTTATATTTATTTGTTTTTTTTTTGTTGTTTTAATTTACTTAAAACATGTTTTCCCAGAATCCTAGGTAGGTTGGAAAAGATCGCTCTTCTTTTTTGCAACTATTCTAGATCCTGGGTCAGTGGAGACCATCTGTGCGGCTATAAGCCCCTCGTTTTGCACCTGTATTTCGACATCCCAGGGTGGACAGCCCTGGGCGAGGGTCCTATAGGGCAAGCGGTTTCCACCGGCCTAAAAGAAAAATCGAACCTAAGGACCGAGCCAGTCATGTTCGTTTTAATGCGTTAGCCATGTGAATAGTGAGCCAAGCCGGCACCTAAGTCAAGATCAGGTCAAGAGTTCGGCATGACCTCTCTTTACCTTTCTTGCGCAAGGGATCTGTGACGTTAGGCGTTGACTGGGTCATATCGTCATGGCTGACGTATCAAAGGCTTGATGACATGGTGTCATGTGAGCATGGATGTATATCCGGGACGGAACATCGTCTGGGTGTAGCTTCGGAAATCAAGATCAGGTCAAGATTTGAGCATGACCTTTCATCGCTTTGCTTGCGCAAGGGATCTTGAGTTCCGAGCCTCGACTCAAAAAATGGCCGGCACGGGATATGTATCTGAATGTGCGCTCGCCCGAAAAATAGAAAAACGAAAAGGAGTCGCCACGCCGTTTTTAAGAGGAAACATTGAAAACCTTTGTTTTAGAGAGAAAACATGAGTTCGGGGGTCAGGTTACGTGTTGGGAAGAACCGAGAGTTCACCCAACACGCCTCGTCCATAGACGAGTCTTTCAATCAAACACATCCAAGTAAATCCAAAGTGTGTGCAAATATCGATAATAAACGAAATGTGATAAAATGCATCTTATTAATTATGAAACGAGAAATTACATATTGTGAGCCCATTATTTAGGGAGGCCACATCCCTGATACAAACAAACTAGAACAGATTACAAAGGAAAAGAGTCACTGCAGATGGGTCATGTGTGTCGCATGACACATCGTACCGATGACCACACATGTCGCGTGACACAGATCACTTGGGGACGAAGGTGTCGCGTGACACATATGAGCCTTCCGTAAAACCTTACAATATGAACTCGTAAATTAACGTAAGCTATACGGATCTAATTAACAAGCCGAATTATGAACGAAAAACATAAACAACATCAAATCGACCCAGGGAGTATGGATATGGATGGATCCACACCCCCTTGGGGGCTCAAACACCAAATTCAACCAAATCAATCAATGTGAGCTCAATTGCACAATCTAGGCAAGTTAAACAGAGAGATTGCGATTGGGATCTCGCATTCGAGATAGCTAGGATCTGATTATCGAATCCAAACAAAATAGAATTATAAAATTGCAAGGAATTAAATGAGAGAGAGAGAGAGAGAGGGTTAGGGAATTGTTACCCTTGTTGATTCCACGAATTCTATATCTAGTCGATATAGAATCCTTCAATTCTTCGTTGTAGATCTCACTCGATCCAAGGGTTCCAATTGGTGTAGGTAGAGAATTGGGTTTGGATGAGAGGGATTAGGGGGTTGGAAAGGTAGGAGAGAGAGAGGTTTGGTGTTTGGGATGTTCGTCACAATGCTATTTTGGCGAGTAACAAGAGGGCCGGAATTGGGATCCATCTCAACGAGGGGGAGGGTCTTATTTATAGGTTGCGGTTGGCCGCCTTAGTATGTCGCACGACCTTACGCGTCCACTTTCCATGCCTCAAGCCGTCGCGTGACACAAGGTGGCTCAACCGCTTTTGGCGCCAAAAACCGGTTCTGAACATTCCGGAAAATGTCCAAAAGGTCCAACAGGTTTTATTCCCAAGGGGTCCTTTGGCATGAATGATGTACCAAAAGGTACTTCCTTCGCGGGAAACTCATGGAACGTTTCCGGAAGTCTCGGGATAGGCTGGGAATTTACCAAAACGCCCTTAATGCGCTTTATTATGTTAAAATGCATCGAAAAGGTTGCGAATTGGATTGGCGTACTTACAGAGCCCCTCGGCAACGTCACTTTTGAAAAAAGTGGGGTTGTCGATAAAATAAGACCCAATCTCAATGAGCGGCTGGGGTTAAGGTGAAGGGCTAGAAGGGTGAGAAGGGAAAATTATGGCATTTGGACCTTTCTGAGAAAGGATTCCTACGTATCCTTTTAAGGAGGGAATCAAGCCAAAGCGTAGTTCGGAATTACTAATACTGACATACAAGCAAGAAAGGGGTAGAGATGTGTCTTCATACCTTTGCTGTGCTTACCTGTGACTTCTGTTGTGCTCCGCTTGAGAGGTTTTTCTTGGGTTTGGCTCTGCTTGAGAGGCTTTTCTCCTTTGGCTCTGCTTGAGAGGCTTTTCTGTTTTGGCTCTGCTTGAGAGGCTTTTACGCTGTGTGCTCTGCTAGAGGCTTTTCTTCTTTGTGGGCTCCGCTAGAGGCTTTTTCGGGTTTGGCTCGCGAGAGGCTTTTCTTCTTGGTGGGCTCCGCTAGAGAGGCTTTTCCTTTGGTTTGGCTCGCTTGAGAGGCTTTTCTTCTTTGTGGGCTCCGCTAGAGAGGCTTTTCTTCTTTGTGGGCTCCGCTAGAGAGGCTTTTCTGGGGTTTGGCTCTGCTTGAGAGGCTTTTCTGGGTTTTGGCTCTGCTTGAGAGGCTTTTCTTCTTGGTAGGCTCCGCTAGAGAGGCTTTTTCCTTTGGTTTGGCTCTGCTTGAGAGGCTTTTCTTCTTTGTGTGCTCCGCTAGAGAGGCTTTTCTGGGTTTGGCTCTGCTTGAGAGGCTTTTCTTCTTGGTGGGCTCCGCTAGAGAGGCTTTTCTGGGTTTGGCTCTGCTTGAGAGGCTTTTTCTTCTTGGTGGGCTCCGCTAGAGAGGCTTTTCTGAGTTTGGCTCTGCTTGAGAGGCTTTTCTTCTTTGTGGGCTCCGCTAGAGAGGCTTTTCTTCTTTGTGGGCTCCGCTAGAGAGGCTTTTCCTGGGTTTTGGCTCTGCTTGAGAGGCTTTTCTTCTTTGTGGGCTCCGCTAGAGAGGCTTTTCCTGGGTTTTGGCTCTGCTTGAGAGGCTTTTCTTTTGGTTTTGGCTCTGCTTGAGAGGCTTTTCTTGGTTTGGGCTCTGCTTGAGAGGCTTTTCCTGGGTTTTGGCTCTGCTTGAGAGGCTTTTTTCCTTTGGTTTGGCTCTGCTTGAGAGGCTTTTCTTGGTTTTGGCTCTGCTTGAGAGGCTTTTCTTTGGTTTCTGGTATTGTCGAGCTCTTCTTGGGGCTGTCACGGATACGCATGCTTTTTGTTTTGTTCTTTCTTCTCCAGTTTGGTCGGAGGTCCAGTCGTCGAGACTCAATTGATTATTGTACCTGCGGGGGTGAAACAACAACAACTCCACGCGGGGTCAAAATTTGTACATCATTAGAGTGCAGGGGTATTTTGGGAATTTTGGCTTTGAGGGAACTCTGTGTCGCACGACCATTTAAAGCCAGTGATCAGTCTTTTAAAAGGGTGAACAGTCCTCATTTCGAACAAACTTGTTTGGAGGGAGGTGGACGGTCTTGGCGAGAAAAGCACGCCATTTCACTCATTTTCAATTGCCGACTGATTCTAGGGTTTGATTCCAATCTTGATTCGTCAAAAATGCCTCCTAGGCGCCGACCCACCAAGAATGCCCCGACCCAGGCCCAATTAGCCGCACGGCGGAAGAATGCTCTGAGGAATCAGAGACCATTTGTTCCTCAAACTGTTAGGGGAGATTTCTACCCTCATTTGAAAGAACATTCTTCGGGCCCGGAGAAGAAGGTAATAATTGTAACCCTAGCTTTTGGTGCACTGAGGAAATTAATTTTTTTTTCGAAAAAAGATTGATTTTTCTTTCTTTTCCTTTCTTTGTTCGGACTCGAAGTTTATTGCATGCTCTGATTTTGCTTTAGCAATTGTAAAATGTATGCACAAAACCTAGTTTTGCTTGAAATTGAAATTGATTTGACGAGTAAATTTGAGATATTCATACCTGCGATGTGTTTACCTGTAGGATTTGCGTACCCGGGGCTCTCCCGAGGTCGTTGGCGGTGTGGGATTTCTTTGCTCGGGTAGTCGAGCTTGTCCATTCGCCAAAAGGTCTCGGTATATGCCGCGGGGTCAGAGGCTTCTTTGAGATGGCCAAAGCCGTTGGCGACGCAGAGGAGCATTGGCTTGGTAAAGGCTTTCAGAGAGTTCTCGTGGGAGACTACTCACTCTTTTCACTTCTCTTGGGGCGAGGCGACCGTCACGCCATATGATTTTGCCGTCATTACGGTCCGCTTTCACCGACGAGCCTTTGTATCCGGGAGGAGCCTGTTTACGATTGATGACCCACGCCTCCTACCGATGCTTACTTTATGGAGCTGATCGGCTTTGTTCCCCAGACAAGAAGGGGAATGGGTATGAGTTGGGAGATCTTCATGGCCGGATGGTTGATCGAGCACCGGTTTTCCCGCCGAGATGGCGTATACCGATGAGGACAGGTTGAGGGCTGAGAGATTGGCCAGGGCGTTTGTTTGGGTTGGCTTCTCGGATATGTTGTTTATCAATGCCACGTCCACGGCCTTGCTTTCTTTATTGGAGCTTCTGAGAGATTGGGCCACCGTTGGATCATTGTCTTGGGGGGAGGCAGGTTTAGCCGAGTTGTTTTTGGCTTTTGATGATGTTAGTCGGGAAAAGCTAAGTCCTTCAACCGCCGCCACTTTGCATTTGAGGTATTTCTTGGTTTGCCTCCTTTATTTGAATCTTTGCTTTTGTCTCTTTGACTCTGCTCTGTCCTTCTTTTTAGGTTTGGGCTTATGAGGTCATTGGGTGTTATGCTTGGAGAGTAGGGGAGACATTTCCGGCTACCACATTTCCTGCTATGAGACGCTGGGTGAAGGATGCTAGGCAAAAGATTCGTACACCGATTCTAAGGGACGGATGATCGCTTTCTCAGCCGATACCATGGTTTGTTTGCGAGGAGTCCCTGGGAGTTTGACTTTGTTTCCTTGGGCCGATAGATATGCCGGGTCCATCTCGGATCATGCCCTTCATCTTACCGAGTGCCGCAAACCGTTGGTGGGTTTGTCTGGGGATGCATTATATTTGGGTGAGAGGGTTTGTAGGCGCACGGTCCGGTAGTATGGCCGGGGTTCCCTATGATCCTCCCGCCGAGATGTGGTTTCCTCGGAAGTTGGAGAATGTGGTCACTTTGATCCAGGGAGAGCCTCGCCTTCAATTATATGGAGGATGATGCGGATTATGACACTTATGTGGCTACGAGGTTGAGATCGCCGCAGTTGCTCTGAGACGTGATATTCCTAATGCTCCCGATACTTCGATGCTCAAGCCGCCGGCCTTCTCCTGGACATGTGACGGATGCACCTCTGCCACCTCCTTTCGTTGATTTTCGTGATGGAGATGCCGTGAGGCGGGCCACTCTTGACACCGCAGGTTTTTCCATATTTTCATCTTCCGGAGGGGACTCGATCTGTAAGTGACTTTGAACTGTGAATATCCTTCCATTCTCTTGTTTTGATCTGATTTTTGATTCTTTTTCATTTGCTTGTATCAGGTATCAGCTGACGTATACTGGGGCTTTGCTCGTCGCTATACCGGGGCCATGGACATGGTTGATCGGTTGATGAGGAGCAATCAATATCTCGAGGGAGAAACTTGCAGCTCAAGGTTCCGTAGTTCTGATGACAGTGATTCCACGCTTAGCTTGCCCGGTAGGAAGAGGGCTCGCATCGATTTGTCTGCTGAGGATACTCATTTTCCTAGGACCAAGACTGTTCGTCGTCCTCCTAATCCTCCCATCTCTGATAGTGAGTCTTCCCGAGATCCTCATGAGCTTGAGACTTTCCCCGTTCCTGTTATGCATGAGCTCTTCCGGGATGATCCTGTTGTTTATCATGAGCCTGTTGCTGGCCCGGACCAAGAGGAAGGTGATGCTGATGGGGAAGACAGTGAGGAGACTGCAGATGACGATAGTAGCTCTGCCGATGGTGATGCTTACATTTCTGATGATTCGGAGTAGTCCCTGGACTGATTTATGATCCTCTTTTGGTTTATGTACCCTATTTTTGGGGAAAGAAACAAATACTCTCTTTTTTTTTCTTTTCTTTATTTTGCACCTAAAACATTATTAGTTGTTTATTTGTTTGTGCGAGCTTTTATATTTTGGGAAAGAAAAAAGAGGTGCATGGAATGAATGGCTTTTGAATGGTTTATGTGACTTTGGGGTTTGTATATGAGGGTAATGGTTCATGTGTATGTTGCTTTTGAATGAAACTTCCTCTCCCGTGATTGTTTGCAGGAGCCTTGTTGTTTGCAGCTTGGGACAAGTCGGGGAGTGCCCTGGTACATATCAGATTTGCAGCTTGCTGATGTCTGATGCTGAATTTATCATGTCGCACGACTCTAAGTGACCTGGGTATGTTCTGTCGCGTGACATTACAGGCCAGGTTGACAAACCTTCAGTCATGGACTTCTTCATTGTTTCCCATAATCAATCTTCTTATTCAGGATGTGGAATCCAGTAGGTTCATCGAAGAGTGAGCCTCTTTGCTAGGGAATCCATTTTCAAGCATTGCTATTGTTGTGGCCAGATTTTCCACATGTTGACATCATTGCATGGTGACATCCTCAGTTGTTCCTGCATGTCAAGATGATATTCCACTCACATGGGACTTTTCCCTCAACGCTAAAAAGACCAAGTCAAAGGACGTTGAGAGGATAAGAAGATGTGCCGAGATTATAGGGATTTTTGTTAGTTTGAGTTGTGGAAGACTTGGTCTTAGCGAAGTCCTTGATTTGGTTAAACACCCAGTCAATGGCAATCTCCGAGCTTTATCAAACGGCCGTGATCTCCATCTTTGGCGATATTTTCTCCTTGTTTCTAGGGATATTTTTACCTTTCTTTTTACTATTTAAGGGGTATAAAAGAGAGTAACCGACACTTCCACACACACGTTCACTAGCTTCTGTAAACTCTCTCTTATGCTATCCGATTTGTAATCACTCAACTATCAATAATACATTTTTGGGTTTTAGGTAGGTTACCTAAAACCTCCCGAGGTTTTATGCCGGCGAGATCATTTGACTCAAGGGCTTTCCTCGTTATATTGTTGTGTCCTTGATTGTGTTTCTTCATTTTAGCATCCGTTTGTTCCATTTAATCAAATTCCAAAGTCCCCTCCATATTATTAAATCCATACACTTTCATAAGTCAAGATTCGACATTATTGTTTTCTACCAAAACAATGTGGCGCCCACCGAGGGGCCATTTGGTCTATTGATTATTTGGATCATTTCCTAAAACGATTCATCATGTCAACTAACCCGAAGGTTTCCGCCGCCGGCAAGACAATCGTCGTTACTCCGTCGTGCAGGGGCAAGGCAACCTCGTTGCCGCCACCTCCTCAATCGAAGCCTCGATGATGCGGCCTTTGCCATCTTCCCAAAAGGCAGGTCTTCTAATGTGGATGCCGACATCCAAAGTGCCTTGACCATGTTGAATCGGAGAATTTTGGATAACCGTGATAGTAACTCAAAGTTTTTGGCCAATGATATGATCAAGATGCGGCAAGATCGAAGCTCATTGCATCCCGGCTGAGCAACATCTCGCCAATGCGCGCGAGGAATATCGCCTTTGAAACCGGTGGAGGATCTCCGTTTGAGAATGAATTCATTCCAATGGGCAGCCCATCTCGGACTCATCGTACGACACCTTCAATGATGTCGACACCTTCCAGATGTCGACACCTTCCAAGATGTCGACACCTTCCAAGATGTCGACACCTCACGGGATGTCGACACCTTCCTTGATGTCGACACCTTAATCCGATGACACTTTGCCGACACCACCCCCAACAGATTCACCTCTTTCATGCCATTCACCGACAACACCCTTGTTACCTCGGTAGTAGACAACACCGGTTTGCTTAATAATCTTTTTAATAATAATGCTTTCAATCATATTCCTGCGGCCGACCCTTTTGCAGTAATCCGTTAGCCAAGCGTATGTAGGACCTTAGAGAGCCGATAATGAATGTACTGCATAACCCCTCTAATCCAACCGAGTATCTCGAAATTGCTACAATCGAGTCCGGTTTGTCCCAACAATTTCAAATGTCGACATCCCGAAGCGTTTCGGCGTTCCATCCATGAAGTTGTATGATGGCGGCACGGATCCCGCAGGAGCATGTTACCCACTATCACGAGAAGATGGACATAGTGCATATCCCACTTCAATTCAGGGAAGCTTGCTTGTGCGGAGGATTTGGATCAACCTTGGTCGACCGGCTCTTAAATGGCTGATTAGGCAACCCCTAGGCTCAATTGGTTCATACGCCCACTTATCAACATGTTCTATAACCAATTCTCATGCGATCGACAATTCGAGAAGCCGACAAGCGACCTCTACAATGTGACCCGACAGCCTAATGAAACCTTGAAGGAATATGTCCACCGGTTTAACAAAGAAGTGCTAGAAATTCCCAATCTCGACATGTCGACGACCGCGAAGCATTCAAAATGGGGTGAAGAAAGATTCACACTATCAAGATGCGGTGATGACTCCTTGCAAACGGTTGGAAGAAATCGAAGCGGGGCCCTAAAATTCATAAGATTGGAGGAAGATGAGGCTGCGAAGATCAAAGTCCTCATCCAAGTTGTCGACATATGACAATCCGAGACGGGAAGATCGAATCATCCCACCGCAGAACAACCGTTCCAATCCTTATCCGAGAACCGATAACAAAGCAAAATTAAGTCAATTGAGGGTGAGGATGAAGATAGCGATAATGTTCCTAATATTTCGACTATTGCTTTTCTATTGACATTTCGTGTGTACTTTGTGCAATGGGTAACCTTGGAGAAAAAGCAAGATGGCCAAAGAAGACTGATAAATCCACAGGATGGCGTGACAAGTCAAAATGGTGCGCTTACCATGAACACTTCGGGCATATCATAGAAGACTGCATAGCACTAAGAAAGGAGATCAGCTACTTGCTCTCGAAGGGACATCTTAAGGAGTTTCGGGGTCCG
Organism: Adenophora triphylla var. japonica; assembly: GCA_022495995.1. NCBI lineage: Eukaryota > Viridiplantae > Streptophyta > Magnoliopsida > Asterales > Campanulaceae > Adenophora > Adenophora triphylla. The sequence continues at coordinate 328,296 of JAFEMH010001285.1, forward strand.
GAAAGGAGAAGGCGAAAATGCGGAGGTTCCACATGAAGTCGAGCGACCGGTTTCTCCTCCAGCATTGACAAAGGTGATCAACTTCATCAGTGGAGGGTTAGAGATTTGTGGCACTTCCTATTCTGCCGCAAAGCGACACGCCAAGGAGTCAAAGGGGGAGAAGCCAGAAAGACCATCCAGGATGTCCACATCCTACCAATCACCTTTGATGAGAGTAATCGAGACAACTTGCTGGAACCTCCCCATAATGGCCTAGAGCCATCTGATCAAGAGGACACCGCCTTCATAACACCCACAGGTATCTATTGTTATATTGCTATGCCTTTTGGACTAAAAAATGTAGGTGCAACATATCAAAGGCTCGTGAACAAGATGTTCAAGGACCAGATTGGGGACACGGTGGAGGTATACATTGATGACATGGTGGTGAAATCCAAGAAAGCTAAAGACCACATAAACCACCTATCTCAGGCCTTCGACATCTTGGATTGTTTCAATATGAAACTCAATCCAGCAAAATGCAATTTCGGAATGAAGGCAGGAAAGTTCTTAGGTTACATGGTGACTAAGAGAGGCATTGAAGCCACCCCGGAGCAAGTTCGCTCCATTATCAACTTCCACCCCGGAGCAAGTTCGCGCCATTATCAACTTGTTATCACCTCAATCCGTCAAGGACATCCAAAGATTGACAGGGAAGGTTGCTGTACTCACCCGGTTCATCTCCAAATCATCCGATCGATGCAAGCCCTTCTATGACATCTTAAGAAAGAACAAGAAGTTCTAGTGGGAGGATCACCATGAACAAGCTTTTCAAGACCTCAAAACTTACTTGTCGACACCTCCGTTATTGGCCAAAGCTCGGGAAGGCGAACACCTCTACATCTACCTAGCAGTATCAGAAAGCGATGTAAGCGCAGTCTTGGTAACAGAGCGAGATGGTCTTCAACAACCCATCTATTATATAAGTAAGACACTCTTAGATGCGGAGACCAGGTATTCTCATTTACAAAAGTTAATTCTAGCTTTAATAACCGCATCCATTAAATTAAAACACTATTTTGAAACACATACTATAATTGTGCGTACTAACTATCCTATTAAGAATGTCATGAGAAAACCAGAGATGTCAGGTAGGATGGCTAAGTGGTCCGTGCAGTTAAGCACTTACGACATCAAATATGAGCCAAGAACAAAGCAATAAAATCTCAGGCTCTAGCTGATTTTGTGGCTGACTTTAGTCCAACCATGCAACAAGAAGTAGAGTTTCAGCAATTACAGGATGATGACATCTCAAGAATATGGACACTCTATACAGATGGCGCTTTGAACATGAGAGGAACATGTCTTGGATTCGTACTAAAGTCGCCACAAGGGGACATAATACCACAATCCATCACCGCAGGTTTAAAGCTACCAATAATGAGGCGTAGTACGAGGCATTAATTGCAGAGCTTACAAGTGGCCCGGGACACGGATATCAAGCACATCGGGGTGTTTTTGGATTCTTTGCTGATTGTCAACCATTACAACGGGTCCTACATAGCAAAAAATGTGAAGATGACGACATATTTGGAAATAGTGAAAATCATGGCGGCCAAATTCAAAACATTTACTTTGGAGCAGGTGCCGCGAGAAGAAAACTCACAAGCAGATGCTCTGGCAAACTTAGGCTCAGCCTTCAAAAGCATTTCACAGAGAAGTATTCCAATTGTGCATGTTGACATCCCAGCAATTGAATGTCTTGAGTTATTTGCCTTAGATGTCGACATCCTTCCCAGTCCAGCAGCAACCTCATGGACAGCCCCTATAATCAAGTATCTCAAAGATGATACAATCTCAGCAGAAGAGACAAACACTCGATCATCCAGGGTAAGGTCATCTAAGTATTTACTTATCGATAACTTTTGTTTAGGAAATCTGCTGCAGGTCACTACTTGAGATGTCTAGAAGCAGACCGAGCACAACAGGTTTTGATGGAGCTGCATGAAGGGCAATATGGAAATCATACCGGGGGCAGAAGCCCATATACCAAGGCTCTAAATATGGGCTACTTTTGGCCCACAATGCGAAAAGACGCGGCAAATTATGCAAAGAAATGTGACTCCTGTCAGCGGAACGGCAACATCCTACATCAACCAGCTGAATTGCTGCATCCTATCCTGTCGCCATGGCCATTCATGGTTTGGGGAATGGATATCGTAGGGAAATGGCTCCCAGTTTATCAGTCGGAAAACGCAGGACTTCTTGACAAGGTGGGGAGTTAAGATGGTGACATCTTCACCTGTTCACCCTCAAGCAAACAGACAAGCAGAATCAAGTAACAAGATTATCCTGAGCAACTTAAAGAGAAGGCTAGACCAAAATAAGGGAAGATGGGCTGAAGAGCTACCAATGGTCTTATGGGCTGACAGGACGACATCCAAAAATGCTACTGGTCAGACACCCTACTCTCTAGTGTTTGGGTCGAGTCGACATTCCACAGAAGTTACATTACTCTACAAAGAAGATATGTTTTGTTGACATCCGAACATAATAAGGACATCTTGACACATGATTTAGATACTATAGACGAACTAAGAGATATGGCCAAAATCCTGGATATGGCAAAAGATATCAGCAAAGAGTAGCCAGGTCTTATAACAAAAATGTAAGACTTAGAAGATTCCAAGTAGGAGATTTAGTCTTACGAAAGGCATTTCAAAAATACAAAAGAGCTCAACGCAGGCAAGCTTGCCCTAAAGTGGAAAGGTCCCTACCTGATCGATGCACAGGCCGGGAAAGGAGAATATCGCTTATAAACCTTGGATGGCCAAATGATCCCACAAAGTTGGAATCCCATTCATCTTAAAAGGTATTACATCTAGGCAATGCCTTCCTAAAACTTACATCATCCCAGGTATGGACAATCCTCTACTGGTCTTTTCATTTATTGAATTTGAGTATCCTTTCATTTCCCTATTTATCATTTTTTTATTTATTTACTTCAAAATAAGATGTCGCTAACACAACTTTGTGAAGGGACGTCAACATAGTTGACGTCCTTCTCTAACATGTCTCTGTCTTGCGAGATGTTGACATACAAAAGTGGGGACATATCAAAGTGCTCAAGCTAAAGTGACAACGAAATCTCCTCCGCTAGAGGCTGGCCACCTCTTCTAAAGTTAAGGTACATAATCCCTTCTAAGGTTTAAAGAGTTAATTACCTCTTTCTCCGAAAGTTAGGTTTCTACACCTTCGCCTGGAGCGCACGATATCTCATTGGTTGAGGTGTGGGATGGGCCTATATGAGGAAACTTGTATAGCTTACCCATTTCCACTCAGTCAAATGATTGATCTTAAGAATGATTCAATTGGTTATGGCATATTCCTGTCATCTTAAGTACATCCGGTTATGACATTCTCATGTCTTCACTCGAAAACAAAAATATGACATTTTATTATGTCAACATCCTATGATAATACTTTAGCATCAGGGATCAAAGCATGACATGCACAGAAGTTGCTAACAAAAGTTTTTTCTAAACACTAAAGATACTAAATACTATTAAGACTACCATAAAACGTTTCCAAATTTAGTTGGCCCGCTCCAACATCCAAGCAACATAAAAACTAAAAGCGAGTGTTGAACCAACCCAACACTTGAGATAAATTGTCTTCGGTCCTTATGGACCAGAACATACCAAAATAAATAAAAATTTCTTTGGGACTCGGCCCGAAATCATCATCAAACAAAACAACTTGAAAAACTAACTTGAATTTTTCTTCACTTAGCATCTTGCGGGTGTGCCGAGGGAGTTCTGTCTTCCTCATCCTTCTTCTATCCTTCTACTTCAACCGTCACATCCTTAGGGTTAGATGACACCTCTCCTTCATCCACTTTTTCACCCAACAGATTCTTCAATTTTTCATACTCGGTCTCAACCTTCCAAACCTTAGATTTTCCATCTTTATGTTCTTCCATCATCTTGATTTTGATCTTCAACATGGCTTTGGCAGCAACCAACTTCCAGGATTCCTTACTTCATTTATTTCATTTTGATAGCCACCCTCAATGGAAGTCAGATTGCTAACAACCCCTTCACCGTCCTCTTCTGTTCCTCTTTCTGCTCGTTAAAACTTTTTCTCCCAAAAAGCATCTTCCTTCTTGGCCTGATCCATATCACTCTTAGCGCTCTTCTTAAATTGCTCATTGATCTTAGCCATATCTTTCACTTGGGACTCCAAACATCTCATTGTCTGTTAAGAAAACACCTTAAGTTCCAAATTAGCAAATAATAGAGCTATGGAACAGTTAGGACAGCTTAGTAACATCTTACATTGGTTACTAATCCTAGAAGCTTCTTCTTCACCCCTCCTACCTTCGAACCTTCAAAAATATCCGCATCCATAACTTCGATAGCCTCACTCTCTGTAGCCTTCCTCTTCTTTACCCTTGAATCAATGCCAGTACTTTCACCCATCTGGACTTGTTTCTTTGGGACAATGGGTACCTAACATCAGACTTAGCAGGAAAAGCACCAACAAGAGCATCCAAATCTTCTAGATCAAAGTCTAAGCCTGAAGCAACTGCCTTTGAATCTAAAGAGAAAGTTTAAGCATTGAGGAAAAGGAAGATTAGCAGGAATAGAAAGACGGGGTAAACTATTCTTACCTGTTGACATTTTGAGAGATGACGACGGCTTGACTTCTTCTTGATTTTCTTCACCATCGAATGTTGTCAAATCATGTCCGCCAGTTACTCGAAGTTTGGAAACTTACCTCTTCGTATTCAGCGAAGTGATAAGTTTGGGGGCAATTGTTGTGGCCAGATTTTCCACATGTTGACATCATTGCATGGTGACATCCTCAGTTGTTCCTGCATGTCAAGATGATATTCCACTCACATGGGACTTTTCCCTCAACGCTAAAAAGACCAAGTCAAAGGACGTTGAGAGGATAAGAAGATGTGCCGAGATTATAGGGATTTTTGTTAGTTTGAGTTGTGGAAGACTTGGTCTTAGCGAAGTCCTTGATTTGGTTAAACACCCAGTCAATGGCAATCTCCGAGCTTTATCAAACGGCCGTGATCTCCATCTTTGGCGATATTTTCTCCTTGTTTCTAGGGATATTTTTACCTTTCTTTTTACTATTTAAGGGGTATAAAAGAGAGTAACCGACACTTCCACACACACGTTCACTAGCTTCTGTAAACTCTCTCTTATGCTATCCGATTTGTAATCACTCAACTATCAATAATACATTTTTGGGTTTTAGGTAGGTTACCTAAAACCTCCCGAGGTTTTATGCCGGCGAGATCATTTGACTCAAGGGCTTTCCTCGTTATATTGTTGTGTCCTTGATTGTGTTTCTTCATTTTAGCATCCGTTTGTTCCATTTAATCAAATTCCAAAGTCCCCTCCATATTATTAAATCCATACACTTTCATAAGTCAAGATTCGACATTATTGTTTTTTCTACCAAAACAGCTATCATGATAACAGCCCCGGAAATCACACACAAAATGTTCATCGTCTTCTGGCCAAAGCCCCGGCTTCATACACATCCTTATGCAGCCCCAGTCCGAGATTGATCCTTTGATTTCGGGTCGGTCGACAGCGGACAAGACTCAAGAAATTTGCATGCAGGGACATATCTTTCGGATGGTGGGAAATGAATCCTGAACTTCTGTTTATGACACTCTCGTTTTTTAGGTTTGACTCTTTTGGGAGAGTATAAGCATCACAAGGTGTGGAAAGTGTATGGAAGCCCCTGCTGACCGAAACGGTGTTTAGCTCTATCTCCCTATTATGTAGAAATAGAAGACTTGTCGAGACACTTGAAAACCTGTCTTATTCGTGATGATCACAAAGCTGCTTAAAACCCTTTATTGATGTTCGGGTTAGTCAACCGCCAAAGCTGATACGAGCAAATATTTTTTATCAATCCTGAGGAGAAAAACCCACTGATATCGAGATCAAATTCGGAAGGATAGACAGTGTATGGGCATGGTCCTTGAGGAGACCGGATTTTCTGAGATTTGTCTGTGATTTCGACTGAATCAAATTATGGCTGCCTACGTTCCCCTCCGTAGGAGGAGCTCAAGTCGCCGTAGTTCGGGCTCATCTCGAATGAAAAGAATGAACGTTGAAGTTCGAGAATGTGAGGACCTTCGAGAATTTTGAGAATCGAAAGAACATGTCCTCTTGGAGTGTCGATGGGAGACACAGATGCAAAGCCCCAGTGGGACGTCCACGGCAGGTGTTTGCAGAGGAGAAATGAAATATGCTCACATACAACGTCAAATGAACGGACGGAATTTGCACAATCTTCAATTTATGGTCCTTTGAGCCGGGATGGACTTGGCTCCGCTTTAAGCAATAATTTGTTTTAAGATCTCGACGATATTGGAACGCCACTGCTATCCGGTAGGATCTGCGACTGGGCTTCGGGATTTCGATCGGTCTTCGGGTGATTTGGGATATCATGACCTCTTAAAATGAGAGGTCGGCTAGGCTTTTTGCTGACTGTACCTCTAAAGATGAGAGGTTGGCTCTTGGGTATGTGTTTAGGATTTCTAAGGTGAGGGAAATCTGTGATTGCATCTTTTATTGCCTCTAAGAATGGGAGGTCAATTTTGGCTTTGGTTAAAGGGCAAAGGTAAGGGTAATGGTAATGTCCTCTAAAATCGAGAGGACGGCTTGGGATCGGTTAGAGGTAATGGTGAGGGACATCCGTGCTGTCTCTTTATTCACTCTGAGACTCCTCTTTGAGTAATGACCGAATCTTTTGACTTTCGCTTCTGAGAGGATCGCTGGGGACTAGGCTCTCTTTCTTTTTTTTTTATATTCTCTTTTTTTTTATTTTTGTCTCTCTTTTTTTTTTTTTTTTTTTTGAGAGGAGAATTTCAGCTAGTCCCCAGGATGGATCATTGCCTTCCGTCATTCTTGAGCTTGGAGACGGTCGCTCTTCTTTTGACTTGCGGGAGTCTCAAGGATAGTTCCTCTTCTTCGGACGATGGCTAAATGGGTTTCAAAGCGTGCCGATCCTGAAATGAAGGGGTATTGTTTAGGTGAGGGTGAGGTAAAGGTTTTTTCTAAGGGTGAAGGTTTCAACCGCAGCCCCTACCGGATAGTCTGAACGAGATTGAGTCTTCATTGTTTCTTTAGTTTACTTCGAGGAAAATTCATGCAAATTCATCGAACAACGAGATAGAGAGGACGAAATGAAAATATGTGAGCACAGAGAATGCAAACTGGGGGCTTGATCAGCCCCGGTTTAGAGAATGATATCAGCAGATTTTCTTGTTCCGATTAATTCAAATACTAGTCGTTTCAAAGCATTAGTCGGTGAGCAGCACAAATGATCATGTAAAATAAGACCATTTCAATTTAAGCAGAATGTAAGTGAACAAGTAATATCTCGAGTCTAGCAAGAATAGAAATAAAGACTTTCATTAATATAATAAAAGATTCATATCATGGACTTGACAGACTCACAACCGCATAAAAGACACTCTAGAACCTATGACGCCGACTGACCGATTTCTCTGGGGAAGATATCTTCTGACCTCCGTTGATATTACTGAGGAGGGCCGGTAATCACATTGGGGTGAGCTTTCTCAATTCTGCCTTTATTAATAAGCCTTTGGATGAGCCGCTTTAAAGAGACGCAGTCGTTCGTGACATGCCCAGGATACTGATGGTAATAGCAATACTTGCTACGATCCAAATTAAGCAGAGGTTTACTGGGTTGATAATTCTCCAGTGGCTTTATCATTCCTTTCTGCCTTAATCCATTAAAAGCTTCTTCGGTCGACATCCCTAGATCATCGTATTCTCGTTTCTTGCGAGGGGGATACGGGCGGAGATCTCGGACATTGCCATTATCAGGAGAACCCAATTCAATCTTCCCTTCATCAATGAGCTCTTGGATGATTACCCTCAATTGTAAGCACCCATGGGTAACATGTCCTGAGTATTGGTGATAATCGCAATACTTGCTTGGGTCCAGGCTTTCATCATGACGGAGAGGAGTATAATTCACCAACGGGTACACCAATCCTCCGCTTGTCAGCAATTTAAGAAACTGGTTCATGGGCATTCCCACTTTTCCCCAATAAGCTCTCTTTCTTCTTTTCTGGACCTTCTCAGAAGGAGGCTCAGATATTGTTGTCTCTTGCGGGGTAGGGTTCAGAGTTGGCATGAAAAACATCTGATTAACAGTCACGTCTGAAGTTGATCCTGAAGGCTGCTCATGAGAGGGTGACAAGTTGAACCCGTACGTACTCATTGGTGATTGTGGGAAACATTCTTGTGGGAGAGCTTGGTCGGGGTGGAGTTTCAGTGAACCGTTCTGATTGAAGAAATGGTACACCACCTGGGAATCTGGTTGGTACTGGCTTTTCAAATCGGGTTGCTTATGGACATTGAAATTCTCAGGGTTTGATTGCTTATACTCGACCTGAGTTTGAGCCATCTCGGGGATGTTGGAAAAAGAATCTCACCCCGCCTCGTCTCCATTCATCTCTTTCATTGCATTTCTATCCTCGCAATCAATACTACGGTCCTGATAATCTCCTCATATGATCCATCTTCGTGACGACCTACTGTAGTTCCCGGAGGCGCATTGCTTCAACAAACTGAATGAGTCTCTTCCTCTCGAGCTTTGGCAACCCGGGCAAGCAATTGGGCTTTGCATTCCCGAATCATGGCAGCCTTCAAGGGCGGCTCGCAATTCTGTTATTGACAAATCATCCATATCCCACTGACTCGAAGCGAAGGGAATTCCAAACTGAGCGGGTGACACATCTTTTGCACCAGACATCTTTGAGCAGTAGAATGAACCAGAACTTTGGAGGAAAACCTTGCAAATATTTGGAAATACGTACTGGTTAATCGCCCTTCTTGTAACAGAGCACGCCTCCCCCCCAAACTTGTCTCTTCCCCTTGCTTCAAAAGGATTGGTTATAAGGTATCGAAGGGATAGTTTAAGGAACGGGAGAGGGAAGGAAAATGGGACAGACTCGCACAAACACAAAATCATTTATGTTCAAGTATAAATCAGTATTTTAAATCCTAAATGCAGTTGGGAAAGGATAAGCCTTTATTCATGCTAACTATGCCTCGGGGGAACCTAGTGACGCGACGTTCGAATTACATCAAATGTCTTGTTTTGAAACATATAATAGGTAATGATACCTAACCAAACCCTAACATCTTTATGGAATGAAGAGGTTCGTCCAAATTTCTAAGGAAATTTGGGCAGCATAACGGGTCTTTTCGAAGAATTTTGAAGAAAAAATCTGACATGACCTCTCGTCGGTACATGTTGGCAATGCGGCATGACCTCTCGTTTATAACACGCCACGAGAGTGACATGTTCCCACGTGAAATCATGTTGCATTTGGCAACATGCCCACAAGGTATGAGGTTTTGGGAGAAGGTATAAGAATCTATGATATTTTTCAAAAACAATTCATTTTTGTTGTAATGAAAACATCGTATCAAAAACCAACCGTGGGTAAGGTTTAGTGTGGTGCCACCTATAACACACTAGGGGTTTAGGTTTGATTTCAGGCGCTCAAGCGTAGGCAAATTTCATGGCCGTCCGCGATGCCGTCAATCGCATCCTAGGGTTCTAAATCTAAGTGATGTAGTGTGCGGATGACTAATTCGTTTATTTGCAAAAAAACAAGATTTTTTTTATACTTTTTTTATTTTTTATTTGTTTTTTTTTTATTTTATTTTTTTTAAGAAGAACACACACACCCTCACACAAGGCAAACAGGGAACAATAACCAAATGAGTCACGCTTTGGTCCAAGGGACTGCCCTCAAACCAGTCTTCTGATGATCTGTTCAGTGGCCACCTCTTGTCGCGTGACACAGGACAACCAGAGACAAAGGTGTCGCACGACTTTGATGGTCACTGAACCAGCAGCTCTTCAAATCATCAAATCAGCCCCTGCTTTACCATATCAAGAGCAACACAGAGATACCAATGCACAACAAATGACCACAAGCACAAAGGGCTCACAAGTTCCATAATCAACAAAATGTAGGTATCACAAATGATTATCGAATAATGTACACAACATGGATGCATTGGATGTTTTTTGACTAAACGAAAGCTTGACCCACTTAACACTTGAAAAACAGGTTTTCAAGTGAAATCCCCAGCGGAGTCGCCACTGAATGTGCGCTCGCCCGAAAAATAGAAAAATGAAAAGGAGTCGCCACGCCGTTTTAAGAGGAAACATTGAAAACCTTTGTTTTAGAGAGAAAACATGAGTTCGGGGGTCAGGTTACGTGTTGGGAAGAACCGAGAGTTCACCCAACACGCCTCATCCATAGACGAGTCTTTCAATCAAACACATCCAAGTAAATCCAAAGTGTGTGCAAATATCGATAATAAACGAAATGTGATAAAATGCATCTTATTAATTATGAAACGAGAAATTACATATTGTGAGCCCATTATTTAGGGAGGCCACATCCTTGATACAAACAAACTAAAACAAATTACAAAGGAAAAGAGCCATTGCAGATGGGTCATGTGTGTCGCATGACACATCGTACCAGTGACCACATGTGTCGCGTGACACAGGATCACTTGGGGACGAAGGTGTCGCGTGACACATATGAGCCTTCGGCAGAAACCTTACAATATGAACTCAGAAATTAACAGAAGCTATACAGATCTAATTAACAAGCTGAATTATGAACGAAAAACATAAACAACATCAAATCGACCCAGGGAGTGTGGATATGGATGGATCCACACCCCCTTGGGGGCTCAAACACCAAATTCAACCAAATCAATCAATATGAGCTCAATTGCACAATCTAGGCAAGTTAAACAGAGAGATTGCGATTGGGATTCAGTAATTCAGATAGCTAGGATCTCGATTGCGAATCCAAACAAAATAGAATTATAAAATTGCAAGGAATTAAATGAGAGAGAGAGAGAGAGAGGGTTAGGGAATTGTTACCCTTGTTGATTCCACGAATTCTATATCTAGTCAGATATAGAATCCTTCAATTCTTCGTTGTAGATCTCACAGCTCTGATCCAAGGGTTCCAATTGGTGTAGGTAGAGAATTGGGTTTGGATGAGAGGGATTAGGGGGTTGGAAAGGTAGGAGAGAGAGAGGTTTGGTGTTTGGGATGTTCGTCACAATGCTATTTTGGCAGAGTAACAAAAGGGCCGGAATTGGGATCCATCTCAATGAGGGGAGGGTCTTATTTATAGGCCGTGGCCGCCTTAGTATGTCGCACGACCTTACGCGTCCACTTTCCATGCCTCAAGCTGTCGCGTGACACAAGGTGGCTCAACCGCTTTTGGCGCCAAAAACCAGTTTCTGGAACATTCCGGGAAAATACCCAAAAGGTCCAACAGGTTTTATTCCCAAGGGGTCCTTTGGCATGAATGATGTACCAAAAGGTACTTCCTTCGCGGGAAACTCATGGAACGTTTCCGGAAGTCTCGGGATAGGCCGGGAATTTACCAAAACGCCCCTTAATGCAGTTTTATTATGTTAAAATGCATCGAAAAGGTTGCGAATTGGATTGGCGTACTTACAGTATCCAGGCTGTATGACACGGACTGGGTAAAAACCAACCGAGTCTGGACAGAGTGTGACTCAAGACTCAAACGTGCAGGGTTGACGCTTGGCTAGGATGGGATGTTTGGAATGATCCCGTGCGCGTCCGAGAGGCGTAGGAAGGCCAAACGAACTGCAACTGAGACCACTCCGGGTTAAGGGTTGTAGTGTGCAGTGTATCCGAGGCAGCAGTGCGCGTAGCGTGCGGTGTAACCGAGGCAACAGTGTGAGTAGTGTGCGGTGTAACCGAGGCAGCAGTGCGCGTAGTGTGCGGTCTCTAAAATTCTTTTTCTGAGTAAAACAGAAGTTTTTGAAGAATTTTAAATGTATGCACAGATGTATATTGATGCTTTTTTTTGTATTTTTATTTTTTTTTTGTAAAATAAAAAGTAAAGCACATGCACACACACACATAACAGTTAAAGAAAGGGGTAAAATGAAAGTTTGACCCTCATCATCGTTTTAAAAAAAAAAATCTTTTGTTTTGTTGAAAAGTTTTTTTTAAAAACAAAATGTCCCCAGCGGAGTCGCCAACTGAAACTACCCGGATTCGGCTCGCGCGCGGGGGCCCTGGCAATCTCGCATTTCCGTAATGCGTCGCGTTTCTGGAAAGTTCGCCCGGATCCGAGAGGCAGCGCGTTCGCGCCCCGGCATCTGGCTCATTCCCGCTTTGCAGCATTAGTTGGGAGGTGTCTCACCGTGTTTTTGCTTTGTAGAGTCGCCACGCCTTTTTTATTAAGCCCAAAACATTGAAAAAGGGCATCAGTTTAAAAATAAACTATTTTTGTGTGATGAGATTTTGAGTTCGGAGGTCAGATGACTCCTCGGGAAGAGAATATTAGAATCTTAGAGCTCACCCGAGTCGCCTCGTAAAAACGAGTCTTTCGGATACCCCTAATATTCTTTAACTGTTGTGTGCTTGTGTGTATGTGCTTTTAAAAATGCATGTTGTATCGGATGTCTACATTGTACACTACGTATTGAAATGTATTGAAATAGTATAGGAAGGAAGCCTTACCAATGTTGGTTCGTGTCTGTCTTCCGCTGGGGAATAGTGTTTGAGGATGGAATAGCGTTCCGGTACGGACCGGGATTGCTTCGGGAGGAGCCGGTTGTCTGCGGACAGAGTTTCGGCGTGCGTCGGGATTGTAGGTTGCGTTCGGGCAGAGGTTCGGCGTGCATTGGGATCGCAGGGATCACTCGGGCAGAGGTTCGGCGTGCGTTGGGATCGCAGGGATTACTCGGGCAGAGATTCGGCGTGCGTCCGAATTGCCGGTTTGACTCGAAACGAGCCGGGACACCTTAGGAAAGACCAGGCAAGGCCTCGGAGTACCACGAGGGGCCTTAGAGTACCTCGAGAGTGCCTCGGGGCAGCGCGGGAGCACTCGGGGAGGCTTCGAAGCACCACAAGGGAGCTCGGAAGGCCTCGGAAGGTTCCGAAAGGGGCCGGGATTGCCCGGAAGGGTCTTAGAGGGGAGCCTGAAGGCTGGGGGGAGAGGAGAGAAGAGGAAAATGTGTGAAAATGATGGAGGGGGAGCCCTCTATTTATAGTGTAGGAAAACTGCAATAAGGTCCGTACGGACCTTATAGGTAATCCAAATTTTTGGTTTTTCTCGATTTGAGGGAATAATGTGGACTTTAAGAGGATTTAGTAATGATTATGTTCGGGTGAAATAAGGTCCGTACGGACCATCTTAGCATGCAATTAGGTCCGTACGGACCAACCATGTAGGGGGGTAATGATGTTCTCCGGGATTTGAGGGAATAAGTTGGACTTTAAGGGGATTTAGTAATCATTGAAGCAAAGAGGTCCGTACGGACCATTTATGCTTTTCTGATTTCTGAATAATTTCCAAAAGGTCCTTTTATCCCTTTTTATCCCAAAAAGGTTCCTCCCTTGGTTTGGTTGGGGGTTTTTGAGGGTTTTGAGTGTCAGAGGTCTTCGAGACTGCGTTTGTGAGTCTGCGGTGTTTTCCCTGTGCTCGGAAGAGGGTGATCCAGATTGGGGTACTTACAGGGAGGAAAGACGATGGGTAAGGCAGAGGTGGAGTTGCCGACACCATCAACGGAGGAGGCTGGTGGAGGGGTTTACATTTTTGTTTGAGGTATGGAAGGATAAATAATTGTCTTTATGGTCTTCTCATTCCATGGAAAAAACCAAAATACCCCTAAGTAACTCACGTGAGCGACACATGTTATGCTATTCGTTAGATTTTTAACGGTTCATCCAAAATTACACATGATTGCAACAAAAAGACAAACTCAATAAACAACTTGTAACAAATGCAAATTCGTTAACCAATTGAAACATCTCGACAAACTCAGGTAACTAAAATTCAATTTGCCCCAAATACAATTGATGTGTCGCTTTAAGCCTTGTAGAAGATGTTTCACAGATAAGGAAGTTTGATTGGTGTAAATATGTTTTGGATAAACTATGTGAGGGTGTTACAAGGTTTAAGGTACCTCATAAGAATTCAAAGAACTGTAGTGGATGTGTGATGGTCTTGGTGATTACATACCTTCACAGATTTCCATTTCAATGGTTAAAACAATCAATTGTTCGCCCTTTAATTCAGCATTGGAATGCAAATAAATTCTAACTGAGGATTCATTCTGAAGCTAAAGTTGGTTGGGGAAAGTTAATTTTTTTAGAAAAGGATGTTTATCCTATAAGTACCTTTGGAGACGATTTCGTGGATGATATACCTGGTGATTTTCATGAAGATATTAGTCCATTGATGATTGAAAGTGGTGCAAAGGAGAGAAATGCAGAATGAAGCGATGTAAGTACTGTCAATTTGAAAATCTTACACTAGTACTTTGAAATACTTATACTGTCACCATTAATTTCATGTACTGGCACTTAAAATGCAGACACTGGCACAATCATTTGGCTGCACCGACACATTTGCACTCTGAAATTGGAAGCAATCATGCATCAATCATTTGCTTACACTGGCACAATTGCACTCATTCTTACTATTTTTCATTGATGTGAGCTGCTAAATAGTCATGGGGTATATTTAAGAAGGACCTTGATAATGTTGTCTATGCACATATAGAAAGATTTATTGTTATCAAGAAGGATAAGGGAAACTATGTAGCAGAAGAGAAGGGGAAAGAGAAAGACAACGAGTAGGAGAGAGAGGAAGTTGATGGGGAAAATCCCACTCGTAATAAATATAACTCGCAAGTGCACGAGTTATTGTAGTAGTAATATGCACTTGGCAAGGGTCGAATCCTGATGTAGGAGGAATCGAGGAAGAAATCTGCACCAAGGAAGGATATTTGACGAAGTCAAATATATCAATTATTTTTGTATTTTAATTACTATCTTAGGACTTAATTTGTTTTAGTTTATATTTTATTTCTTATTTTCGTCATTAATTTTAATAGGTTGATTAGAGATGATTTTAGAGTAGATTTTGAGGAGATTTACTAGTTTTTGATTCCTATTTAGTTACCATATAGGTTATGAGTAATTCTAGAAGGTTTAGGATTGTTTTTCAAGTTTTATGGGCACTATAAAATAGGCCTAGTGGTGTAATCCAGAAATTAGTTTTTTAATGATAATTTGAAGAGTTTTCTCTTTATTTTCTGGTGGATTCCAGTTAATTTCTGGTGGATTCCAGTTTATTGTGTTATAGGGTTCTTCGCTTGAAGAATTCTTGTGATTAGTGCGCTAATCACAAATCTATTGTGCTTCCGTGCTGCGTCAGTTGGTATCAGAGCAGGCTTAACCTGTCTTTCATCACTGATTCGTTATGGGGGATAAAGCAACAAAGGCAGATATCGATGGCATGACCACCGCTATTGCTGCGTTGAAGACACAAGTTGCAGCATTTACAGTGTGGGTGGCTGCTCTACAGAATCAGAACGGTCGTGCTAATCGAAACCGGGGTGGCGAAAGAGACAGGGAGGTTGAACTGTTTCGACGTCCTAGAAGGGCAAAAAAATCTGCTGCAATTAAGCGTATTGACGAAGCCAAATCAACCTCAGATCCAAACACTTTGAACAAAGATTTCAAGGGAGAGGAGGTTCTTTGTGCAATCAAGGAAGAACATGTTGAGGAGAAGAATTTGGAAATTAAGGAGGAAGATTTATGTGCAGAAGAAGAAGTCACTCAGGTATGTGGTGAAATAATCCATGCAAATATTATGGTCCATGATCATGCCCTAGTTGAGCCCATGAATGAAGATGTGGGTGATATTACTTGGTCTGCACCATCAAGTTTTAATAATGTTGTGGGTGTCATTGATGGGGCGGAAGAATTTAAATACGATGATATTTTTATTATTGATCATGGGGAGTTTGTGAAAGAGTCCATGGAGAACGTTAAATTTTTATTTATTGGGAAGATAGGACGGACGATCGCCAGATGAGTGCTGACGTTGCTAGCATAATTTTAATTTTGGAAGAACACAAATTACGTTGGTTTGGGCTTAAGAAACAAATTTATTCCAAATACTTGTTTCATTGGGATGGAAAAGAATTCTTTTTCTTTCCGATGACGAGAAGAGCATTGATTTATTCAAAGTATTTGTTCTTCTGGGGCGGATCTTGCCAAACATCGGATGAGAACTTGGGGTCGAGTTCTTTTGAAGAATGGGTGACTGATGTAGGAGGAATCGAGGAAGGAATCTGCACCAAGGAAGGATATTTGACGAAGTCAAATATATCAATTATTTTTGTATTTTAATTACTATCTTAGGACTTAATTTGTTTTAGTTTATATTTTATTTTTTATTTTCGTCATTAATTTTAATAGGTTGATTATAGATGATTTTAGAGTAGATTTTGAGGAGATTTACTAGTTTTTGAGTACCTTGTAAGACTTGGCTTTGACCCATTTGGTGAAGTAGTCGATGGCTACTAGGATTTGTGAATCAACAACTTGACTTTCAACAGTTAAGCAAATAAATAAAAGAAGATTTTGGATTGAATTATTATTCCTACTTAACAATTAACTACTCAAAACAAGAAATAACAAAATAACAAAACAAGTAAACGGTACCGAATACCAAGTAAAAAGGATCTACGTCGCACCAATATGCCAATCAATAATACAATCAATCATAGTTGGGGGTTCATCCTCTTTTGTAAAATTGGGCGTTCACACGTCCACAATTTAGTGTTTTACAAATATTAGTTTTCTGCAAATTCTACTTAATATTCAAGTACCCATTAAACCCTATAATTAAGAACCTATAATTTTGGTTTGCAATCACTTGTCAAAATCTAGATTATATTCATTCAAAAGTTTGACTTGCATGGATCGAACAATCACTTGTCAATCACATATACAAATTTAGTTTAAAAACCAATCACATCTACACATTTGATTATATTTTAGAAAACTTAGATGAGAAATACTTTTGATGAACCCAACCTTTAATTGATCACAATATTAATTAAGACATAAAGGATTGAAAGACATTACCTCTATTCCGTAGAACAAGAAAATTATCCACTCATGTTCATAATGAACATCAATAAAGCTTCAATAATTTGCATAAATTTTCAATGGAATTCTTGATATAAATATTTATAAATCTTGTTTACAACTAAAGAATTATGTTATAAGAAGGTAAAAGATACAAAAATATGGCTAGAGATTTTCTATATATACTAGGGTAAGAGATGAGGGTCAAAAATTAGGAAACTGGCAGTTTTAGCGACGGTTTGCAGTTTTTGTGACGGTTTTGGGAAGAGAGAGATCACACCTTTTGAATTTCTGGAATTTGGGAGCGGGCGCTCCCCTTTTTTGGGGGCGGACGCTCCCGTGCTTTGTCGACTTGTACATTCCTCGACAAACTTTTGGAGGTCATAACTTATTCATACGGACTCCGATTGAGACGTGTCATATATGGTTGAAAAGCTCTTGACGTGTACTATCCAATGGTAATGAATGCTCTCGTAATATTCAACTTTGTTCTTCTAGAATTTCTATTATTTCCTCCTTTGCCTCTCCATTCTCGATCGTTCTTTTTTGTATCCTATATGATCATGTTTCCTTCCATTCCCTATATGCATAAACACTCCAAAAAGCCATCAACAACACCCAAGGTTGAGAATCGAATAAGTCTAAAGATATATCTTTTTGATAGATGAAAACTCATCCATCAAAAGTAGAAGAAGATATTTTTAACGATGAAGATTTTTCTAAGATTGATAATATTGTTTTAGACCTTTTGAAGAAAACAAAGGCTGATATGGGAAAAAAAAAAGTTCAACTCCATAATTTGACCTTTTTTCTCAGTAATCAGGTGAGGAAAAAAGAGATGATACAGTTCAAAAAGAAAAGAATTTAAATGAGATTTTGCGGGGGATAGATTAAGTTTATCCTTGTGACACAATGTATGAAAAGGTCAAGAAGATGATGCTGAACAAATTGAGAAAGATGTTGAAAATTTGTTGAAGAATATTAATGAGAGTTGCTTTGGGAGTTGTTATGAGATGTTGAATGTAGGGTGCTCATTGAGTTGTGCAGCAGCTAACGAGAAAGTTGTATATGTTCTCGATTTATGATTAGCAACCCTGATGTTTTTCGATCAATGTTAAAGTTGAGGAAGGAGGTTGTTGACCTATGCATGTCTACACACTTTTCAAGAACTCTAAGGGGGTAAGATATAAATTTATGTAACACTACACAAAATACTGGCACCTTATGAACACAAACACTGGCACCTTTTATAAATGTATACACTTGTACTTAAAAGCATTTACTAATTTATTTTTCTTTTATATCGAGTGCCATCCTATGTATACAATGGTCCATAGCTTGTTACTTGAAGATATTGTGAGATTGGAAATAACTTCAAATACCATTGAGTGTTGGGCTTTGCTTCTTAATAATGTGGAACGAAAGTCTGGTAGAATAAGGAAGTTTATTTTTAGGCTAAGTCATTGTGTGAGTTATTTATCTATGGTTTTTTGTTAATTAAATTATATTTTGTCCATATTTTAATTTGATATTATTAATGTGTTATACAGGCTTCTTGGTTACAATGTACAAAGAAGAATCCTCAAAATGTTTTGCAAAAAGCTGGTGAAGAAATTACAAAGTGTTTGATACATTGGATTGAGCTTAATGTCAATGTGGCTGAGGTAATTGATTTGAGGGAAGTTAAATTGGTATGAATTGTCATTTTATAAAGGCACACACATGTACACTAAAAGACTAACACTTGCACTATAAGAGACTAACACTGGCACTATAAAATACTAACACTGACACTATAAACAACAACTATTGTATCTATAAACAACAAATACTGGCAATTAGAAATACAAGTACTGGCATTTATAAATACATGTACTGGCACGTTATAATGTTTTAGCTCTTAGACTAACATTGTTATTTATAAATCAAACACTTGCACTTTTTAACACATGCACTGACACTTACTAACTCAAACACTGGTATACAAAATCACATGCACTGGTACACTAAGTCACAAACATTAGCATTAGGAAACACATGAACTAGTTGTAGACAATTCACTCACTTGCACTGTTATTCTCTTGCAATTCTTCTTGCCCTTACATAATGGTGACAACATAAGTGGCAATTACACACTTTATGTTGTCAATAGTGATAGTTAAACAATTCAGTATCTTGACAACTTGCCAATGAATGATTGGAAGAGGGAGAACATGCCAAGACTTATTTATAGCATGGTAATATTTTCTTATTGAAATTGTTTTTTTTTAATGTTACCAAAACTTCCATATTGTTTTGTTGATTTTTTTTATTTGCAGCATGCACCATTCAAACACTTCTTAAAACACAGAAATCATCCAAGTGTTATAAATGTGTCAAAGTTTCAGTTTGAGCATATGCCATTGAATGGGTTTTGAAAGAAAATTGTGGTAATATAGACTGTGCAGTATACTTAATGGATGAAATGAGACAATTTAATGGAGCAGTTTACTTATGCCCTGAGTTGTGTGATCACTCATCAATACTGCGTATTAGGATCGAGATTCTAGCATCTTTAATTATTTGTAATAACTTTGCAAGGCAAAGTTTACTGATTAAATTAGAGTTGTTTTCAAACGATAAAAAGCATCCTTAAAAAAGAAAGAAGAAGAAAAGAAAAGGAAGGAAGAAGAAAAGAAAAGAAAAGAAAAGGAAAGAAGAAGAAAAGAAGAAAAAAAAAGGCTGAAAAGAAGTATTTTACTAGAAAATCTAATAATAAATGAGTTTTTGTTTGTACAAAATAATTATTATTATTTGTAGGCTTTGACCAAATAGTCCCCAATCAAATAAAGACTACCTTTAAGGATTAACATTATCAAAACCCCTCAAAAAAGTCCCTGAATATTTTTTGGACCAAATTGCCCTTGCTCCCACCCACTCACATGCCCACTGCTCACACGCACACTTTTCTCTCTCTCTCTCTCTCTTCTTTTCTTTTTTTTTTTACGTTTTCTTCTTATTTCTTTTCTCTTTTACTTTTTTTTTACTTTACTTTTCTCTCTCTCTTCCTTTTTTTTTCTCTTAAATTTTTAAAATGAAATATCTCAAAATCTAAAAGTCGAAAAAGTAATCCGAAATCACTGTTTTAATCACATCGCCAAGACGAATCAAACAAGTTTACTCATCATATATTTCAAAATTTATAAATAAAATAATTATTTTTCACTTGTAAAAATCTGAGAAAATCATTTATTATTTGTTCACACATGAGTATAACTGTATAATGTTTTTCATATTTATAAACTAAGAAGTCTATTTCACAGTTTTGATGAAAATAACTGTATAAATAAATGTGAAACTGACCTCACAATCATAACTGAGAAATTGATCTCACAGTTGTGCACAAACAATCATCAACAACTGATAAATAACGGGTAAACCACAAATACTAAGTAGCAAAATAACTGTGAAATTGACCTCACAGTTCTCAGTTTAGAAAGGTCAAAAACCGAACCATTACACGTTCATAAATAAAAGTGAAACTGACCTCACAGTTTTAGAATTGTGAAAAACATTTCACACTTATTCACATCACAACCAACAAATGTAAAACAGACCTCACAGTTGTTCTATGAACGAATGACATAAAAACAGTGAAATTGTAACAACCCTAAAATTTGATACTATTTATTTATTAAATATGATTTCCCTTAAATTAATTATTGTTAGTTAGTTAATTAATTATTTGTGTCTATTAAGTTTCCAAGATGGATTAACTTAAATGGGCCTAATCTATTTAAAATTGGGTTATCTAATTTGGGTTTACTCCTTGGACTTGGATTTGGATCATCTTGGGTTTAGGAAACCCACAATATAATTACATCCATAAATCACTAGAGCCTCTTGGATGGGTATAACTGATGAAACCCCTTGGCATTCTTAAAATGGCAAGGGATGTGGAGGGTCAGCCGCATGAGTATAAAGAGGGAGAGAGAGCCGCTTAGAAGGAGGAAGCGACAGAGAAAGATAGAGAGCACGGCTGGGAGAGGAAACAGAGGAAGAAGGAAGAAGAAGAAGGAGGTAAAAACCTCCATTGTCGCGGGTCCAAAGCTCAAGAACAAAGGTCGTACAAGGACTAGTGTGGCAAGAAGTGCAAATAACCCGAGGTAAGGGATTACGTTCCTTAGAGTATTTGAATTTGAATTCTTAAACTAGGATTCTATCAAGTCTTTTATGAAAGTATAAGCTACCTAGTGGCCGGTAGTTATTTTGAAACTATTCCTTCTATTGAACGTCTTTTGGAATATCTTACCCTTGATATGTGTTGTTCAAGGTGTATCTAATGGTTGAATTTGATTATTGTGTTCTTTTACCATATGAACACTTGAATGTTTATTGCTATGTCTAAAGTAACTAGATGTAGTTTAATGAGTCTAAGTGGGACGGACTTTAAAATGAACTTGGTCTAATCTTAATAATAAAGATTTGACTTTCATCTTACACTGCCTGAAAAGTAGTAATGTTAAATGTGATATGTTCTTGTACCTGGGAACATCATATATATATATATAGAATTGCTATATCTATTTGAACTCGATGTAGCTAGCTTTGTCCGATTGAAAAAGGATTTAGCAAGAATGATCCGATTGAAAAGAACTTTATAAGAATTAGTCTAATCCCTGAAATTAAAGGATCCAGACGCTTATACACTACTTGATGAAGTAGTTGACTATCATGATATGTCGGGATAAGGGAGCGCCCTGAAAAGACGTGGAGTTTCTTATTCAAGAATCATCCTGAAAAGGTGTATCAAAGTCACCCTGAGAAGGTGTAGCGTTACTTTAGAATTGACGGACTTGTGTGAATACAATCTTCCTCATATATATTTTGGGATAGTGCCACAACTTGTTATTTGAAAAGTATCTTTCATTATTGTACTCGTACCTGTACTTTAATTGATATAGCTATCTTATCGTTGAATAATTCGATTGGGTTCGTTCTTTCGATCATCTCTTCTTAGTATCCGAAGAGATTCCGTATGAACTTACTGAGCATTGTTTGCTCATCCCTTTCCTCCTTGATTTTCTTTCAGGTAAGAAGTAGGAAGAGGGTTAGTCGCAGGAATGGCGGCACATTTAAGAGTATTTAAGTTTTCATTTATTGAACAATTGAATAAGCTAGTGAGATATACTAGTCGTTGAGGTTGTAAGACAGTTATTTTCCGCATTTGAATTATGGTTAGATGTACTAGCCATTAAGGTTGAAAGACAGTTATTTTCCGCATTTGAATTATGGTTAGTTGTACTAGCCATTAAAGTACCCCGATTTGGGAATTTTATTTATGAATTGAATTATATTATTGATGAAAAGCTGGGGTCGTTACAGTTGGTATCAGAGCTTTGGCTTTAGGTCAAATGGGAGATCTTATATTGTTAGGGCTATTAGGAGAAAGTAGTACTTAGATGTAATTGGGCCTACCTAGAAAGTATTTGGGACGGAAAATTTTAGGATACAATTTCTCTAGGAGAATAACTACGAATCCTTGTGAGATAAAGAATTATTTGGGATGTAATACTATTACTTGTGAATTGCTAATTCGTATATTGAGGTCTATGAGACACTGGGGAAATTGTCTTTTGTTTAGGGAAATGGATGCTTGTAGAAGAGAATAAAGAAGGAGGATTCAGGCTGAAATGAGAGCGACTCAACTAAGTGCAGATTTGCAAAGGGCTGAGGATGAAATCATAGAAACTCGAAATCAATTAATCGAGGCAAAGGAGTACATCAATACTCTTAGGGAGGAATGTTATCGGACCTATCATGAGCTAGAGAAGGTAAAGGAAGATAACGCTAAGAAAAGGGACCAAGCAGAACCGGAAGCATCTGATGTTCCCAATGTTGAAGATGAAGTAGTGGAAGGACCAAAGAACAGAAAGAAAGTGAGGTTGGAGACAGAGGGTGGCAAGAAAGTGACCTACTTTTAGTTATGGAACGGATAAAATTTTGCAATTAATAGTATTTTGATTCTAGTGGTAGTAGCCGAACTTATGATTCGACTTTTTTTATATCTTAGTAGTAAGGTTTTGAATTTAAAAGGTTTCATTCTGATTTTTATGAAATAAAAGTTTAGTTGCGTTTGATTTTTAATTGCTTGATTTGTTTCCTTATGTGATTAAATGAGTGTGTTAATGGGAACAATAATGATCGGTCTATTGAAATGACCACATCATATGCTATTAGGCCTAGTGAAATGGCCAAGTGTGATTAAATTTGGTCTATTGAAACGACCTGTAAAATTAATTTGGTCTATTGAAATGACCTATGAATGCGTTAATCGATATATTGAAACGATCGATGGTCTATTGAAATGACCTATGAATGTGATGTCGATCTATTGAAACGATCGATGGTCTAGTGAATGGACCGATTGTATGATGGAAGTCTATAGAGACGATCTATTTTGATAAATGCTATAGAGGTAGCAAGTATGAGTAATAATAGTGTTGGTCTGTTGAAACGACCAATAGGTCTATTGAAACGTCTATTAAGAGCAATTCCGGTCTATTGAAAAGACCAAGGGTCTAGTGAATTGACCTATGACTTAAATGTTTAGTCTATTGAGATGTCCTATGTTTATAGTATAAAAGTATTAAGCATTGAGTATTGCTAGTATAGGCGTGAGTAATAGTGCCTTGTACTTGTAATAATGATAAGTATCGTGAGAAAGATAGTGCTGTAAGCAAGTACCCGAGTAAGAATTTTAACTATCGAAGAGCTGGGAACAAGGGCGAGGTCCGTAGGCGAGGATCTTATGAAAAGTGTAATGTGTGCGAAGGAAGGCACAAGACTGATGAGGGTTGGTACCAAGAGAAGAAATGTTTCCATTGTGATAAAGTAGGTCATCCGCGATGGTGATGTCCGGAACTCAAGAAGAATGCAACCGCTCAAGGAGGAAGGAATGACAACCCAGGGAAATGGAGGAGCTCGTGGTCGCGTATTCACCATGACAGACAGGGATGGAAGAGCCACAAATGACGTCGTGGCAGGTACACTTCATCTCTTTACTCGTAGTAAGTATGCATGGATTGATACTGGTGCTACACATCCTGTTATTAGCACTCGTTAGCGAAGCATGTGAAATTGAAACTCGAAGCGTTAGAAATGCCTTTGGTGATAGATACTCTGACTAATGAGTCGAACCCTATAGTGCCTATGTATAAGAGGTGTCCTTTGAAAATAGGTGATAGAGAACTCGAGGTTGATCTTATAGAGTTAGAAATTAAAGAAGTTGACATTATCCATGGGATGGATTGACTAGCTGCTTATCATGCAAAAGGAGACTGTTTCAAGAAGGAAGTACATTTTCGGGTATCATCTGGAAAGGAGTTATATTTTTTTTCAAGGATCGAAACCGAGGAGTCGTTCGGGGTTTATATTAGTAATGACTGCTCGGAAGATGCTAAGGAAATATTGTGAAGGGTTCTTGGCCTATACGGACGATACGGACAAGAAAGAAGTAAGTTTAGAATCGCTTTTAGTGATCAGAGATTTTAAGGATGTCTATCGACTATCGAGACTGAATAAAGTGACGGTGAGAAATCAGTATCCGTTACCGAGGATTGACGATTTATTTAACCAACTTCGGGGAGCGTGATATTTCTCGAAGAAAGATTTGAGATTGGGATATCATCAATTGAGAGTGAAAAAAAATGTTTCAAAGACGGCCATTAGGACATGGTACGGTCACTATGAGTTTTGGTTATGCTGGTTGGACTGACGAATGCGCCAGCAGTATTTATGGAATTGATGAATATGACATTTCAGGAGTTTTTGGATAAATGGGTAATTGTATTTGTAGATGATATCTTGGCGTATTCTAAGACTAAGGAAGAACACGAAGAACAAAGAACAATTAAGGTTAGTACTGCAGATCTTGAGGGAACAGAAGTTGTATGCAAAATTCAAGAAGTGTGAATTTTGGTTGGAGGAAGTAGCATTCTTAAGGCGTGTGATATCTAAGGATGGGATTGCAGTAGATCCAACAAAAATAGAGCTGTAAGAGAATTGGGAGAGACCAACCACCGATAGAGAGATAAGAATTTTTCTTGGGATTAGCGGGATATTAACGAAGAATTCTCGAGGGATTCTCAAAGTTATCAGTGTTGTTAACAAGGTTAACACAGAAAGGAGCAAAGTTTTTTTGGTCGGAAGAACGTGAGAAAATTTTCAGGAGATGAAGCGAAGGTTAGTGTCCGCACTAGTTCTTACTTACCATCTAGATCGGACGGAGTTGTGATCTATAGCGACGCATCGCTTAAGGGGTTAGGATGCGTGTTAATCCAGAATGATAAGGTTATAGTTTATGCGTCAAGGCGACTGAAGAACCATGAGAAGAATTATCCCATCCATGACTTGGAGTTAGCAGTCGTAGTCTTTGCATTGAGGATATGGAGACATGATTTGTATGGGGTAACTTGTCAGATTTATAAAGATCATAAAAGTCTTAAGTATATTTTCACCCAGAAAGAATTGAATATGAGGCAAAGGAGATGGTTAAGACTGCTTAAGAATTTTGATTGTACGAATTATATCACCCAGGAAGGCTGTTAAAGTGGCTGATACTTTGAGTAGGAAGAATTGAGGAACCTTAGCTACGTTGAATTCTAAGGGGGTAAGTGCATGAAACAAAATTTAGGTTCAAGTATAGAAGTGAGAGTTAAAAGGTACGTGGCTAAATTGGGGATTTAGCCAGCACTATTAGACCGAATCAAGAAAGCACAAGGAATAGATGAAGAAATGTGAGGATGCGTTGGAGTATGGCAAAAGGGAAGGTAATAGATTTTTGTATAGAAGACAATGAGATTTTAAGGTTTCAATCGAGAATTTGGCTACCTAGCGACAAGTATATAAGTGGAGAGATTATGCAGGAAGTGTACTGTCAAAAGTTTTTGTACATTCTGGGAGTACAAATATGTGTAGGTACCTAAGGGAATTATTTTGGTTGGAATAACATGAAAGTAGTTGTGACAGAATTCATATGGAGATATTTGGTAGGTCTGATCGTGAAGAGTGAACACCAGAAGTCGGTAAGACTATTACAGTCGTTACCAATACCGCAATGGGAATGGGAGAATGGAGCCATCTGGAAGAGTTACAACAGGCATTGGGTACCGAGTTGATGATGAGTACAGCTTTCCACCGCAGACAAATGGACAGTGAGAAAGGACCATCCAGACTAGCATCGGTATGACACTGTATGCAACTTTATATGGACGGAAATGTAGATCGCATGCTTGTGAAGGAAGGAAGTGGTCGGGATCGAAAATTTTCCAAGTGACCGCATATAAGGTAAAACAGATTCAGAAATGATTATTAACCGCTCAGGGCTGGAAGAAGTCGTATGCAGATCGCCGACGACGAGACTTGGAATTTCAATTGGGGGATCGCGTGTTCTGGAAGATTTCACCAACCATGGGGTTATGAGGTTTTGGCATTTGTAGGAAGTTAAGCCCAAGGTATGTGGGACCATTCGAAATTTTAGAGTGAGTTGGACTGGTAGCCTATAAGTTGGCCCTACCACCTGTACTTGCAGGAGTACACAATGTGTTTCATGTCTCGATGTTGAGGAAGTACATCCCCGACCCGAGCCATGTGATTGAGTATAGACAGCTCAGATTCTGTGTCGATCTGAGTTACGATGAGCAACCTGTGAAAATTGTGGATCGAAAAGATCAGAATTTGAGAAGGCAGATAATTCCGTATGTGAAAGTGCAATGGAGAAACCACACAGAAAGAGAAGCAACGTGGGAGCTCGAGAGCGAGATGCGAGAGTCGTATCCCACCCTGTTTTCGGAATGAGTGCGTTTGGTTTGGTGGACCAAACCCTTTTAAGGGGGTAAGAATGTAACAACCCTAAAATTTGATACTATTTATTTATTAAATATGATTTCCCTTAAATTAATTATTGTTAGTTAGTTAATTAATTATTTGTGTCATTAAGTTTCCAAGATGGATTAACTTAAATGGGCCTAGTCTATTTAAAATTGGGTTATCTAATTTGGGTTTACTCCTTGGACTTGGATTTGGATCATCTTGGGTTTAGGAAACCCACAATATAATTACATCCATAAATCACTAGAGCCTCTTGGATGGGTATAACTGATGAAACCCCTTGGCATTCTTAAAATGGCAAGGGATGTGGAGGGTCAGCCGCATGAGTATAAAGAGGGAGAGAGAGGCGCTTAGAAGGAGGAAGCGACAGAGAAAGATAGAGAGCACGGCTGGGAGAGGAAACAGAGGAAGAAGGAAGAAGAAGGAAGGAAAAACCTCCATTGTCGCGGGTCCAAAGCTCAAGAACAAAGGTCGTACAAGGACTAGTGTGGCAAGAAGTGCAAATAACCCGAGGTAAGGGATTAAGTTCCTTAGAGTATTTGAATTTCAATCCTTGAACTAGGTTTCTATCGAGTCTTTTATGAAAGTATAAGCTACCTAGTGGCCGGTAGTTATTTTGAAACTATTCCTTCGATTGAACGTCTTTTGGAATATCTCACCCTTGATATGTGTTGTTCAAGGTGTATCTATCGGTTGAATTTGATTATTGTGTTCTTGTACCATATGAACACTTGAATGTTTATTGCTATGTCTAAAGTAACTAGATGTAGTTTAATGAGTCTAAGTGGGACGGACTTTAAAATGAACTTGGTCTAATCTTAATAATAAAAATTTGACTTTCATCTTACACTGCCTGAAAAGTAGTAATGTTAAATGTGATATGTTCTTGGACCTGGGAACATCATATATATATATATAGAATTGCTATATCTATTTGAACTCGGTGTAGCTAGCTTTGTCCGATTGAAAAAGGATTTAGCAAGAATGATCCGATTGAAAAGGACTTTATGAGAATTAGTCTAATCCCTGAAATTAAAGGATCCAGACGGTTATACACTACTTGATGAAGTAGTTGACTATCATGATATGTCGGGATAAGGGAGCGCCCTGAAAAGACGTGGAGTTTCTTATTCAAGGATCATCCTGAAAAGGTGTATCAAAGTCACCCTGAGAAGGTGTAGCGTTACTTTGGAATTGACGGACTTGTGTGAATACAGTCTTCCTCATATATATTTTGGGATAGTGCCACAACTTATTATTTGAAAAGTATCTTTCATTATTGTACTCGTACCTGTACTTTAATTGATATAGCTATCTTATCGTTGAATAATTCGATTGGGTTCGTTCTTTCGGTAATCTCTTCTTAGTATCCGAAGAGATTCCGTATGAACTTACTGAGCATTGTTCGTAAATCCCTTTCCTCCTTGATTTTCTTTCAGGTAAGAAGTAGGAAGAGGGTTAGTCGCAGGAATGGCGGCACATTTAAGAGTATTTAAGTTTTCATTTATTGAACAATTGAATAAGCTAGTGGGATATACTAGCCGTTGAGGTTGTAAGACAGTTATTTTCCGCATTTGAATTATGGTTAGATGTACTAGCCGTTAAGGTTGAAAGACAGTTATTTTCCGCATTTGAATTATGGTTAGTTGTACTAGTCGTTAAAGTACCCCGATTTAGGAATTTTATTTATGAATTGAATTATATTATTGATGAAAAGTTGGGGTCGTTACAGAAATCTATCACACAATTATGCACAATAACTAAGAAAGTGACCTCACAATCATAACTGATAAATTGATCTCACAGTTGTGCACAAACATTGATTAATAACAGATAAATAACGGGTAAATCACACATACAAAGTAGCAAAATAACTGTGAAACTGACCTCACAGTTTTAGAAGTGTGAAAAATATTTCACAGTTATTCACATCACAACCAACTGTGAAATAAACCTCACTGTTGTTCTATAAAAGAATGGCATAAAAACAGTGAAACCTATCACACAGTTATGCACAATAACTGAGAAATTGATCTCAACAACCATAACTGAGAAATTGACCTCACAGTTGTGCACAAACATTCATGAATAACAGATAAATAACGGGTAAACCAAACATACTAAGTGTCAAATTAAATGTGAAATTGACCTCACAGTTCTCAGTTTAGAAAGGTCAAAAATCAAACCATTTCACATTCATAAATAACTGTGAAACTGACCTCACAGTTTTAGAAGTGTGAAAAACATTTCACAGTTATTCACATCACAACCAACAACTGTGAAATAGACCTCACTGTTGTTCTATAAAAGAATGATAAAAATAGTGAATTCTATCACACAGTTATGCACAATAACTGAGAAATTGACCTCAACAATCATAACTGAGAAATTGATCTCACAGTTGTACACAAACAATCATGAATAACAGATAATTAATGGGTAAACCACACATACTAAGTAGTAAAATAATTGTGAAATTGACCTCATAGTTCTTAGTTTAGAAAGGTCAAAAACCAAACTATTTCACATTCATAAATAACTGTAAAACAGAACTCTCAGTTTAAAAGAATACAAGTTTGACAGTAGAACATAAACTCCACTTTCACTTTTTTCTAGCTGCAATAGTTCTTCCGCTGCAATCTCACCTATCAACTCACCTGCAAGCATATCCCATTCATCATGTACAGGATGAGCACTTGTCTTCATTTCATTTTTCAGCGGGTCATTCCAAAACTGTCTATAAGTTTCTGGTCTCCGTTCGTTCTGCCACATGATAATCGGGGCCATTTCCATAGCAAGGCTTTGTGCATCCATCTGTAAGAATTTAATTGTCATATTTGCTAATCATGTGTAACAAACCTATAAACCATGAATCTGTATGGATGTTTGACAGTAATCAAGGCAAGGACGCTATATAGTGTTTCACTATCTTGTATGAATGCTTATCAGGACCCTTTAATACATAGATTAATCAAACTGTCATACCATAATAAGTATAATTATTCTACCAATGACCAAAATATCTCAGAATATTTGTGTCTCGATATGCTCATTGTCAAGGACCAGGTTAGGGTATCAAATCATGGGGCATTATAGGGTGGATATGCATTGGTGTGATTGACCGAGGTAACGGGAGACCAAGGGGGAACATGGAACTAATGTAATTGGAAGAATGTTTATTACATAGTGGTTCAGGATAGGCGAAAAGAATTGTAAGGATGTTGTACTTTCCCAGGATATGCAGATACACTCCTATTTTATGCAATGTGCACAATGAGCTTATTATTTGTCTGTAATTAGTCAATTTATTTAAGTTTAGCCTCTACTGTTATTTAAGAGAGAGAGAGAGAGAGAGAGAGAGAGATAGAGAGTTTGCCTTGTTAAGTAAAGATTTCTGGCTAACGCGGAGCAACAAAGCAGTTTCCAATGTCATGTAATTAATAGTGGGAAGCCTCTTTAATATGTTTTTTATCAGGTGTATACTGGAAAGAGCACCCCTTATTTCATCATGCAACTCAAATGTAGTTAATGGCACAGGAAGACTGGCAATGTAACACTTGACAAGAGCTGCTACATCAACTGGGTTAATACTTGACAAGAGCTGCTACATCAACTGGGTTAACATTCTCGTTTTCCATCCGCTTAAACGGTGTTAAAGCTTCTTCGACTGCTTCTGCACTTGCACAAGCTGATAAAACTGCAACAAACGTTTCCCCATTGGGACTGATTTGCAGCTGCCTCATTTGTTCAAAGAGCAATAACCCATCGCTTCCCTGCACATTTTCTGCATACCCATTAATCATCAAATGCCACAAACCTAAATCCCGATCGCGCATTTTGTCAAACACCCTACGTGCATCTCTCATACTACCACATTTCACATACATTTCAATCAACTTAGAGTTCAATTCCAACAAAATTAAAATCAGTAGCATTTCCATACTCCATCAACCAAACGCAAAATCAATTAAGGAAACAATCAATATAGAATTTCCGACTCAAAAGCTCACCTGCATTGAAATTGATGGTGATTCGTCGGTGAAACACTACCGGCAAGTTCACGGACAGTAATGTCGCATCAGAGAATTCATTAAGCGAGCTAAATACAGAGAGGATGCTAGAAGTCACTTCAGCTTGATTTCACGGACAGTAATGGCGCATCCAAGAATTCATCGGTGAGTTGAATTCTCCATTTCTGAGTCCGAATTGATGTAGATGATGGGGAGTTTTTCCTCTGCACCGGCGCCTTCGTATGGAGCCGAACCATTGCCTGCGGCCGCCATGGAAGCTCGTGATTCCAGAATTGCGTATAGAGAGAGAATGAATTGCTTACAGAGAGAGAATGAGAGGGGTAGTTTCACCATTTAAATGGTTGTGAAATATTTTAAAAGGAGCTAGGGATTTATTGGTAAAATAGATTTTAAATTATGGACCCTTAAGTAGAATATAAAATGTGGTGTTTTTTTTTTTTATAAATTCCACCTTTTAATAGGGGATTATTGGTAAAAATCCCTTATTTGTATTAGTTTTTTTATAAATGAATTAGTGTTATTATTAGCATTTTTATTGATACAGAGTACTATGTTGGCAATTTTTTAAATAATGCACTGTCACTTGCATTTAATTAGAAACACTAGCACATTAAAAAATTAACACTAGCACATATAATAACAAACACTAAAACATTCAAAAAAGTAACATTGTCACTACAAAAGCACTCACTGGTACTTCAAATAACAAACATTGGCACTACAAACCAGTGTACTGGAATTATATATAATAAACAATGGCATTTATAAAATCAACAACCACTACTTAAAAAATTTATAATACAATCAGTTATAACATTTTTAAAACACTAAAGTTTGGTTATAAAAATATCTCATTCGGGGTATTCGAACCATACTTATTAGTAATTGGTTTTCTTCATTCAAACTTTATTTTAGGTTTTCTTTTTCTACCTTTTATATCTACACGAAAAGGATCCGTCATTATAGGTGCACTGAATGTTGTGATTGTTGAAGCACTATTATTTTCTTTTATGTATGTCTTTCCATTTAATAATTTATTTTCTATTATATCTCTCTCTTAAAAAAAGACAAGCACCGACACTTGTAAAAGATGGGAAATGGTACTTATAAAAGATATCACTGGTACTTATAAAATACTAATACTGGTACTTATTAATATTAACACTGATACATTAACAATTACATAGTAAAAAAAATCAATGAAACTTTTATAACCACATGCACTGGCAATAATAAAAGACTAACACTGGCACATTAACAATAACATAGTAAAAAACAATCAATGAAACTTTTTTATAATCACATGCACTAACATTTATTAAGAGAAAGATTGGAAATAAAATATAATTTATCTTTTCTAGAAAACAGTTGCACTGGCACAGTTACTTACAAACACTAACATCTTTTTTTAAAAGTAAGGATTGTTATTAAACAAGTACATTCACTGGCAATAGAGAGACACAGGTGATGGCTCATTAAATTAGAAAAAAATGGCACATTAAAAACACAAGCAATGACTTTTGAAACTTTTAAAACCACAAGCAATGACTTTTGAAACTTTTAAAACCACAAGCACTGGCATTTATAAAAGACTAACACCGGCACTTATTAATATTAACACAGGCAAATATAATAACAAACACTGACACATTCAAAAACCAATACCACACATATAATAACTAACACTGGCACATTCAAAAATTAATAATGGCACATTAAAAAACAAACACTGTCACATTATTAAACAAATATTGTACTACAAAACCAGTATTAACACTGGCACAAATAATAACAAACACTGATACATTCAAAAACTAACACTGACACATTAAAAAATTAATGCTGGCACATTCAAAAACAAACACTAACATATTATTAAACATATATTGTACTACAAAAACAGTGAATTTTAACACTGACACATATAATAACAAACACTGGCACTTTAAAAATGTAACACTGGCACTCCAAACAACACTCACTGGTACTTCAAACAACATAGTAACACTGGCACTCCAAACAACACTCACTAGTACATATAATAACAAACATTGACACATTCAAAAATTAATACCAGTACACATTCAAAAACAAACACTGGCACATTATTAAACAAATATTGTACTACAAAATCAGTGAATGTTAACACTGGCACATATAATAACAAACACTGACACTTCAAAAAAGTAACATTGGCACTACAAACAACACTTACTCGTTAATTCAAATAACAAACAATAGAACTACAAAATCAGTTTACTGACATTATATAAAACAAACACTAGCATTATATAAAAAAAACACTGGCATTATGAAAACGAAGAACTGGTACTACGTATTGGCTTACCTGTATCGTGATCATCACCAACTACGTGATGAATTTGATCAATTACATTAGCATTATCTGCACTAATTCAATTATAATGTTAACTAATCAATTTTCGCGAGTGTACTAACAATTCGAGTAATGAAGAATTCAAATAATTATCAATTTCATTTTCAAAATCATGTAAGCTCATCTTAACCTAATAAAAAACCCATATACTGAATGAAACAATTAGTAATGATTTTAAATATATCGATTGGATAATCTATTCTATATGAAGAAGTTGGCAGTGAATAGTATCTCAATCGACTGATACATAATGATTTTCTCTTTAATTCTACTTTAGCTCGATTAATTTCTCTATTGCGACGTAACTGTGTGTTTTAATGTGTGTGTTAGTTAGATTTGAGTTAATAAAAAGCGGTTCAATTTTGTTAATGAACCGGTCGTCTGGTTTAACCCGCGTATTATAGGTTTAAATCGGGTCCAAAAACTAATTTTTTCATAACAATATGAAAAAGCTAATTTTTCATAAGAGCAACTATTCATTTTGAGATTTTTTTATTTTTTTTTGAATTTGAACATTTATTTATTCAGGAGAGAGTGAGGGAGTAGTTTTTTCTAAATGTACTAACTCTCTGAGTCAAACTCACATGAGTCGGCTCCGGAGTTACTGAGTTACAAAAAAATCAAGCGGCGGATCTAGGCGGCGCGGCTGCGCACTGGCCAGCGATGATTAGTTGAGATTAGTCAAAACCTAGGCGAAGCTTAAAACTAGGCGTTGGAGAGAGACCTAACGCCTAGGCGAGGCCTGAACGCCCTTAGGCGGCGGGGTCTTTTAAAACACCGAAAAAAACACAAAGTTGTCGGTGGGCATTCCATTCCACGGCAGTAGTTGTTAGTTAGTGGGTCATATTCATTCATCCTCTTCATTTCTAGACCCTTCTCCTTCACTTTGCTTGATTCTAAATCCAGCCTGTCCAGAGACCCCCCAGCCCCAATCTCCACCTTTCATTTCTCATTCATCTTTGATTGATTGTCCTTTTCTTCTGAAAGAGATATTCGATCTAACTCTCCCTCTCTCTTGCATTGCATTCCAAGCAAAATCATACTTCAAACCCTTTAATTTTTCCACCAAAACCCCAAAATCAACAACACCCAGATCTCAATTAAGCAGCTCTCACTCAGTAAGTTGTTCTTTCACTTTCTTTCAATCTCTCTTTAAATTACCAGATCTCCCCCAGTTTCTTTTCATCAGTTCTGCAGCTCTCTGTGTTTATTTGTTGAATTTCTTTTCCATTTTATTGTTTTCACAAAAACCCATATATCAGAATTTTGATTTTTGTGTGTGCTTTGAGATCTCTGTGTTTGTTAGTTGAATTTCTTTGATATTTCACTGCTTTCCCATAAACCCATATCTCAAAATCGTAAATTTTGTGTGATTTGAGCAGAGGATGGGGAGGGTTGTAATTCTAGGCCTGGGTTTGCTACTGGTGATGATTGTGGGTTGTTATGCTGATTCGTCGGTGCCGATTTTGGTGAAGAAGGTGAAGGGTAAGAAGGTTTGTGACCAGGGTTGGGAATGTAAAGGGTGGTCGGAATATTGTTGTAATCAGACGATTTCCAACTTCTTCCAGACATATCAATTTGAGAATTTATTCTCCAAGAGGAATGCTCCGGTGGCTCACGCGGTCGGATTCTGGGATTATAGGTCATTCATCACCGCTGCCGCCCTTTATCAGCCACAAGGATTTGGTACCACTGGTGGCATACTTATGCAGATGAAGGAAGTCGCCGCTTTCCTTGGTCATGTCGGCGCCAAAACTTCATGTATGCTTATGTTTCCCCTTTTTTCTTAATTATGACTGTTATTAGTACAAAGGGCATGTTTGGGAAATCCATTATCAAGCTTTGGGTTTGGATTCCGAATAGGAAGAAAAAAATGAATATCACATACTAAAACTTCTATTCCAATTCCAATTTTAGAGTTGAGTTGCCAAACATAGCCCAAGGGTAAGCATTCACTATGACTTGCTTTCTTGATGTCGATTTCAGTTTGTGGTTGATGCTTGTTGCATGATGAACACTCTAGAGACCTTAACAAATTTATTTGAGGTTTATAGATTTAGTTCAAAATTTGTAGCACTTCTAAGGCTATTAGTTGTTATGGAGCTTCTGTATATGTGGGGATAATTAATGACCTTTTAATGGATAGTACACACACAGTGTATTGACCTATTAATGTTTTCATTTTGAGATCTAATTTGATTGGAAATGATAGAATTGATCTAATAA
Source organism: Adenophora triphylla var. japonica (assembly GCA_022495995.1). Classification (NCBI taxonomy): domain Eukaryota; kingdom Viridiplantae; phylum Streptophyta; class Magnoliopsida; order Asterales; family Campanulaceae; genus Adenophora; species Adenophora triphylla. The sequence continues at coordinate 363,843 of JAFEMH010001285.1, forward strand.
AACTGAAGAGGGTATCATACACAGTATTACCTTAGTTTAGAATTTATTGGTCTTGAGCAATTCTATCTTGTTGGATTCTACCTATGATAGGTTGGATCCATTTCTTATATTTTCCTTAAACACGAGTCATGTTGTATATAGTTGAACCACAGTGTTGTGGAGTTTGAGGTTTGAAATAGTGTTTCTTGTCTATTTGTGCTTACTGCTTAGTGTTGGATCATATAATTATTTGTTCACTCGTTACTCAAATTAATTACAGAATGATAATGCTAACAGTAAAACGTATCCAGGTGGTTATGGAGTGGCAACCGGGGGACCTTTAGCATATGGTTTATGTTATAACAGAGAAATGAGTCCTAGCCAAAAGTACTGTGATGATAGCTACAAGTTCACTTATCCCTGTGCCCCTGGAGCTGAATACTACGGTCGTGGTGCTCTCCCTGTCTATTGGTACAATCATATTACTTCATCACTTATTACAATATTCTTTCAATTTTTGATGGAAGTATCTAAAAACTGCTCCTCCTTCGTCTCGTTTTATTATCCACCAGACGAGCTCGCGGTTAGACAAGAGCTCGCGGTTGTTTAAATCTATTACTCCCTCCGTCACAAAATACTTGTTGTTTTAGATCTTTTCACGCATATTAAGAAATGTAATTAATACATATATATAAAACAGACTAGATTACACTTAGGATGCCTTAATTACCTAGATAATTAAATGCTTTTACAATGATTGCTTATAGTCATAAATTAGGGTGTACTTGGTAAACAATGGTAAAGAATCCTGGGAAATAGTTAAGTGATGAGTATTTGGGGTAAAGTTTAGCTCCATAACAACAAGTATTATGGGACGAAGGGAGTAAATATTTGCCAACAACCTTTATCTAATATTATGATTCCAATTTTGTTCTTTATTAAAAGGTAACGAGAATCAACAAGTATCTAGGTGATACTTAACTCATTTAGGGGTATAATGAGATATTATGAAATTTGTATGTCTTGGATTTCTAAATGGCCAAAATATTTGAGACTGCTTAAGGGTGAAAGTTGGCAAATATTAATGCGACTGAGGAAGTATATTGGAATTGACTATAGTTATAGCAGAAACGGAAGCATGGGCATTTAATATCAGTTGTCTTGTTTCAGGAACTACAACTATGGGGCTGTCGGTGAAGCACTTAAGGTTGACCTTTTGAACCATCCAGAATACCTTGAACAAAATGCTACGTTAGCCTTCCAGGCTGCAATTTGGAGGTGGATGACCCCAATCAAGAAGGGCCAGCCTACAGCCCATCAGATCTTTGTTGGTGACTGGAAGCCAACCAAGAACGACACTTTGGCCAAGCGGGGCCCAGGTTTTGGGTCCACTATGAATATCCTCTATGGGGAACTTACTTGCGGTCAAGGTGCTATTGACGCAATGAATGTCATCATCTCCCATTATCAGCAGTACCTTGATCTGCTTGGTGTAGGTCGGGAGCATGCTGGGCCCAATGAAGTACTTACCTGTGCAGAGCAGAAAGCGTTCAATCCATCCACTGCTCCAAAAGACGCTTCCTCTTGAGAATTTGCTGCTAAAGTTGTGAGTGATGCTTTTAAATTTTATGGCACAATTCTGTGGTAATAACCAAGAATAAAATGCGCAAGTATCATGTCTATGTGAGGTTGTACTCAGCTGTTGTTGTGTGAAGATCCGTTATTCTTTAAATTGTGGAATGTTTTATGCCCTTCTCCTCTTGTCCGGCTATATATATGAAATTTGTTTTGTTTTTAAAACTAGTGGATTTATTATTTTGTAGATGTGAAATTTGTATGGTGTAAAAATGTTATATACTACTGAAACCTTGTTGTATTTCAACTGCAATATTTGATAAATGAGTGTCCTTTCCTCTCTCCCTGTTTACATAACTACCCTTTTAGCTGTTATAACTCTGTTAATGATTCTCCATTCCAGAAATTAGTGTTGCATTGTACTAATGATACAAGTGCACTAAGTCACTTTCCTAATTTAGAAACTAGACTTTTTTTTTTTGGAAATATTTATTTTGGGACGGAATTCAATGGGAAAAGTGCAATATTTATCGGGCGGAAGGAGTATTATTGGTTCTGCAATGCATGCTACAGTGCTACACAGTTTGTATGTATTATCTTGTGCAATGATCAGCTCCAACAACAAAGGGTTGCTGGGCATTACATCAAGGAGAGCTGCATTTGACCAGTTAATCACACCATCTGGATCAAAATAGTTGACCAGCCTTGGAGTCCAAAAAAACACAGGTTTTTGTAAATCATAATAAAGAAAAATTGTGTTAAAAATAATACAAAATTGATTAGATGCAATACCCAAATAAGTCTAACCACAACATTTACAGTGTTCAGTTGATTTTTGTTTTTTAGATCCGTACATAGTAATGATATAGGAATGGAGGTCGTAGTTTTGAAACTCTTCTATCTGAAATATGAAAACCAAAAACCTGAAGCGGTCGAACACAATCAAACTTCCCCCTCATCAACAAGGCTAAAACCACCTTCACGCCTTTCTCAAAATTGAATCTTGACCGCACAATCTACAGAGAAAAACCAGAGCCACCTATGCAAAAATTGCCTTCATTTTTCTGACTGTTGAAAGTATTTGCCAGAAATTGTAGCTAGAATATTAAGCATAATAACTTCATCATCCAATTCAGATTTTTCAGCACGTAAGCTAGCACATTTCCTGAGCAAAGACCTCAGAGATGCACTTGTATCTCTATCCAATGGGGTATCGACAGCAGCACAGAGAGCAAATAGCCAAGCACATGCATTTCTCGACACGGAGCTCATAGTCTCCACCATTTTCACCCGTTTCTTCAGTGTCGAAACTCGTGCTACAGAGTCCATGCCTAAAAGTATAGCCAATGTAGGCCATTCAACAGAATCTGCATTGCTTGCTGCAGACTGGGAGGCACCACCTTCATCTACATTTGACAAGGAATCTGTCGACTTACCATCTAATTCGCAGGAATCAATTATGTTGCTGGTTAAATTATCAACTTTTTCTAGAATGATACTATCAAGAAGATGCTGGGAACATTCTTCAAGAACAACAGGAACGAACTGCTGAGATAAAGCCTGGAAAGTCAACAATTTATAAAGGACTACATTAGTAACTTCTTTTTATTACCTACTCCCTCCGTCCTGCCCGAAAGGATACAAATTTCCTTTTTGGGCGTCCCATTTGAAAGGGCACAACCAAAAATGAAAAGTTTTTTATTACTTCTTTATTTGTGGGACCCACTTGTCATACTCTCACAATAAATATCCACTAACTACTCCCTACCCCACTTTCTCTTTCCTACATCACCTTTCACTCAAAACATTTATTTCACTATACACTTTTTCTCTTTCCTACATCACTTTTCTTAATTCCCGTGCAAGGACACAAAAATGCCTTTTCGGGCGGGACGAAGGGAGTATTTACTTTGATTGGGAAAAAATAAAGAAACTACCAATGATTGGATAAACATACTTCAAAAATTTATACTCCCTCCGTCCCATGTGATTACAAACCATTTTTCCGGGCACATTAATTAAGAAATATTATTAAGATAATAAAAATGTGTGGTAGGAAATGAAGAGAGAGAATGAGTGGAGTTGGTTGAATAAATTGTGTGGTAGGAAATGAAGAGAGAGAATGAGTGGGTGGGGTAGGGTGAATATAAAATAATAAATTTATTTCCATTTTGGGTAGTTTGTATTCACGTGGGACGGACCAAAAAGGAAATAAGTTTGTATTCACGTGGGACGGAGGGAGTATGTTTTTAGTAGTATACTTGGAGTTAATCTATAAGGCAATAATGCTCAAGTCTATGCAAGAAGATACTCCAGCAGCCCCAAAATGACCTTCCTACTTTTTGTGTTGTGACTTCGAATGAACTTTAAGCAATCATTTCAGGTTAATTTATTTATCCTTATGAAAATCTAAAAATTGGCATTGATAGTATTTATAATGGTGCATTAATAACAATTTTTCATTTTTCATTAGGATAATTAAATTAACCTAAATTATTGTTCAAAGTTTATTCAAAAGTAACGACAAAAAAAAGTAGGAAGATTATTCGGGGGCGGAGGGAGTACTTGTATATCACAAAAGGAGGTAAAAGTTGGAAGGTTATGATAACTTCATGCATATAGCTTCAAAGTAGAATCTTCAAGAGAAACATCCAATGGTAAAAGGGAGCAAGTAAACAGAGCATTAGGAGATTACCAGCCTTAGCTCTGAAAAATCACGAAGAAAAGCATCCTCCCAATCTTCGGATGGCATAAGGTTCTCTGGGCACACAGCAATATCAGGAATATTGGGCATATAGACTGTCTGTTCTTTGTTTAATTTACTTTTTTCAACCTTGACAACCTTTACCCTTGGGATCTGCTCAGCTTCCCACCTGAAAAAAACATAAGAATTAATAGCTAAATGGATGCTTTATGCATTAAAAAGAACTTGATAATAAAGAAAACATTTCCCCAAGGTGACTAAACGATCCACTCAATTAGTCAGCCTTGATTGTGCTTAGAATAAAGTTAAAATGATAAAACAATGCTTCTTTTGGATTCTTACAAAACTTGTCTTCATTGATTCAAATTATTTAAAGTAATTAAGAACTTTATGTTTCAAGCTAAAACGTACAAAGAAACTCTTTCAACTACAAACCATTTAATGAGATACCATTTAATGAGATGACATAATCACAAACACCGCAGCCCGCAGCTAAGGTATTGCTTTACCAAGATGTCAAAGTACGAATCGATGACGGGCTGTGGCTCAAAATTGTGGTTTGGCAACTGTCCAGCTATCAGTATCAGTATGGGTTTCAAGGAATTGGCAAGTCATGCTAAATATGTGGGCATAAAGAAACCAAAAAACATAAGGTTTGTTACATGCACAGCTAGATGGACCGGCTTGAAAAACAAAAAATCCCAATTTATTACAAGTATAAGTCTTAAATGATAGTGATGTGGAACATCTGAACATAATCAAGAAGTCCAAAGGATAATGAATCTGCAAGTGCATGGAGACATCAGGAATATTCCAACAGTCAATACATTGAACAACAACTTTTGTTTTATTTTCTTTTCTCATTCTGATTCGTAGTATTCATATGTCGTAGATGCCTATATAAAGGGGTTCAAGGTTGTCGAGTGGGGGCATCCATTATCAGATTTATTAATAAACTTGGTATTATCCAATTTTCTTTCAAAGTCTTTAATTTACAAATTCTTTGGTTATATTTATCGGGATTTGTTCGTGTAACAATTCCTTTTTTCTTCGAGTCTCGCTCGTGCAGCAATTCTTAGTACGCTTCCGTATCAGTTGGTATCAGAGCAGGATTTGACTGTTACGGGGTTATTATCGATGGCTGGTGCTATTCTAGCAGGAGGAATGAAAATGAATCGTCAACGGCAGCAGGTACTCAACTTCAGAATGAACGCTTAGATCATATTGACCATGAGTTAGCGCAAACACGCGTTCAAATGGCTCAAGTACAAGCAGCTTTAGAGATGGTGATTAATCGTCTTGATCGTATGAATGTCGCTGGACAAGATCAGCAGCATGAACAGGGTGGGAGATTGGCTCCTAACCGCACAACTGTCAACATAGAGCAACAACGAGAACGTGTCAATGAAAACCTTCGTAGAAATCCTGTATACGAAGATTCTTCATCTGATAATGATGCTCCAGATCTTAATTTTGGCAGTGTAAATCAGATTCAAGGGGGGTTTCAACGTAGGCAGCGAGGACAGGAAGAGTTCAAATTAAAGGTGGATGTTACATCCTTTAATGGAAACTTGGGTGTTGAAGATTTCTTAGACTGGATTGCTGAAATTGAGAGATTTTTCGAATACATGGAGATTCTGAAGACCGTCAAGTTAAGTTAATGGCTTACCAGTTGAAGGGAGGTGCGTCATCTTGGTGGGAGCAATTGCACAACATAAGGCGACGATAAAGGAAGCAGCCGGTGAGGACTTGGCCTAATATGAAACGTCTTTTAATGGCTCGCTTCTTACCGTTAGACTATGAGCAACATTTGTTTTCTCAATTCCAACATTGTACTCAAGGTGCGCGAACTGTTCATGAGTATCATTCTGAGTTTCTTCGATTGTGTTCTCGTACAATGTGTTAGAGACGGAGGAACAACTTGTCTCTAGGTTTCTTGATGGGCTGAATTGGAGTGTGCGAGATGAGATTGGTATTCAACCAATTCTTATGCTTTTTGAAGCATACAATTTAGCGTGAAGGCTGAAGTCAGTTTGCAGACTAAGAAGAATGTTCGAGGTGACACATCTAAAAAAAACTTTGGGCCAAGTCGGTTTAATACAAAGGAGGTTCAAAAAGAGGAGCAAGAGGCCCGAAGTGTTACCGCGAGGACAAGAGACCGACAGTGGATAGTTGAGAAACACCCAAGGTAGCAAATGCTAGACAACCTCCGCATTCAGCTCCTAATCCTTATCAAAAGTTCATGGGAGGCAAGTGATATAGATGTGGAAAACCTGGACATCACTCAAATAATTGTCCCAATAGGCGGCCGATGAATTTAGTGAAGCATACAAACAAGGAAAATGATATAGAAGACGTGACTTATGGAGGAGAATCTGATGAGGGATATGAAGAAGAGAATATGTCATCTACATTTGTGGTGCGTCGGTTGCTGCTTTCACCCAAGAAAGAGGAGGATACTCAGCGCCACAAGCTCTTTCGTACCAGGTGCCACATTTTCAATAAACGTTTTAATGTTGCTATAAATAGCGGTAGTTCTGAAAATATCATATCTAAGCAACTAGTAGAGCAATTGAATTTGCCGGTTGAGAAACATTCTGAACCATATAAAATTGGTTGGATTAAGGATGTGGAGACAGTTAGGGTGGCTAACAGATGTCGAGTACCCTTAACAATTGGACCTTATTCTGATACTGTCATTTGTGATGTGGTAGAGATGGATGCATGTCATACCTTATTAGGCCGACTTTGGCAATTTGATATTGATGTTGTGCATATGTGTAAAAATAACGTTTACAGGTTTATGTGGAAAGGAAAAAGGATTACTTTGACTCCGTATGTTGAAGGGCCTAAGATGGAAGAATCCAATACTAACAAGGAAGTATTTTTGTGACTGAAAATGGGGCAGAATTCTTAGCAGATGTAAAGCACTCAACTGAGATGATAGCCTTAGTAATGAAAGTCGTTCTCACTGTGGAAATTAAGGGTGACTATCCTCCAAAAGTTTGAGTAGTTAGAAGAGTTTAAAGACGTGATGTCGGACGAGCTACCGTCGGGTTTACCTCCCACGAGAGAAATCCAACATGCCATCGACTTTGTTCCTGGAGCGAGTCTGCCTAATTTACCTCACTATCGGATGAATCCAAAGGAGAGTGCAGCATTGCAGCAAATTGTGGATGATCTACTAAAGAAGGGGTCCATTCAAATAAGTGTGAGTCCATGTGCTGTACCAGCTTTACTAACGACCAAGAAGGATGGCTCTTGGCGGATGTGCATTGTTAGTAGAGCTATCAACAAAATTACGGTGCGATATAGCTTTCCTATTCCTAGATTGGAGGATATGCTTGATTGTCCGTCAGGAGCATGTGTTTACTCGAAGATTGATCTAAGGAGCGGGTACCATCAGATCCGTATTCGACCAGGTGATGAATGGAAGACGGCCTTCAAAACCAAAGAAGGGTTGTATGAGTGGTTGGTGATGCCCTTTGGGTTATCCAATGCACCAAGCACCTTTATGAGACTGATGAATGAAGTTTTGAAGCCTTTTATTGGAAAATTTGTTGTGGTCAATTTTGATGATTTTTTGATCTATAGTGCCAATGAAGGGGAGTATATTGGGCATTTACGCCAAGTGCTTCATGTTTTGCAGGCCAATAAGCTATATGTCAATTTGAAGAAATGTGACTTCATGGCAGCTAGTCTTGTGTTCTTGGGTTTTATTGTGGGAAAAGATGGCATTCGGGTAGATGATTCAAAAATTAAAGCTATTCAGGAGTGGCCTACTCCAAAGACAGTGACTGATGTTCGTAGCTTTCATGGTTTGGCGACCTTTTACAGAAGGTTCATTCGAAATTTCAGTTCAATTGTGGCTCCGTTAACAAATTGCTTGAAGAAAGGAAATTTTCATTGGGGGTCTGAACAGCGATAGAGTTTTGAGGAGATTTAAGGAAAAGCTGACTACTGCACCAATGTCTAGAGCTACCGAGTTTTGAAAAGTTATTTGTGGTGGAGTGTGATGCTTGTAGAATCGGCATAAGAGCAGTGTTGTCTCAAGAAGGAAGACCAGTGGCTTTCTTTAGCGAAAAGCTAAGTTATGCACGTCAGAAATGGTTTACTTGTGAGCAGGAATTTTATGCAGTGGTGCGAGCTTTAAGGCATTGGGAGCATTATTTGATTCCAAATCAATTTGTGCTATATACCGATCATCAGGCGTTGAAAAATCTTAGTAGTCTGAAGCAGATTAACAAGATGCATGCTCGATGGGTGGCGCATCTACAACAATTTTCCTTTATTTTGAAGCACAAATCTGGACAGCAAAATAAAGTGGCAGATGCATTATGCATTGAGTAGGAAAGCAACTTTGCTAGTTATGATGCATAGTGATATTGTGGGATTTGAAGTTATCAAAGATTTGTATGAAGCAGATGATGATTTCAAGTAGGGGTGTAAATGGTTCGGTTTAGCTCGGTTTGGACAAATTTAGGAGCCAAACCGCTAGTATCGGTTCGGAAAAATTCCAAACCGAGCTAAACCATTAAAAAATTCGAACCGAGCTGAGCCAAACCATCATGGTTCGGTTTGGCTCGGTTTGAACCGCGGTTTGAAGGGATATTAAGAACACATACACTGAGGTTATCCATGGATGCCTTCGTCAAAGCCTTCGACTATAGAAAGAAAAAAATTAAAGACGAAAATTAGGAAATTTGATAAAATTGAAAAACAATAAATTTTCCTTCTTCCTGTGCGAAAACTCATTTGAAATTTGAAAAAGAATATTAAGAACACTTACTATGAAAGTTGATGTGAATTCGCCTTCTTATTGTGCGACGACATTGAGGCGGCGAGGGTGGGTGAGAGGGCAGTGAGATGAGATCTACTGAAGAGAGAGAAGGGGAAGAGAGAGAAGGAAAAGGGATATAATGAGATTAAAAAGAGGCAAAGGGTTCAAAGTATTACATTTTAGGGTTTTGAATTAAATTAAAGGTGGGGATTAATTTGATTTGGAATGAATGGTCAGGATTATGGTTTATGTTGGTTTGGCTCGGTCTCGTAGCTCGGTCTCGTAGCTCGGTCTCATAGCTCGGTTTAATGGCTAAACGGTTTAGCTCGGTTCGGCTCGGTTTGGCTCGACACCCTCAAACCGCAAGCTAAATCGAACCACGTGATTTGTAATTTTTATAAACCGAGCTAAACCACTTAAATAAAAAAAACCGAGCTAAACCCCACGGTTTAGCTCGGTTCGGTCTCAAATCGCGGTTTGAGCTAAACCACTTACACCCCTAATTTCAAGGAGATATGGGTTGTGTGTAAGACCAAGGCCACACAAAATGATTTTCACATCTATGACGGTTATCTCTTTAAAGGTAATTGTCTGTGCATCCCTCGTGTTTCTTTACGAGAAAAGTTAATTCGTGACTTGCATGGAGGTCTTAGTGGGCATTTGGGCATTGATAAGACTATCTCTAGTCTTGAGTCTCGTTATTTTTTGCCTCAGTTAAAGAGAGATGTGCGCGGGTTTGTGCGCAAGTGTTATACTTGTCAAGTAGCAAAAGGACAGTCTCAAAATACAGGTTTATATACCCCTTTGCCTGTACCTAATGGTATATGAGAGGACTTGTCGATGGATTTTGTTCTTGGTCTTCCGAAGACTCAACGAGGGGTAGATTCAGTGTTCGTTGTGGTGGACAGATTCTCTAAAATGGTGCACTTTATTCCATGTCGAAAAACTTCAGATGCTTCTCACATTGCTCGATTGTTTTTCCGTGAGGTTGTTCGTTTGCATGGGGTACCTATATCTATCACTTTCGATAGAGATACCAAATTCTTAAGTCATTTTTGGATAGCTCTATGGAAAATGTTTGACACTTCTTTGAAGTTCAATAGCACCGCTCATCCTCAAACACAGACGGTCAAAAACAGAAGTTGTCAATCGAACATCGGGTAATTTGATTCGTTGCATTTGTAGAGAACATCCAAGGCAGTGGGATCAAGCTCTTCCTCAAGCTGAGTTTGCATTTAATAGTGCGGTTCACAGTTCTACCGGCTCCTTTCTCTATTGTGTATGTGCAAACTCCCCGTCATGTATGGATTTGGTAAAGCTTCCTAATGCTCCAGAATTTAGTGCAGCTGCAAGTAAAATGGCGAAAGAGTCGCAAGCCATTCATGCAGAAGTAAAGGCAAAATTGGAGGCGACTAATGCTAAGTTCAAGGGTGCTGCAGATAAGCATCACCGTGTTGCTGTGTTTGAAGAGGGGGACGAGGTAATGGTGTTCTTGCGTAGAGAAAGGTTTCCAATCGGGAAGTATCACAAGTTACAGCCAAAGAAGTTTGGACCTTACAAAGTTCTTAAGCGCATCAATGATAATGCATATGTGGTGGATCTTCCTAATACAATGGGTATTTCTAAGACTTTCAATGTGGCAGATCTTTCATTATTTCATCCTTCTTTCGATGTGCCTATGTATCCTGACATTCCGGATGACTGAAGGGCAAGTCCTTCTCAAGTGGGAGGGACTGATGTGGAACATCAGAACATAATCAAGAAGTCCAAAGGATAATGAATCTGCAAGTGCATGGAGACATCAGCAATATTCCAACAGTCAATACATTGAACATCAACTTTTTTTTTATTTTCTTTTCTCATTCTGATTCGTAGTATTCATATGTCGTAGATGCCTATATAAAGGGGTTCAAGGTTGTAGAGTGGGGGGCATCCATTATCAGATTTATTAATAAACTTGGTATTATCCAATTCTCTTTCAAAGTCTCTAATTTACAGATTCTTTGGTTATATTTATCGGAATTTGTTCGTGTAACAATTCATTTGTTCTTCGAGTCTCGCTCGTGCAGCGATTCTTAGTACGCTTCCGCATCAGATAGAGTACAATCTAACCCAACAAGTCATATAAGTTTTAACTCAACTAATGAGGCAGGTAATAAAAGAAGTAATTTGCTACTTACAACAAAAGCAACTTTGATTGATTTCAGAATTTACAGATTAGAACAAACAAGAATATTCTCTTCACACTTTTATCATTTTCCATTTTTATAAGAAAATGCCCTTAGTTTTTCTTGATAGAATGTTGGTCTTTAAAACCCGAGTCATATGTTTAATCATATACTAGAAAATAATTCCCTCCTATGATTGAAACTGCTTTACAAAATTAAACAGCAATAAACCGACCTCCTAGATATTTAAGAAAGAAGGAGGCCAAACAAAAAGCAATGTTGATTGATGAAAGGTCACACCTGTAGATAAAAAATGCAAAATAGCCTAGTCAAAGTAATTGTAGGGCTAACACGGTTTGAAGCACAACTTCAACAATTTGAATCTGTGAGACCCTCAATAATATGGTTACCCATTTTACTGATTATTGTTCTATTAGCTCTTCCATTACTATACATCGTAGGATAAATATTTTCAGAAGATATTTTAGGATATCTAGGGTATCTAGTAATATATTGTTTCATATGAAAATCTTAACAAGAATGGAAGATTGTTCACAAGTTTGGATGCAAGTCATTTTCCAATTGTTCAATGTTACCCACTTGGCCTGACTAACACTATTCCAACCCACCACCTGCCATTGCTGGTAAGTCTGATGAGCTGCTGGCTGAATGCTGAAGGATTGCCAGATATTTGTCAGACTTGCCAAAAGGTGGCCAGAGTTCAGAGGGAAGGGTGGACCTTCTGATCTACCCATAGTGCCAATTCATTATTCTATAATACATATAAATATCGGGGAGGGGGGGGGAAGAAGAAATAAGCATTAAAAGCATCTGTTTCTAGATCATTTTGAGACAACCACATTTTAGAGTGGAAATAGTATTATGCCGAAAAGAAAGTAGATGTAAAGAGGAACAAAAAGAAAAGAAAAGGTTACCTTACACGCCTAAGATATTCCAGTCCATCTTGTGGAGGTCCAGAATCAAAGTTTGGTTCTCCAGTAACCATAAACGCAGGTTTCTGAATGCTGGTGTAATCTGCATCACTGTCATCATCTTCACAGCAATCTTCCAATACACCTGGACCACCATCTCTGCCATTACCAGTAAGACCACCATCAGGATCAAAGTGGGACATTTTTTCAGACTCTTCACCTGTAAGGTTAAAAAATAGTCAAAAAAATCTACTTTCTTTCTAAAAGCAACTATATATACTGCATGGAAATTAAGATTAAGAAAATTGATGGTTAACAGGAAAGAAAATTACATTAATGCGCCAATCATTTGAATATCTAGTCTTATCCAAATGGAAATTGTTAATACATATGCAGTATTTCCGAATAAAATTGAAGTTCACCAACTGTACAAGTGAATCCCATAGTGTGAGATATGTGAATAATCATGTCAACGTTAGCCGAGAGTATATTCTTGTCAATGTGCATTCACAGTTATTTCAGATATGTAGAAACATCCTCGAAATTATATAACTAATACTCCCTCCGTCCCAAAATGATCTTCCCACTTTTTTTGCCGTTACTAAGAATGAACTTTGAGCAATAATTTTAGATTGATTTAATTATCCTAATGAAAATCTTGTTATTGATAGTATTGTTGATGGTGTATCAATAACAAGTTATAGATTTTCAATTGTATAATTAAATCAACCTAAAATTATTGCTCAAAGTTCCTTCGTAGTAACGGCAAAAAAAAGTGAGAAGATCATTTTGGGACAGAGGGAGTATACACAGATGGAAACTGTAACTGCTCTTAACAAAATGAAAAACAAATGGAGTATCATGCAGACAATGTTGTTTAGATCTTTTTCAAACAATTCTTCAAATCTCAATGCACAAAGACTTTTGATGGATCCCTGTTCCTTCGACATCCATAGAACCTGACTCATCTCATGGAAAGTGAACCATCATATTGACACAATTGGAACTGAAGACCCGTAAAGATATAAAAACTGGTGTAGAAAAGATTTGATACAACAACAACAACAAAGCCTTAGTCCCATTTCTTTCCAAAGAAGCGAAAAGCAAGGACCTGCACAGATTTTCTATGAGAAGCCTGGAGGTAGAAATGGCAATGGGCAGTTCAGGGCGGTATATCTAATACGATCCCCAATTCAATTATATCTCATCCCCAATAGGAATCCCCACCCCATTCTCTACAGGGGAACGGTTAATCAGGTAATTCCCACGGTTGTTTATGTTTGTTAAAATTACAAAAAGAAATTCTACACAATACATAATTAAGAGTGAATCTCATGATCACCTTTTCTTGCATTGTTTTGCTGTTTGGAGACTCCGGTGTTAGTTGTTCTCTATATTGGAGGAGAGTTGGAGTTGCCCTTCTACTGTTAAAGATTTCCTTCAAATTCAATTTTTGGGATTTGAAAAGGATAGCGATGCTAGTGGATGGAATAGAATGCCAGGATTTTCGAGATTAGGTCATTATATTTTCTACTACTTAAGGAGATGATAGTTTTCCGTGCTTACTTGTAGGAACGGCTTTGGAACTTTTCAAGGATTATCAATGACTTGACCTATGCAAAGATTGGAAAGCTGCTCTACAATACTCCCTCCGTCCCGAAAAAAATTTCCTTCCTTTTTTGTTGTCAATACACGAAGGCACCTTGAGCAATAATTTTAGGTTATTTAATTATCCTAATAAACATCTAATAATTGTTATTGATACTATTATAATGGTGTATCAATAACAAGTTTTAAATTTTCATTAAGATAACTAATTTAACCTAAATTTGTTGATGAAAGTACCTTCCTATTAAAAAAAAAAGAAAAAGAGGGGAGATCATTCCGCGACGGGGGAAGTAATTTATTTTTTGTAGTTCGATAGATGGTATAGTATTTTTTTCTTTTTTGTTTTCCCTTTTATTTTCTTTTATATGGACAACTTGTCCTCTATCCATTGTACTTCTTTCTCTTTATAATAAAATTTCTTCTTTTATCAATTATATATACTCCCTCCGTCCCACTTCATTTGAGACCAAAAAAAAGGGCACAACTATTAAGGAATACTAATAAAATAAAAGAAATGTGTGGTAGAAAATGAAGAGAGAGAATGAGTGGGGTAAATAGTAGTGTTGGTTGAATAAATTGAGTGGTGGAAAATGAAGAGAGAGAATGAGTGGTGGGGTAGAGTGAATATAAAATTATAAATATTTTGCCATTTTGGGAAGTATCAATTGAAGTGGGACGGACCAAAAAGGAAATAAGTATCAATTGAAGTGGGACGGAGGGAGTATATATATATATATATATATATATATATATATATATAGTATAAATGAGGGAAGGGCCATGAACAGTTGAATGAATAGTTTTAATGGCCGAAATTCCCATTTTGCCCTCACTATTTTGTCTCTTTCCCATTTTGTCCTTTAAAAAATTTTTTTTTTTTAAATTAAATTTTGCCCTTAAAAAAAAAATTAAATTAAAAAAAAAATTAAAAAAAATAATGTGTCCTCGGACACGGGCTTATTCTAGTATATATTATCCGTCCAAGTTAATACTTCACAGTTACTGTTCACGCGTGGATTAAGGAAAAAAATAATGATATAATGTTGTGAGTGTAAAAGTAAAATAGGAGAGAGAATGAGTGGAGGGAATAGTAAATAATAATGGTGTTGTGAGTATTAAAATAATGTAGGAGACAAAGTGTGAAGTATGTAATTGGACGCCCAAAATAGAAAGTGTGAAGTATGTAACTGGACGGAGGGAGTATATATGAACTTGATTATGACCATTTTGTTTGTTCAAATAATTATGAATATAGAAGAATAAAAAAAAAAGTAAATGAAAAAGTAAACCGGGCTGCCCTATTTACATTTTCATGGGCATTCATGTTATCAGCAACTTTCGCAATCCAGAGTAGCAAACGATACTAAATTTTCAATAAAAATAAACAATGTGAAAAAACCATTCATAATTAAAAGAACAAACGGGAACTATGTTTCTTTTGCCTATTTTCAGTGCAAACAACCAATTTTGTGCACACATCAACGTTCCTGAAGTCTTTGGGTAAAATCTACTCTGGTGTGGGCTCACCAACCTTCGCCTATAACTAAAGGTCGATTCAGAAAAAAAGGTTCAGACTGGAATCGCTAATAAATCATCAGCAATTGCCTAGAGTGTTGGATATTAACATCCTTGAAACTCCCACTATATTAGAGTATCAAATCAGGCACAAGCATGGGCTACACATAATCTTCCTAGTAGCGATTTAACTGCAACCTCAAAACTGGAGTTTTAGCTCTTATTCTTGAATCATATACAAACTGAGTTGTCCTAGTCCAAAAACATAACCAGGTTGCACTTTTGCACAAGTGTTGCCACTTGCCACTTGGCAGGTTACATCCATGACATAACTTTTCTACTTTGGGCTGGGTCGTCTTCCCTTGTTTTCCCTATGAGCTTAGAGATTTTATAAATATTTCTCTAGTCTATAGCAAAATGGTACCGACGTAGAGAAGAGATAAGGGAACCAACAATCAAATAACAGAAACGAGAAAGACTGGTTAAGACAGTGAAAAGAAAGCAACAAAAAGGAAACCAAGGAACCCTTGCATAACTGTTCACCCTAACCAAATCTAAGAACAGAACCATTTAAACCCTCCCATCAATTCTACTCCCTCCAGGCTCCGTCACTAACTTAATGTCCAAATTACCAAAATGATTGTACCAAAATGAATGTCCATTTTTTTTTAAGTTACTAAATCCTCCCTCAACAAACAACAAGTTCTAATTCACTTAGACTCACTATGCAATATGGTGAGATCATTAAGAGTTTTTATGTACTTATGTTAATAAAAATGTTTACGTCCAACCTTTTAGCAAATGTCCCTCAAAGTGAAATTTGGACATTCATTTAGGGACGGAGGGAGTATCTTTTAAAGAAAAAAGGGCACCCTCTCTCTGAAAACTTCAACCAGTTAAGCCCTAGAAACATACAATAAGATTAGAATATTAGTTTGATTTTTGAAAACTCAGAATCGAAGCAAAACAACAAACTACTATGTCTATCATAAATGCGTGTGCCAATTCAGGTCTTATCAATAAAATTGGCATATGTTGTTATGACCGCAACCAAAAGGAAAAACAATGTGGACAAACCAAAGTGAAAACTGAACAAGGTTTTTCAAGGTACCTATAATATGGATGATTATAAGTAGTCAACCACCAAATTCCTAGAGACAATTGTGCTGCCATGAAAACAAAAGCTTCATTTTTATTTTATTTTTTGCCAAATACCACAACCTTTTCAACTAAATGCTAGGGCAGGAAATTTGAACCCTTACCACTTCCTATGGAAGTGGGAGTGGTGACAACTGAGCTAGAGTTCATTGGCAAAACAAAAGCTTCAACATGTGATATCCTCCCTATTTAAGTTCCTATCACGTATGAAAGCAAAAAAGAATGTATGAAAGCAAAAGGATGATTGATTGTATAAACTAGAATGCAACCACTAAAAGATTCAAAGTGGTATGAATGGCAGTGTGCAGGTAACTAACAATATGACAAATAAAGAATTTCAATGGAATTATAACAACACGCCAAAAAGAAGCAACGAAAAAAAATCAGGACCGGAAGGAATGAAAATACCCAGATTTGAAGAAGGCTTGTTTTTGAGAAATTGTTGCCTAGGATCAAAATGAACAGGATTGGGATCAATAGAAGGAAGTAGGGCATCATACTCCTTCGAAACAATAGGTCCAAGTCCACAATAAACCTCAGCCCATATCTTGTTTTGCTTCTCTACATCAACAAATCTCAGTTCCTCCATTTCCTTCCTTTTCTTCTCAAATGCAGTCTCAATCCCAGTCTCCTGTTTAACCATCTTCACATACCCATTTTTCGATCTTTTTCGAGCCCGTTTCTCCTTCTTTACACTTCGTTCTTGCTTTACCCTGTTGTAATCGCCGGACGTTTCGCCCCCATTACCCTCAATTGGAGAAATTTCTGCAATTTCGTTGAAACCCACGTCACCGTTGATCGGAATTGGCGAGGTATGAAGGTGATGATCATTGGTTGAAACAAATTCGACTTGTTTTGAACTTTGAGCAACTAATTCTGACTGGGAATCAAATTGGGACGGAGAATCATCGGGAGAAGCTGAAGAGGAAGGGTACGATTGTTTGTGAAGGTTATCGAGCTGGGTTTCCGCCATTATCCGAATAAATTAGTAGCGATTGAAATAGCAGTTCTAGTTGTACAAAATATTACTCCATGAATTTTGGTGGAAAGAAGAGAAGATGATGGGAAGAGCCATACTTAGCGTCTCGCCCGCTTGTTTAAGAGGGTTTTAGAAGACAAGTCTATAGGGTTACCAAATTTGAATTTACTATTTTCCTGGCGTAGATATTTTAACTTTTTTTTTTTTTTTTTTTTTTTTTAAAGGGGCTATTGCACTGAATCTTTTACTTTTCCACTACAATATACTTCCTCTATCCCAATAATACCTTCACCATTTTTGTTTGGCACGCAAATTAAGAATGAAGTAAATATTGTGAGTGTAATAGTAAAATATGAGAGAGAATGAGTGGAGAAAATAGTAAATTTGAAAAATGTTGTGAGTGTAATAGTAAAATAGGAGAAAGAATGAGTGGGTGGAATAGTAAAGATTCTTTGTCATTTTAGGAAAGGTGAAGCTTCTAACGGGACGCCATTTTAAAAAATTAGTGAAGCTTTTATTGGGACGGAGGGAGTATTTTAATACAATACTCCCTCCGTCCCAGAAAATGGTTCACCATTTTTGACCCGGCACGCAAATTAAGGAAATAGGTGGGAAGAAAAAATGTTGTGAGTGTAATTTGAAAATAAGAGAGAGAATTAGTGGAGGAAATAGTAAATTTAAAAAGTGTTGTGAGTGTAATAGTGAATTAGGAGAGAGAATGAGTGGAGGAAATAGTGAGTGGGTATAGTAGAATATTAATAAAACATTTCTATTTTAGGAAAAATGAAGCTTCAAACGGGACGCCATTTTGAGTAAAAGGTGAAGCATTTTTTGAGACTGAGGGAGTATATTTTAGAAATAATTACAAGAATATGTAATATACTACCCCCTTGTTTACAATAAAAGTAATATACTATGAATTAACAACATAATTTTACATATTTTTTTGTCTCGTTTCAATTAAGGTAACTCAGTTATATGATACTAATTTTCATTAACAGGATGAATCAAACTCGTTAAATAAAATAACAATCGTTAAAAAGTAACAAGAATGAACACCAAATCCAATCCAGAATTCAAACACAAAAAATCCAAAATTCAGATTGAAAATTAATAAAGAGAAATCTTTTTATATATAAAATCCAACATTAACTCCTTTATATACAAAATCCAACATTCAGTGAGTGACGGACCCAAGAATTTTTTTAGTGGGTGCCAAAACTTGAATAGTAAGAGCATCTTTATCAATACCACTTCATTCCCATCCCTCTCTCCTCCACCTCAGCTCCACGTCATCAGTCATCAAAAACACAACTCCAAACAATTTTATCTCCATTCATGACAAAAGTCATCAGTTTCTCTCTCCTACTTTTTATTAATAATTGTAGTTTTTTCAATATTCTTGTATTTTTATTATTTTTTATATGTTAATTGCAATTTTTGTAAAAAAAAATAATTTCAAAAATATGACACGTGTCACTCTCTAATTGGTCAAAGGCTTGAATTTTTTTTTCTCAGGGTGCCGTGAAGCACGGCTTCTGGCAACTCCAAAATATTAAAAGTCATTCATGACTTTTCATTTTGTCATGGTTGGGGAGTATTGAGGTGCCACGGAGGATCATGCCATGACTTAACGTCATGGCTGCACATAGACATGCCCAAACGATTTCGGTTCTGGTTTTCGGTTTCGGAATCGTCGGTTCCCAGTTTCCAAATAGCCGAAACCGTATTCGAACCACATTAATCCGGTTCCCGGTTCTATCCGCCGATTTCGGTTTCGGTTCCAACGGTTCCACCGGTTCCATCACCATCTAACTTTTTTTTTGTTAATCCAAACATCTTAAGACAGTAAAGACGCTACCTAATCTGTTTTTTTTTTCACTTGGGGAGTATGTTTTTTGAAAGAATGAGAAGTGGACAAAATTTGGTTAGTATATTATTAAAGATAGAATAAAAATTCTAACAATATTTTTAGAATTTAAATAAAACAACACTACACTACAAGTATAAATACTAAATAAATGCTAAATAAATGCTAAATATTACATTTAACTTACATTGAGTTTCGGTTCCCGGTTTCGGAACCGTCGATTCCCGATTCCGCCGATTTCTCGGTTCCCAATATGGTGGATTCGTATTCGAACCGTTTCAATCCGGTTCCCGGTTACGTTCAGTTCCCGGTTCCGGCGGTTCCCGGTTCTCGTCGGTTCCCGGTTCCGGTTCTACCCGCCGATTCCGTCGGTTCCCGATTCTATTTGGACATGTCTAGCTGCACATGCTCTAACAAATTAAAAGTACTTAATTGAAACTGATATGCAAAAAATAAGTAATAACAATTCAATATTGTATAATATTTGAACATAGAAATACATATCAATCATAGTTTATATAGATAAGCACCAAAAATATAAACCTTATGTAAATAGTTTTCACAAGATTAAAAGAAAACAAATATAGAAATAGCTGAATAATGGGTTCAACTTGAACAAAAAAGACACCAAAAGTCACAAAACTAGTTACAAAAGAGGTGATTAATCTAATATTTAACACTAATATGGAAGTATTCGATTATTTAAATTTCAACTTTTAAAACTGCTATTTCATACAAAAAATAACAAAATAAACTAGTCAAAAATAATATTAGACATACAGTCATACAAAATATGGTAACAAATATAAAATCACAAGTAATGAAAACTAGAGTATAAGATAGCAAAATAAAGTCTAAGAATAATGAAAAGAAAATATAATTTCAATAGTAAGATTTACCTTTTATTCTAGAAATTGAAGAGTATTAGATTATTTCAGTTGCAAATTAGCTCTTTTTTGTCCTTCTTTGACCCTAGAATCACAAGATTGAACATCAAAATTCAAAAAATAGAGTAAAATAAAACAAACAAAAAAACCCAAATAAATCTTAGAAATAATTGGAGTAATTTCACAAAGAAATCTTGAAAATATCATACTCAAATCACTCCAAAATATCTGAATTCGAAATAATGATGGTATAATCTGAAATAATGAACATAAAAAAAGATTTGAAACAAAAATAATTTGTTTTACCTTTTGGCATTTTTGAATGTTAAGTCAAAGAAATTGAGTTTGATGAGAGAAATCGATTTTGTGCGAGTGCAAGAAAGAATCAATCAATTAGAGCGAGAAATCAAGAGCCCAAGATTCACAATCGCCGGTTCCGCATCCATGGATGTCGGCGGCAAGATGTTGTTCTCTTTCTTTTCTACGGTTTTCTTTTTCTTTTCCTTTTCTTTTGTTTATTGTTTTAACCGAAAGCCGAAACCTCACATAAATTAAAAAAAAATTAAAATTTTAGTGGGTGCTATGGACCCCACTTGTAATTGAGTGGGTCCGTCCCTGCCAACATTTACTCCTCTACCATCACCCCTATTCATATCCCCGACCAACCATATACGATCATTACCAAGTTTCCTTCTTCCCCTGAATGTTTCCTGGGAAAATTCTCTCGCAGAAACACTCCCAACCATTAAAAAGAGAAAACCCTCTTCTTCTTCAACCTTCTCCTCCACCCCAATCACACTCACCGACCACCCACTCCCACCACATCAACGCCACTGTCGCCCCTTTCCCTCTCCCCCACATTTCTCTATGTATCATCTCTTCCCTCACGCCGCTTCTCAGTTCCATTCGGACTTGCCCTCCTCTGCCCCGATAACTTCCCTCATCTCTCAATCTTCCAGATTTGGGCATCCATGTCTCTATTCCGCCTCACCCAACATGCAAGTTGCCCCCACCCCAAAGCCACGGGTGGCCATGCCTCTACCCCTCCATTCTCCCTTCGATTCTGGGTCGAAGTTTCACTAAGAGGTGAGATCAAAATGTTTTGATCCGAAAGTGAACTTGACATTGCTTCCCGACCTCGCCCCTAACCCTCCATTCTCCCTCTGATCAAAATGTTTAGATCAAAAAATGGGGTAAATCAAAATTCTTTACAATCTACACTACGGTGGCGGTGGTTGGTACGACGGTGTCGCCATTCTCGACCTTCACCCTCAAACACACAAAATATCTCACATTGAATTTGGGATTCTGTTTATTTGATTATGAATATTTAAACTTTTTGAATTTGGGATTTTGAATGTAGGTTTTGAAATTTGGATTTTGAAATGTGGGTTCGAATGTGAGTTTGAGAAAGGAGTGAGATTAGTTTTTGGATAGGGGATTTTGAATGTTGTTTTCTTAATTTTATTCTGAGTAAGTTTTAGGGGAAACCTGTTTCTCCATAAGTTATAAAAAGCCCACTTTCATCCTTAAAAATATCGAGTTTAGACCTTAAAACATTGAGTTTAGGTCTTAAAATACCTAGAAAATAAAATAGTGAGTTTAGGCGTTAAAACAGTGAGTTTAAGCTAGAAAATAAAATAGCGAGTTTAAGCCTTAAAACAGTGAGTTTAGGCTTTAAAACACCAAGTCGATATGTTTAAAAACAGGATTTTTTATAACTTATGGAGAAACAGGTTTCCCCCAAAATTTTCTGTTTTATTCTAATTGTTGGCAGTGGCGGCAACGATGGTGGGTGGTGAACCGGGGAGTGTGCGAGGTAAGGAAGAAGACTATTATTAAACTTATTAAATAGGCTAACGGATGTTAAATGTATTTAACGGGTGTTAATTATTTTCTTATATAATTGACTTTTCAATTATTTTTCCAACACCCTTAGGATGCGTTGACATGGTAAAGTACGTTGAATTAAGATGTAAATTTTTAGTATGTTTCATTAATTGTAAAAAACAGTATAGCACGTTCCACCAATTTATATTATACCCATATATTTTATAACTAGATTAAATTATTCTCTCATATTTTTTTAAATAGACATAATTATCCTTTGATTTTATAAAGAATCTATGAAGCATTCCATAATAGCTTTTACCGCTACAAATTTTACTTATACACACTACATTTTTTTACAAAAAAAATTCATGTGGTTTTATAAAGAATTTATGAAGCATTCCATAATAGCTTTTACCACTACAAATTTTACTTATACACACTACATTAAAAAAAAAAAATCAACTACATTTGTTTTAAAAGTATCCTTTACACACACTAATAAAAATATTAATTAGGTATGGATTTCATTAAAATGCTTATATTGTACAATACATATTTATTATTCAATAGTAAATTATCTTTTAATTATCCTTTTCAACCTAACATTTAGTTTATTTTATATTTATTTTTTTAGAATAAATAATTAAATTATATTGATCCATAATTTTTTATTAAAAAAAGGCTTGAAAATATTTACAAAACATTAAAAATACATATCAATGTTGTGAACTTGACAACATATTTTTAAACTTAATCTACTCTCCAATTTATGTTTAGTTTCACTAATTATCTTTATATTTGAAGTAAATTAAGAATGAGTAAATATTTACATAATATGAAAATTATTTTTTTGATTCAATATATATGATGAGCCCATACCCTCCGGACCGGGCCCAAGATCGCTCGGGTACGAACTTATCCCCCAGACCAAGTGAGCTTAAGAACTCCAGACCGAGTTGTCATCAGACCGCAGCTATCTCGGTCTCATCCAGACTCCCGGTTCATGTCTTGTGTATCATGATTTCGTACGATCTCTGACACCAACTGGCATACGTGTGCCTATCGCATTAAATGGAGACCCAAGTGACTATCACGCACGTTGTGGCACCGAACCAACTGTCACCTGCTCCTCTGTCGTTTGTCCTGTCAACGAAACCATCTACAGTAGTAGTGTCCTTTTTGCGTACTTGCCTATTAGAGTTCGCCATGTGTCATATGTAAAGGCAAACATACTCAACGGTTGAGATCATACTCAATAGATATTTCTTTATACTATAAATACTCTCCCATGTGAAATTACCCGATCCGGCGTCGGACCGCGCTCCTCCCTCTGGGGGTGCGGGGGCGCGTTTGTGATATACCCCCGATCCGATTTGGCGCCCGACAACTTGGAGTTTGAAATGATTTTTGGGATTGGGTCAATCTTAGCGGACTTAAAAATAAACGGAGTCGCCACGCCAATTTATTTTAGGGCCAAAACTTTGAAAAATGCCCAAAAATAGAGAAATGAATACGGAGGTCACGTTACACTCCGAAAAGAACATTTGACGTTCACCCGAAATGCCTCGTAAGACGAGTATTCCAAACTTGAAACAATGTGTGTATATGTGTTTAAGGCTGTTTTGAGGGTTGATTTTGGCAGAGTAACAGTAGGGAAATGTATTTGTTGCTACTGAAAATGAAGGAGAAGGGCTCAATTTATAGGTTGGCCAGGGGTACAAAATCATCTGCGTGGATGATTTCGTCGCTACAAAATCATCCACGCGGATGAGGTTTGACTTTCTGGAAATAAAATAAATCTGCTAGACTGGACTGAGAAATGGTTTTAAACTGTGCTGAAACTGAAAAAACAACAGAAACTGAAAATTGTATGCAGATGACAATTTCATCCGCGTGGATGATTTTGAAGAACAATATCATCCGCGCGGACAAGCCTGCAGTTTGACTTTTCTACAGTTTTCCCGTCTGTCTCTGTAATTTCCAGAAATTTAACTGGATTTACAGAGTTTAACTGGTATTGTAACTGAAAAACAAGAAAGCAAAGAATGTTTGATTTTTGGCATCCATACTTGTCTTCTCTTTCCCTAGACTTTGATTAGTGATCATTAGTGATGAATCAACTATATCAAGCCATCCCGGGGGTACATTAGGACTTGAAAGCATGTCATTTGCAAGGGGAAGGGGGATTTGGCATGAAAGTAAGTTAATAAGCAAAGATGGTAGGAAATGCTTAGAATGAAAAGATTAGGTCAAGATGTATCAACTTTAGAGTAAGATCTCTAAGGTGGTCATAAGAAGGACCATCCTTGAGATCTAGGCTCAAGTGTATCTCTTACGTCTTTATATGACCTAAATATGTAAGTCAAGATGATATTCATCCATGGAAAGGTTTCCAAGGTGAGCATCTTAGACTGGGAAGGGACATTTACAAGAAAGTAAACAATATAGACCATTTAAGATGATCATCTATGGAGATTGATTCTAAGATGACCACATTTTAGGTCAAATGAGAAAGTAAAGACTAGTAAGGTAAAGGGGGACATGGGAGATGACATAATAAAATGTGGATCTCTTGTAGAGAATCATCCATGGAGATGAACTCCATGAAGATACTTTTAAATCCTGGGACAAGGAGGAAGGGGGATGAACAACAAGTAAGTAAACAAGATTACATCATTTCGACATGAAATGGATGCATAAATAAAGGAGGTTTAAGTAGGAGAGTGAGGGTTTATCAATGGTTACACCCTAATTCTTGGATTAGTGTTAAGGGCTAGAGGAGTTCAAGGCTTAGGAAGGATTTTGTAGTGGATTTGTGGTTGGTTTTGGTGTTGGATTTGTGTAGTGGGAGTGTTTAAGGCTGTTTTGAGGGTTGATTTCGGCAGAGTAACAGTAGGGAAATATATTTGTTGCTTTTTGAAAATGAAGGAGAAGGGCTCAATTTATAGGTTGGCTGGGGGTACAAAATCATCCGCGTGGATGATTTCGTCGCTACAAAATCATCCGCGAGGATGAAATCGTCAGCGTACCTGAACTGCAGAAAAGCAGTTTTGGCATTTTCCTATGATTGAGTTTGACAAGGGGACATCATTTCTAGCGAGATCCACCCCTTTTCCTTAATTCCCATAAGGTCCTTCCTAATCCAAATTTTCTAAAATAATGCCCGAAATGCCCCTAAATGATTATAAATCATTAAATTGGGCTGACGAAACACTAACGACCCAGATTGGGGCACTTACAGTAGCCCCTCGGCGACGGTACTTCCAGGGGAAGTGGGGTCATCGACAAAAGTGAGGATCCCAATCTGGCAAGCTTTACCTAGATGGGCGAGGATGTGACCGAAGCGGTCGGACGGCTGGACCCTTTTAAAGGTTTCCTACGTATCCTGGACGGGAATCAAGCATGTCGTAGTTCGGATCTTGCGGGGAAAAGGGGTGACCAAGGTGGTCAAATGACTGGACCTCACCACCGCAGACGTGCTTTTTGTTGCCAAAGATGGACTCGACTAACGAAGGCGTACTTTTGTTGCCGAAGATGGACTCGACTAACAAAGGCATACTTTTGTTGCCGAAGATGGACTCGACTAACGAAGGCATACTTTTGTTGCCGAAGATGGACTCGATTAACGAAGGCGTACTTTTGTTGCCGAAGATGGACTCGACTAACGAAGGTGTACTTTTGTTGCCGAAGACGTACTTTTGTTGCCGAAGATGGACTCGACTAACGAAGGCATACTTTTGTTGCCGAAGATGGACTCGACTAACAAAGGCGTACTTTTGTTGCCGAAGATGTACTTTGTTGTGTTTCAACACCATAGACTTGCTAGGTTGCTGAGGACGTACTTTGTCGTGTTTTAACACTATAGACTTGCTAGGTTGCTGAGGATGTACTTTGTCGTGTTTCAACACCATAGACTTGCTAGGTTGCTGAGGACATACTTTGTCGTGTTTCAACACCGTAGACTTGCTAGGTTTCTGAGGACGTACTTTGTCGTGTTTCAACACAGTAGACTTGCTAGGTTGCTGAGGACGTACTTTGTCATGTTTCAACACCGTAGACTTGCTAGGTTGCTGAGGACGTACTTTGTCGTGTTTCAACACCGTAGACTTGCTAGGTTGTTGAGGACATACTTTGTTCTTGGACGAACTTCACTGCCGAGAATGAACCCGAGTGTTGAAGACGTACTTCACTGCCGAGAATGAACCCGAGTGTTGAAGAGGTACTTTGTCGTTGGGGACGATTTTCGTTGAAGGCCGCGTCAAAGGCGTGGGCTTCGAACGAAATAGGCGGTTGCAATAAAATCGATTGAGGGACGGCGGACGATCCCGCGTGCATATAGAGGGAGACGTGAAGAATAATCCCACAAAATGAAATTAGGCATGGAGAATTATCTCACAAAACAACAGCGGGCGTGGAGAAATATCTCACAAAATGAAGACTAGGTCTCTCGGGTTGTACTAATGTGCGAAGGGTAATCAACCTAATAGGGGTAATTCTGGAGGTATTTTGACTTGAAGGTGAAATTTGGTTGAGTTGGCATCTTGCTGGTGATCGTCGACCTTGTAGAAGTTGTTGAACTGGTATTCACCTTGGGACTTCTCGCTGTGGAAGGCTTTGGGTTTGAGAAATGCAAGAATCGGGTTTGAAATGAGAGGGTCCTTGTTAAAAAGGCATCTAACACTTGGTAAAAGGAAAACCAAAGGAAAGGTGTCAATTTGGTAGAGAGGGACTCAAAGGCACTCTGGTCGAGTTGGCAATAATAACAGCGTGATGTGCTGAAGAGATCTTCAAAATCTTCAAACGTGTTAGCTGAGACGATGATCCTTTGCAAGTGAATCCTTGTACTAGCTAAGGTAGAGGTAAATCAATATTTATGACATGCATGTATGTATGAAACATGAATACAAGCATGATTTTGATAAGTTTTATTGACATACCTTTGCTCTGCTTACCTGTAGTATGATCTCGTGGAGGAGAGATTGGTTGAGGAAGTCACAGACGCGCGATTGTTGAATTTGAGTGCACCGCATATCGAAGGGATTGAGTCTTAGATCACTGGTCATTCTCGGGTTATGGCAAAAGGTACTTGAGGCGATCCTACTTGTCAGTCCAGATAATTGAAAACTTATTTGTGTTGAGGAGCATTTTACTGGTGGCTATGGTTCTACAGGGGATGATGCCGTCTTCACCAAACTGGAGATACTGGAGGCTGTCTTCATCCATTTGTGGACGTTGGAGGTCGTCTTTACCAAGTTGCAGACGCCGGAGCTTGTCTTTGCCAAGCTGTAGACATGGGGGCTATCTTTGCCGAACTGTAGACATTGGGGGTTGCCTTTGCCAAACTGGAGATGCTAGAGGCTATCTTCTCCAAGTCAGAGACACTTGAGGCGGTCTTCATCCATCTATAGACGCCGTAGGTTGTCTTTTCTGAATCAGAGATGTCGGAGGCTATCCAAGCCATAGACACATAAGGCGGTCTTCATCCATCTGTGGACATCGTAGGTTGTCTTTACCGATCTGGAGATGTCGAAGGTTGTCGCCCAAACTGTATGCACTGAGGACTTTCTTTACCGAACCGTAGATATTGGGGGTTGCCTTTGCCAAACTGGAGATGCTGGAGGCTAACCAAGTCAGAGACACTTGAGGCGGTATTCATCCATCTGTAGACACCATAGGTTGTCTTTGCCGAACTGGAGATGTCAAAGGTCATCGTCTCCAAACTGTATGCACTGAAGACTTTCTTTGCCGAACCGTAGATACCGGAAAATGTCTTCACAGACTTGAGGCATTTGAAACGAAGCTGATATAGGTCTGGGGCCAAGATGATGTTGACTTGATGTGTCTGAGGCTAAGATGATACAGGATTGAGGTATCTGAATCAGGCTGATTTCGACTTGAGGTATCCGAGCCCAAGCTGACGTGGGCTTGAGGTGTTCGAACCAAGATGGTGTTCATATGAGGTATCTGAAACCAAGATGGTGCTGACTTGAGGCATCTGGGCATAAGCTGATGGGGGTTTGAGGTGTCTGAACCAAGATGGTGTGGAGACGAAGGTCTTGCCAGTCATTTGGCAGTTCTGTTGAAGTCATTGGAATTACGCTTCGGTGGAGACCATCCTTGCTGCGGAGAGGCTTCGGGTAGTGACAGAAAAATGGTCTTTCATGCTTGAATTGCTACATTTGTTAGTGGAGGGACAAATGCATATATGACATTTATGATGATGGACGCATGCATAGAACCAAAATGATTCGCATGCTATGAGACATATATAAAAGCGTTACTGCATATGTTCAAAACTACAACAAATTATTGTATTTAAGCGTGCAATTTTTTCTAGGATGACGTCTTTTAGTTGATTTGGGCAAGCATGAGCCTATCTTTTGGCAAGGAAGTTTTCTATTATGATTCGCAATCTCTTACGGTCGTTTCAATTGATTCATGTTTTGTGCATGCTACATGAGCCCTGGGGAGATTTTTGTGGGGATGCATGGTGGTGAGAGGGTTTGTATGTGTTGTGGACTATTTGGGACAAGTTTTAAGCAGGTGAGGTGATATCCTTTGGTTGCGGACTGAACTGCATGTCGTTGATGAGGTCTTGTTGTAGGTCAACAGTATCATGCGGACCTCAATTTTGATCTTGGGATGAAATTGGATTTGAACCCCGGGTCTCGATTGAATTTTTTTTTCAATCTCAGACATTTGAAGCTGATGCTGACAGGCTCTAGAATCAAAAGTACGTTGATATGAATGAACCCTCTTTCGCTTGGGTTAGTTGTGACTTGACATAAATTTGGAGAATGACTTGGCGAAATGCTGATACGAGGAGATTCCCAGTTCTCAACCTCTGATGATGCAGGGAGTTGCCATATACCAAGCTCTAAAGCTGAAACTCCAAGATAATTGTTGAGGTGACTAGACCTTTCTTCTGAAGATAGGTGTGACTTGACAAAGCCCCATTCCGAGGAAACGACATGGCAAAAGCCACATAAGCTTTCTCTAAATGACTTGATGAAGCCCCAGGTTCGACAAAGCGTCACGACAGAGGTCCAATTAATGGTTTGACTGTAAAACTGAAATACTGATGAAGTACCGAGCCGATCGATCAACGTGAGAGACCTCGAGGTGAAGTTGATGTTACCCCAGATTCATTGCAGCATTACGTCATGAAGTGAGAAACCCATCTTTGATAAAAACTATGCAACAAGAATCTTCGAGGTGAAATTGACAACAACTATGCAACTAGAATCCTCCCTTCGAAGGGTGTCTTCCATATGGGAACTGTTAGCCATAGTGGCACTTGGCTTGTTCATGGATTCAATCATATTCACCCTATGGTTGTTCTTAGGGAAGGGATTGTTTGCTGTGTTGGGCCCTTCGGGTATCTCAAACTTACCCTTTTCGCTCAGTTCTCATATCTGTAAGTACCCCAATCTGGAACGCTCCCCATCCGACGCATGGGAAACACCGCGGACTCACACAAACGTGATCCCGAACACCCGTAACCTTCAAAAATCCCAAAACCACCAACCAAACCAAGGTAGGACCCCTCCGGGATAAAATAAAGCAAAATGACTTTTTAGAAATTACGAAAAATATCTGCCTGCATAATGGTCCGCGCGGACCACTTTGCACCCAGACATCATAATTGGAAAATCCTCTTAAAGTCCACGAGATTCCCTTAAATCCTGGAAAACCAAAAAATTGGTTTTTCTAAGATGGTCCGCACGGACCACTTTGCAGATTTTCCATGGTTATAAATAGAAGGCTCCCCCTCTCATTTTATTCACACCTCCCTTCTCTCCTCTCTCCCCCTTGCCTTCAGGCAGCCCCTCTCAGCCCTTAGAGGCAATCCCGGTCCCTTTCGGTTCCTTCCGAGCCCCCTCGAGGCACTCCGAAGCCCTGCCGAGCGCTCCTGAGATGCTCTCGAGCCGCCCCGAGGCGCTCCTGAGGCATCTCGAAGCCCTGCCGGTCCATCCCGAGCCATTCCGGTCCATTCCGAGGCGTCCCAGTCCATCCCGAAGCCCTGCCGGACAATCCCAAGGCATCCCAAAGCAAGCCGGAGCTCTGCCCGAATACAACCAACACTCCCGAGGCACGCCGAACCTCTGCCCGAGCACAACCAACACTCCCGAGGCACGTCGAAACTCTGCCCGAGCACAAACAACACTCCCGACGCACGCCGAACCTCTGCCCGAGTACAACCAACACTCCTGAGTCACGCCGAACCTCTGCCCGAGTACAACCAACACTCCCAAGGCACGCCGAAGCTCTGTCCGCAGACACCGGTACATCCCGAAGTAATTCCGGTCCGTCCCAGAGCACTATTCACACTCAAACACTATTCCCAAGCGGAAGGTAGACACGAACCAACATTGGTAAGGCCTCCTTCCCAAACTATTTCAATTAATTTCAATACATAGCATACAATGTAGACATCATATTCCGCATTCATTTTTAAAAAGTACATACACACACAACATTTAAAGAAAGAGGGGTATCGAAAGACTCGTGTATACGAGGCGATTCGGGTGAGCTCTACTATTCTCTTCCCGAGGCGTAACCTGACCTCCGAACTCAAAATCTCATCACACAACAACAGTTTTTTAAACAAGCCTTTTTTCAATGTTTTGGGCTAAATCAAAATGGCGTGGCGACTCTACAAACAAACGCAGCGACGACACCTCCCGACTCGAAACCGCGAGATGCCGGGGCCCGCGCAGCCGGATCTGGGTAATTTTAGTTGGCGACTCCACTAGGGACAATTTGTTTTAAAAACTTTTAAACAAAAAAAAGAGATTTTTAAAACAATGATGTGGGTCAAACTTTCATTTTACCCCTTCTTTAACTGTTGTGTGTGTTTGCATGTGCTTACTTTTTATTTACAAAAAAAAAATACAAAAAAAAAATTCATCATAATACTTCTGTGTACATACATTTAAAATTCTAAAAAATTTTATGTTTTACTCAGAAAAAGAATTTTAGTGACCGCACACTACGCGCACGCTTATCCTGTACACTGCACACTACAACCCTCAACCCGGGGTGGTCTTAGTTGCAGCTTGATTGGTGTTCCTATGCCTTTTGAGCGCGCACGGGATCATCCCAAACATCCCACCCTAGCCAGTATCAATCATGCACGCTTGCATCACACTCTATCCAGACTCGGTTGGTTTTTACCAAGTTTGTGTCATAAAGCCTGGATACATATCCCATGCCGGCCATTTGCTGAGTTGAAGCTCGGAACTCAATATCCCTTGCGCAAGCAAAGTGATGAAAGGTCATGCTAAATTCTTGACCTGATCTTGATTTCCAAAGCTACACCCGAACAATGCTCCACCCCGGAAATACATCCATGTCCACATGACACCATGCCATCAAGCCTTTGATACGTCAGCCATGACGATATGACCTAGCCAACACCTAACGTCACAGATCCCTTGCGCAAGCAAGGTAAAGAGAGGTCATGCCGAACTCTCGACTCGATCTGGACTCAGGTGCCGGCTCTATTCACTGTTCACATGGCCGACGCATTAAAACAAACATGACAGGCTCGATCCTTAGGGTCGATTTTTCGTTTTGGCCGGTGAAAACCGCTTGCCCTATAGGACCCTCGCCCGGGGCTGTCCACCCCGGGATGTCGAAATACAGGTGCAAAACGAGGGGCTTATAGCCGCACTGACGGTCTCCACTGACCCAGGATCTAGCATAGTTGCGAAAAAGAAGAGCAATCTTTTCCAACCTACCTAGGATTCTGAGAAAACACTGTTTTAAGTAAATTAAAACAACAACAAAAAAACATAAAGAAAAAAAAAAGGAAACTGCATGTCACATGAGCTTTCCCCCTTTATCCAAAAAAGGCCTTTCCATGTCTAAACCTTACCCGTCACCCCCTCCAGCGAACCGAGAGTGGTTGCGAGTACCCGGGAGCTGCCTTTTTAGTATCGAACAGTCCGCTACTCCCCCATGACGGGATCAACAGATAACAGTGAAGGAAACAGAATCCCACCACTGGGAAACCTCCAGACAATGGAGGAGGTGCTGCAAGCCTTTGAAACTCTCAAGAAGCGCCAAGAAGAACAGCAAGCCTGGATCGTAGACGCCATGCACCGCCGTGGAACCGTCGCAGTTCCCCAAACTGATGGGACCTTCGTTCTCATAGAAGACGAGGAAGTACCTGCTCTCCCGGTTTCTGAAAGCTATCAGCAGGTCCCACCTCCACCAGGCTATGAGAACCAAGCAACGCAAAGCAGTTCCCGCTCAAAGCTTCACTCGGGCATCAGTCAAGCAGCTCCGATCTGCCAACCGCAGCACAATCAATCTCCCGGCCCTGCGCCGCAAGCCCAATATCGCCAGCACACGTACGAGCCTGCCCCTCCAGATCCCAATGTATCTCGGTATCCCTCGGGATTCAATCCTTTGCTTCTATACGAGCCTCGCAGCCATAACCTGAAATCCCAATGTATACCAGGGACAGACATCCCAAGCGGATATCCCAACATCTCAAACCTACCACCCGCTGGTCAGCCACTTGGAGCAAATGAAACATTTCCGCAGTTCCCAAACACAACCCTCAGTGGTCCGGGCAATCACACTCTAGGCCCCAATTTCAAAAACCAAGGGTATGGGATGATATACACCCAATTACCTCCCCAAGACTCCCGAATGGCTATCCCATCAACCAATCCACCACCATCTTCAGTTTCCATCCCAGAAAATGGCATCCTGCCTCAGCCTACTGACTCTCACATGGCTTGGTTGGTAGAACAGATGAAAGACATGCAAGGCAAACTGGCCAACTCTCGGAAGGACTCCCTTATGCCCACAGATCCGAGCAAGGTAGTTCCTCTACCTCCAAAATTCAGAATGCCAGAAATGGAAAAGTTCGATGGGATCGAATGCCCAAATACCCACATCGACACCTACGTCTTGGGTATGAGAGCCAAAGGGGAAACCCCACAACAAATGGCGGATCACTTCCAGCATTCCCTCAAATCCACGGCATTAAGGTGGTTCCTCAACGTAAAGGCAGAAAACCGCTCCACATGGGGTCAAATAAGCAAAATCTTCCTAGAGAAGTACCACGCCAACCTTGAGTGGGAAACAAATTGCCATGACCTGCAAGCCACCGAACAAAAGGATGAAGAACCAGTAGGCGAATTCTACAAAAGATGGGATTGGAAGCTGAGCGAGATAATGGATCCGCTTTCCAAAGAAGAGCAAATGGACATCTTCCATTCTTGCCTCAAACCATCTCTGAGGACCTTGATCAGCCACCACTTCTATCCCGACCTCCGTGCCATGGTCAACGCCGGGACAAAGTTCAAAAAGACCTTGAGCCTTCAGAAGACAGCAGCAGTTCCTGCTTCGTCCTACCGCTATCGGGCAAACCCATCAAATTCGGCACCTGTCCCAAACAAAGGAAAGGAAGCAGTCGAAACGGTCCACTACATCCAAAACAGATCCCAAGTAAATCGCGATCAAGCACCCCCGTGGAACAACAATCCTCCTCGCCCACAATAGTTTCAGCATTTTGACAACCTTGAGATGCCACTGAGCCAAGTGTTCGAAGCGTTGGTGAAGCGGAATCTCCTCAAACCTCTCGAGAATATCCAGCCAAAAACTCTCAAACCTAACATGGACATGAGCAAACACTGCGCCTTCCACAACTATCCTGGTCATACCACCGACGATTGCTTAGTGCTAAAGCAAGTGGTCCAGGGGCTAATTGAAGAAGGAAAGTTGGAACGCCCCCGTGGTCCCAACACATTCGGGAATCCGTTCCCCCGAAATGACAGGGTAAACATGATAGCCTTCAGCGAGACTCCATGCAAGAGTAGGTCCCCTACAATCTCTGAGACTGTCAACATGCTATCCCTCTACGACTGAGAATGTGAAACCAGAGGCAAACGCTCCCGTGACCGAGAATCCAGACAGGAAAATCCGAGGATGACTGTCTCCCTATGATCCCTGCCACGATCGAGACACACCCATGGATGGATCAAACACTCCCCGGAGGAGACTGAAGCAAACACTAGCGCCGAAAACGATCTAACTTTCACAGATGCAGACTTGCCGACATGTGAAAACAGACACAACGAGGCCCTCCTCATCCTCATGAAGATAGAGAGGTTCTACCTTCCAAACGTCTTGGTCGACAATGGTTCGGCGGTTAACATCATTGCCTTGCGTATGATAAAATGGCTCCGAATCGACCGCTCCCTCACTAGACCTTCGCCTCGAGTAATCCGAGCTTATGACTCCACTCCACGCCTTGTCTTAGGAGTAATTAATCTAAGGATCTAATTCGACGAACAAATGGAGTCGGTGGAATTCCAAGTCGTGGAAATCAATTCCACCTTCTCCACCCTGCTGGGACGACCTTGGCTGTACCAGATGAAAGCAGTATCATCCACCCTATATCAATGCGTAAAATTCATCAACGCCAATGGAAACCTCGAAGTAATTCGTAGAAGCAGCACGACGAAGAGCGCTTGGCCAGCAAGCTATGACCCAGAAGAAGGTCCAGACATGATTGAATATTCCTCTGCAGACGAGTCCCCAGTCATGATCAGCTACGAAAGAGATCCCTACATCCACGCGCTAAGCCGTGACGAGCTAGATATCGAAGAACTCATGGGCCAGGATGACAATTCTGAAATACGCGACTGCGAAGAGTGCATGAAAGAAGATCAAGAAATGGACGCCCAGATGAAACTTGACCAAGAAGTAGACCCATACTTTGCCAGAAACCCTTCTGAAGAAAGCTGGCCCATCACCAACACGATGGAACAGGTCAACCCTCATGCTGACACACTCGGATCCCACGGGGACATCCACCACAACATAGTCCAATTTAACATCCCGGTATCTGACCTGGAAGAACAATGGCGCGACCTCCTTCAAAGCCTAGTCAGAGAAGGATAAATGGCATGCCCCCTCAATTCAGATATCGTGAATGTCATCCAAGCAAAGATCTTAGATAAGGAAGCAGATTCTATGAAGATAATCAACATCAGCAAGAATCAACTCCAAATCAGCGAATGCTTCGCCCTCCTGGAATAAGCTCTCCATGACTTCTATTGCCAAGAGCCCCCGAGATCTGGTAGCAACACCAATGGAGGGACATCCTCAAAGGAGCAGCCTAAAACCTTCGCGATCTGGTTTGAAGTCGAACTAAAAGCAAGCCATCTTCCGAGAATGGCATCGACTGAAGAATGGCCACCAAATCCATCGCCACCCTCTCTAGACCTACAGCCTGCAAAGAGCAATGAAGCATGGTCCAATCCCTCGTCGCCTAGAGTCTAGCTTTGAGTCATGTTGTCTTTGAATTCGAGTCTTTCGAGTCATCTGATGACTCTTTCCGGAAGATTGTGAGTCCATAATCAACAATGTATCTTCCCTAAGCAT
The DNA here is from genome assembly GCA_022495995.1 of Adenophora triphylla var. japonica. Lineage (NCBI taxonomy): Eukaryota > Viridiplantae > Streptophyta > Magnoliopsida > Asterales > Campanulaceae > Adenophora > Adenophora triphylla. The sequence goes on from JAFEMH010001285.1 coordinate 399,238, forward strand.
TCAATAAAAGGTCCAACCTTTCTAAATATCCTTTCATTGCATCTTTAACAAATGATGAGTTAACTAAAACACAAACAGTTAATAACAATTCATCTAATAAAGAAGCACACACATTAATTGGACAATACATTAAGAAACCTTTAACCATGTTGTCAAATGAGAGAAAAACCTGGCTCAAGCTGCCGAGAAGGTTTTAATCACAGTGAATTTGGGGACTGCTGAAGAGACTAAAGAGACGCAAATCAGAAGCCTCTTCATCGGCACAATACGTGAACCCGAGGTCAATCAAGGGACGAGTAATGGCCGAACAACTTGCCAACTTCCCAACCGACGAGGCCCAAGGTCCCGAACCACAATTTCCAGACGAAGGAATCTTCGTACTTGAAGATAAAAATCGATGGCAGCTGTTTTTTGACGGAGTATCCAACAAAAGAGGAAATGGCATTGGTATGCTCTTGGTTGACTCAAAAGACGAGCACACCCCAATCGCCATGAAGTTAAACTTTGAGGTAACCAACAATGCCGCCGAATACGAAGCCTGTGCCGCCAGACTAGAGGCCGAACTCGAAAGGAATGTCCAGAAGCTAGAGGTCTACGGGGACTCGGCCCTGATCATCAATCAAGTTTCCAACAAATGGAAAACGATAGACCCAGGCTTGCAAAAATACCACGCCTGCATGGAAGACCTCATCACGAAATTCAAAGAGGTCACCTTCCACTACTTGCCAAGAGACCAGAATAGGTTTGCAGATGCCCTGGCCATCTTGGCTTCACTCGTGGAAATCCCCGAAGGGAAGGCGATCAAGATATTTAAAGTAGGAAGAAAGGAAATTCCTGCCTACTGTTGCGAGATCGAACCATAACCCGAGCCCATCAATGAGCCGTGGTACAACCAGATCTTCCAATACCTCAAGAATGGGGAAGCCACCTTCATGAACGAGGAAGGCTAACACAAAGAAGGAATCAAAGCCAAGAGCCTCGTGGCCCTAAAATGCATTGCCTCTCACTTTGTCATCCTTGGGGACATGCTATACAAAAAATGCTACCAAGGACCGCTCCTATGCTGCATCAGCAAGGAAAAAGCAAATGAGCTCATGAACGAAGTCCACAATGGGGCTTGTGGTCCCCACATGAATGTCAGAGCCCTGATGCAGATCATTATTCGAATGGGCTACTACTGGATCTCCATGGAGGCAAACTACATCCACTTTGCCCAAAGTTGCGACAAGTGCCAACAGTTCTCCAACCTTAATCATCTTCCTCCTGACGATCTCTATTGCATGACTACTCCCTGGCCCTTCGCCACTTGGGGAATTGACGTCATCGGGAAAATCGCTCTGCCCGGAAGCAACGGCCACGAGTTCGTCTTGGTAGCCATCGACTACTTCACAAAATGGGTCAAAACCAAGTCCTACAAAGTGCTAACTTCCAAGAAGGTCACACATTTCCTCAAGGAAAACATCATATGCAATACGGCATCCCGAACGAGGTCATATCAGACAACGGGTCTCACTTCGAAGGAGAATGTGATAGACTGCTGGCCGAATTCAAAATCACATGCCACAAGTCCTCTCTCTACAAGCTGCAAACTAACGGCACAGTAGAAGCAGCGAATAAAACCCTCGAAAGGATCATCCGAAAAATGACCACACGAGGACGAGATTGGCCCGAGAAGCTGCACCTAGCACTTTGGGGCTACCGAACATCAGTCAGAATCGCCACGGGAGAAACTCCATTCGAAATTCTATGACGGGATGGAGGAAGTACTGCCCATTGAATTGGAAATTCTCTCACTCCGAGTGTTGCTGGAAAACTAAATCAACAAAGTTGAATGGCTCTGTAGCCGACACGACAGATTGGCCCTGCTAGACGAGCGTCGACTAAAGGCCATGGAACACATTCGAGCCTACCAAAGCAGAATGGCTAGAGCTTTTGACAAGAAAGTCAAATCCCGAGACATCAGGGAAGGCGACCTAGTACTCAAAGAAAAGTTTCCTACCCGAACCAACCCACTTGGAAAATGGGAACCAACATGGATCGGCCCATTCGTGGTCCAAAAGATCTTCTCCGGAGGTGCCATGAAGCTGACAGACCTAGACGGCAACCCCTTCATGAATCCAGTCAACGGAAGCAAACTCCGCAGATACTTCGCCTAAAAGAAGATCAACTTTTTGTCTCCCGTCACTCATTGTAGTGTCGAACTACGCAGACCTGAGCCCCTCAGTACAGGGGGAACATAGGCAGCCTTAATTGGTTCGGTCTAAAAACACACAAAAACAAAAATTTTGGATGCCAACCAAGGCCTCCATCAAACTGTACACTTTCCAAAACATGTCCCCACCATCACCTTGACCAAGTCAACGACGGTGGCAACATCAAAGGACAACAAAAGGTCACTCAGCATTAAAAGATTGACCCCATGTCGACAACAACCTTGGGGCTTGCCTTCGCCCTCGTGCGCTTCAAAAAAAAAAAAGCTCAAGCAGAAGCTTCAAAAAAATAAAAAAGAAAAAAAAAAGCTCGAGCATAAGCTTCCAAAAATTAAAAAAAAAACTCAAGCAGAAGCTTAAAAAAAAATGAGGCCAAGGACCAAGCACCGACAATCAAGAAGCAATGGAATCATTGAAATGGCCGTAAAAAATGACTTGTCAAGGAATCACCTCAAGGCCCGTGCCTCATCATCCAACCATCCTATCCAAGCCTTTTCACCAAAGGGACCACAAATGTTCATACCCTTTTCCCAAAATCCAAAAAAAAAATGGACGCCATCAAAGCTCAGGCTGCTTCAATCCACAAATACAAAAAAGGTCCAAAGCTGGACGCCGCCAAGGCTCAAACAAAAAGCGAGCAAGAGATCTTGCATCTCGACAAAGCTTTAAAAGTAAACCACAAATCACTAACGGTTACAACATTTCTTGATTAGTACAAGCACGGTCTACTCTCAAGCTCACAACGCTAAAAGAACAGCTTAATACATTTAACAAATAATGTGTCTGCAATGCAATTGATGGATACTTAGGAGGTCATTCCGCGCCACTCGCGCTTGTCCCCTCGCCATTCTTCCATTTCTTCCCTCGTCCCCGGCGAGTCTTCTTTCGCTCCACGTGAGCCAACTCTGTCTCTCTCATTCCGAGATCAGGGGTCCTCCCCGTCTAGTCAAACAATCTAGCAGCTCACAGAGCTTCATTCGCCCATGCCTCGGCCCGGATCTCCTCCCTGCGAGTCTGCAAAAGAGGACCTCTCCCGCTAGTCGGTCAACTCTGGTCTCATAGTCAAATAAAGCGTCCCTCGTAACATTTTGAGGGTTAGACCAGGCTTCTGCAATTCTAAGGCTATAGCTAAGATGGCAACCTTGCCCCAGAATCGCTTCGCGCCTTCTCCCCAAAACCACTTGGGACTGCCCGACATGCTGCTCGTACCAATCCAGGTACTCGGTGGTCAACACAACACTCTCTCGATGTCAAAGGAGAACCACAGGAGGGAAATCGGAATACTTTCATACCCTCAAAAAATACAGAAATACATCTGGATCTACCATGCAGAGAGAAGCTACCTCCACAGTGGCAATGTCATCCCAGCCCAGCAAAGGCTCCTGCCTCATCCCGAACTGCCTGGAAACAAGCGACGGAACATAGAAAGAGGACCAAGACAAACCTGGAACTCTGACAACATATGAACCTTCCTGAAAGGCCCTCCTAGTCTCAATCCCCCAATGGGAAACCCACCAACGGATCTGATGCGTACCAAGCTGTGCCATCCATCTCTCCCAGGCAGACTGATCCATATCCAATACAAGAGGGCGCTGTGCAAACTTCCACGGACTAAAAGAGGCCGGAGACTCGACCATGTCTTGGAGCCTCTCTCGCAACCACAAGGTGAGCAAAACGGAGCTTCCCCCTCACATGAACCTATCCCCTGTCGCCAGGTGATCGATGCCTTGAAGGGTTTCCCCCAGAACCAACAGAGCAATATCCTTACCAGCTCGACAGTGCCCTACCACATCCAGTAAAGCACCATCACATATCCCAAGGGAGCTAACCATGAAAAGCATTGCTATCACGCACAAAGCAAATGCATCCCACGAGACGTCACTCTAGTCATCACCCATAAACCGCTCAGGCAGCACAAAAATGTCAATATGACCAGAATCAAAAGTCATACCTTGCACTTCTTTCAACAAAGTCCGAAGAAAGCACGCGAGCTTCACGCTCACGGTCGCACCTCCGATCAAAGGAAGCGAGGTGACCTCCACCTCCGGTCCTCCAAGCAAAGCCCGAAAATCCTCAAAGGTGGGCATAACCTCATTGTAGGAGAAGCTATAAACATGTCTCCTAACATCCCAGAACCTTGCATCACCCGCAATAACTCCTAATCAGGAACTAACTCCTTAAGGGACCAAACCGAGCGAAGTCGAAATATCATCTCAAAAGCCCATTTATTGTGCCTCATGTGGTGAGCTAATGAGCCACCTTTGCTTCCTAGTAGGGAATTCTGTGTGTGAGAAGACAGGAAACCACAACAACTTCACTTCTCAGCAGTGGATGTACTACAGTGCCATTTATAATGGAATCCCTCTCTATTGGCCCAAGATCCTTCTAAGGGAACTTGCGAACAGTATTGATACTTATCAATCCAAGGTGAAGAATGAGCACCAGAGATGGAGACCTTTATGCAGACTCCTAATCGCCATCTTTGGCAACTATTAGCATTTGGAAGAGCTGAGATTTTTTACTCCAGACTGTCTGTGCATTGGGGAAATGAAGAGTCCCTTGGATTATCTGCTTGCCACAGCTTCAATATGTGCCCTGAGACTGCTGACTCTTTAGTTGGACATGCTGTTAAGAAGGCCAGGAAGTCAAGAAAACCTGCTGCTGAACCGCCTCTAAAGAAAGCCAAAACCGCACCAGCCAAACCGCGTGCTGCTGCTGCTGGTCCAAGCCAGAATGGCAAGAAAAAGATGAATTTGGTTGATGAAGCGAATGAAGAAGAAGAAGAAGAAGAGGATGCTGGAATTTCTCCTTTGATTGCAAGAGCTAAGAAAGCTAAGACGTCAGCTGCAAATTTGTCTGAAGAAGACTTGGCTACTTACTATAGGGCTGAGTTGGATAGGATAGAGAAAAAAGATGAGTTACGAAAGGCTGCCAAAGGTAAATCTTCTGTGTTAGGTCCCAAATGGTAGGAATCAGGCTAGAGGGGGGGGGGTGAATAGCCTGTTTAAAACTTTTTGGTGAAAACTTTTAGTCTTTAAAATGATTGAAGGTAATACTATGGCTAACCGGTAAAGTGATTTTGCACAGCGGAGATTTCGGTTAGGAAAGTATACAACCGGTAAGGTAAAGTTTAAAAGCCAGTAAGTCAAAATCTCATGCAACAATATCAATGTCAAATTTTATTTCCAAGTAAGACAAACAAGTTAAGCAGTAAGTTGATTCAATAGGTTGTGACCAGTTGAGAAATTATCAACCAATTACAACTACATAACAAGAAATAAACAAACACACGAAGAAATGACACATTGTTTGAAGAGGTTCACAGTGTTAAATAACTGCTACGTCCTCTACCAAGTTTGGTCAGAACTTGGATTTGTGAAAGTGCACTACTATATTAATGGTTCTTACCTATTACAAGTTGAAAGCCAATGATTGAAGGCTGCCAATCTAAAGGTGACCACTAACGGATCGTGCTATAATAAAGACCAGGTATTTTCTAGAGATGTGCTCACAAGTTGAGCTGATTTCTCTAGGGTATTGTGTGTGAATCAATCAATGTGTTCCATTGGTAGTCTAATGAAGGAACACTACAGTATTGATTGAGGTGCTCAGTGTTTAAGTCCTACAGAGATGTCTAGTGAATAAAGGGACTTGCTTTGAATGCTTTGAACTAGGGAATTTGCAGGTTGGTAGTTCAGAGCAGCTCACTCTCAAGAATCATAAATGCACCAACCTTCTTCAATGCTCCTAGGAAATAATTTTTAGTGAACTTTGAAAAGGAGTCGTTATCTTTGAAGAGGTTGTAATGATGACTTGGACTGGCAGGCATTAAATGAGAGGATCCTTGCATTAAATGCCTGAGATTGGATAGAGAGGATTTCCACAGATTAGTTGGGGCGCTGTGAGTACTGGTTACTTGACATTCTCCAAGAAGGTACTGATTTGTTGCAGAGATGTCTTGTCAGCATGCTTGCTTTACCAACTTTAGCTAAAGTTGATGGCTGGGTAGTTGGGAGAAATTAATGCATCGGCTAGCTGCTGACAAAGGGAAGCTTGATGAGTAAGCCTTAACCGGTAAGAGGAAGAACATAACCGGCGAGGGAGATGTCGGCTAGGTAAGGTGGCCGGTTAGGCTTGAATACCGGTTAGAGAGGTCAATCGGTAAGGCAGCTTTAACAAGTAACTCACATGCTGATGGAAATCATCAGGTCTTCAAGTTTTCAAAGCTTGAGAAAATTACATAATAAAAACACTGGCACAAGCACTAAGGGAACCTATCATACATAGAAAAAATCTATTTGATCTAATTAAATTAGGGGTCCACATTAATTCTTGTTATGATTGGGATTAAAGCAATTCTAAATCTAAACATATATTTGACTAACAATCTCCTCCTAATTGCTTAAGTCCAATCACCCTAGGATAGCACCTTTTTGACTCAGTAAAAGAATGATAAAGAATATGTTTATTAGGCATATCATTCCCTAAGTTAAATGACAACTTGATGCTACCTAAGTAAGCTTACAAACAATGTGAAAGCTTAAAGGAAACTTCAAAACGGAACTAGAAAGAGATTTTGAATGAGACCTGCAAAATGAAACGGTTAGTAGCATTTGGAACATTCAAAATGATTAAAAACAAAGGAATTTCAACAAAACACAAAGTTTAAGGATAAGAGATTCTCATTAGGTTGCAGACCGGTGACTGAGACAAGAAAGACAATATTTCATCGGTTACATTCTCAAGCTACGTCGGCTGGAGGATTTGCTGGGTCTTTAACCGGTGAGGGAGCAGCGTCTGAGGGAGGAGTAGCCGACGTCACAGGATCTGAGGATTTGGCTTTCTTGGATGATCTCTTCTCCTTTTTCTTCTCTTTCTCTTCTCTTTTTCTTTTCTTCCTTTCTTCACGAACCTTCAAAAGCACCTCATTTTTGGCTTTAACTTTAGCCAACTCCATTTCTAGCTCACGGCTGGCAACTGCTAAGGGCTTCAGCTGACCGTTTAAGTTCCTCAATAGATCGGTCCAAAATAACTTTACCAGATAGTTGCTCTTCACAGAGTGCTTTGTTTGTCCGGTGAGCCTCATCAAGTTGTTGCTGAAGATCATTGTTGACGACATTCTTTTTGTTCAAATGCTCCATAAAATTTGCTATAGCCATTGTAAAGCCAGTTTCCATCCGGTTGAGCATGCGATTAATTCTTTGATCTCTGTTTTCCTCCTCCTCCTGATTGGACTTAACACACTAACTAACTAGCTCACGATTTACATCGGCAATCCCCTTAAGCATTTCTTCATAAAACTCTGCCAAGTCCAGAGCCACAACTGGCCGTAAGGGATCTTCATCGATAACAGAGGCCGATTGAGGAGTGGTATGAGTAGCAGGTTGAGGAACCGGTTGGGAGGCCGGTAAGGGAGCATCGGTAAGAGGGGTGACCGTTTGAGGTGAGAACAGCTGAGTGGTAGGCTGAGAATCGGTAAGAGGCCTATCGATAAGCAGGGAAGAGGGATCGGTAAGAGAGGCAGTTGAACCGGTTGGAGGATTGGTTGAGGAATCGATAAGCAAAAGAATTGGAGGCTGACCGATTCTTGACACATTACCGGTTGGAGAAATCTCAATCTCCTCATCCACTAAATCAGAAGGTGAAACATGAGGAGTAGCTGGAGCAAGAAATTCATTAGGCTCTAAGCTCATCATTTCTACAAATGAAAGCTCCAGTAACTCAGCAGCAATAGAGGCCATCGGTAAGGCAGCTTGCCTTAATCGGATAAGTGGGATCACTCTGAGGGCTAACAAAAGTAAAGAGGCTTCTCTTAAATTACTCCAAGGGAGAACCTGGCCCTTCTTTCTTATTGACAGCTTAGTCACATTTGGCATTAGGCCAACCATTTTGGTCACTTCAGCAGACCAACTAAGGATCCTCATTTCCAGAACTTGAGTCATACGACCCTTGATGGAGAGATACCGTATAAAGAGATTATCAGTGGACAAAGTGCTTTCAACCGGTCTGGGGGCAATGGTAGCAATTTGGCCATGAATTCTTATGTTACGATTCATTTGCTGAAGAGTGGTTGGGTATTTGTGATTTTGTTTAGGAGAGGGGAAGTTGGTAAACAGTTGTTGCTCACTCTTTCCTTGTTTGATTTCCTTGCCTTTGGGTGGAGCTGGCCGCTTCTTGAGCTTAAGAACCTTTATCTTCTGATGTCGGTAACTTGTCTCACCGGGTCCATAGGTCTTGGTATATCTTGGAGGAGTGTCTTCTGGAGCAGAACCAACCTTCATATCTTCCACCACGTCAATAAAGGTTGCCCATCTATCAGCTCTCCGTTGCTTCTGAAGCTTATCAGCAATGGATGGAGGCATTGGAGTAGGCTGAGTTTCTGCCTTGCTGAAAACTTTCTCATGGACATCAAACAAAGGAATTCCACCAGCTGATCGAGGGATAGAGGCCTTGGAAGTATAGTAATTCAAAGTAGACATCAAATCCTTTTGACGAAGACCAGGATCAGAATAGACTGGAGGAACTGCAGGATCATTTTCATCAAAATCAACATCTTCATCAATTTCTTCTTCAAAGAAGTCTGAAGTGGAGTCTTCATCAAATACAGGGTCAATCTCCTCCTGAACCGGTGAATTGACTTTGGAAGAAGATGGAGGAATGACTTGACTAACCGATTGACTAATCGGTTGCATAACTGATAGAGAGGCATGAATGGCTTTCTGGGTGGCCAACTCTTCAATGGAAACCCTTTGCCTTTCCTTTAGCTTTTCCAAATCTTCTTGAAATAGGCTAGCTGCCAAACCTTGTTGTAAAAGAATATCATCAATATTACTCTCCTTAACCGGTTCAGTAGATGCAACGGAAAGGGGCTTGCTAACCGGTAAGGGAAGAGCTTCGATAAGAGGCGCACTAGCCGGTAAATCATCTTTAGCCGGTTGGACTTGCTCACCGGTAAGAGGCATCGGTTGACTAACCGGTAAAACATTCAGACTTAAATTTTCTCCTCCTCCTGTTGCTGTAACGGTAACTGGTGAAGTCTCAGAAATGCCTCCTCCCACATGTCTAACCAATTGCATCGGTAAGGGAGTAGTGTAATCAGTAGCAATCTTTTCTGACCGATCAATCACAGCACCAGATTGGTCATCATCAGCATCTGACTCACTGGAGTCACTAGAAGAACTGGAGCTGGAGGCTGACTTATCTTCCTTATCACCCTTTGCTTGATTATCTGATCCACTCATGTCCTTGAACATTTCTTCAATCTCTTCATCCGGCACAGTAGCCCATTTATTCTTGCTTGTCTGAATCGAGGTGAAGAAGTCAGATAGAGAAATATCCCCCATACTCTGGAAATCTCTGTTCAAATCAACCAAATTTTGCACAACATCCATCACATTCTTGATGAATTGCATTCTTTGAGGACCCAAGTTGACAGCTTCAGGATCAAACGAGGGAAGATCATCTTCAGGTAGCGTATATCTCCCAAGCTGATAAGGATCAGATTCCTTAAGGGTTTCTTGAGCATTATAAAGCATGGCAAAATCAATCCAGACAGATTGTACCATCATATCTTGCCTGAGTCTGTCCTGAGCCAAATAAATGGCATTCCACATAGGAGGCAATAGCTCGAAGTACCTGTTGTAAATCTTGAGAAGACTATCTCTAGATAAAGAGATATCATATTCACTCAACAGGCAAGGTTTGGTATAGTAGAGACCATTTTCTTCATGGATATTATCAAAATCAACATAATCTGATATATCACCAACTGGGACTGAGTCTTTATGGGTCTCATGAAATTGTAACAGTCTTTGAAGGAAAGGAGGCAAGTGATCAATAGGATATACCTAAGTGGAAGATGGTTCAAAAGAAGGATTGACTAACCAAGGATTGTAGTGGTAAATGTGAAAAGTAGGGTTTCTGATAGGTTGGCAATGGCTTACCGGTATAGATGATGACTGACCGGTGAAGGGAATCTTGTCGGTAAGAAAATTGTGATCAAAAAGTCTCTTGGGTATGAAGGGGATGAATGTGCCCAAGTCAGTCTCAATTCTTCTCTTTCTTTCAGCATTCTCTTTGGCTAACTGTTGGGAGGATTTTTGAATTGGCTTGGATCTTTTGGAAGGTGGAGGAGCAGACTTCCTAGCAGTAGCTTTCTGACGGTTTGGGGAGAGAATGGTAGCAAAGGGTTTATCATCATCAGAAGATTCATCAAGCAACTTTTGTTTAACCGGTAAGGTAGGTTTTGGAGCAGGAGGAGCACCGGTTTGCTGAGCTACCTTTGGCCGGCTAGAGGGTTTCTTCTTCTGGCCTGGCTTGCCGGTTGGCTTATCGGCTGGCTTACTGGTAGATGGTTCAGCAGACTTACCGGTTGGTTTACCGGTTTGAGGTTCAGTTGTCTTACTGGTTGGTTTACTGGTTGATTCCTTGATCATCCTTGTCATGTCAAATTTATCAAAGGCTTTGCAAAAGGATTGAGGATATTTTGGCTAATTTTCTGAGGCTTGAAGAATGGCTGGAATATTTCTGAGGGCACGGATAATCAGCAAGTAGTGACAAGGTTTGGCTTTGTTGGGTTTGGAAGAGGTTTTCTCTTTTTGGTATTTCTTGAAGGCTATGAGGATAATACGGTAAAGGAAGGAACACCAATTGAATTCATCTCCATGGATAATTGCAGCAATAGCTTCCCATTGTATCATGGTGATACAGTGATGGGAGCCTGACCGGCAAATGAAGCACCGGTCCACCACCTCAGCAAGGGCATAGTAAACAACATCGAATTCTGATTTCTTATTTGCCTCACCGGTTACAAAAGGATCACTTCCACGAACTTTAACCCAATCAGTAATCATGTCCTTCATAATAATGGAAGAGGAACCAGTTGAGGAGAGATCAGGAAAGGCAGCAGCAATGGTAGCTGGGCTAAACGTAATAGGAACTCCGGCAGCAGTTGAGATAATATTCTCATTCTCATCCAAGACACCATTATCGAACAACTCATTCACCATTTCATAATATATATCTTCATTCCCTTCTGGCATCACGAATGGAATAACTCCGGCGGCAACAAGTAGAGCTTCAAGAGCACGACCTTCATCGGAGTCGAAGAAACTGGAGAGAATGTAACCTCCATAAATGTATTTCTTAATAGCGGGAGCCATCTGTGAATCAAATAAACAACAAACAATATAAGTTAGAATCAAAGAAATCTTCGCATTTAAGTTTGAGTGTTGCTAAATGATTTTAGAATTATAAGAAAAACTAGGTATCTTCAAATTTTAAGATAGTTTGAGCTTCAGGGAAGACATACCAGAGATCTTAAGGAGATGAAGAAGAACACAGATTAAGAAGGATGAAGATTGGGAGAGAGTCCTTGCCGGTCGCTTGTTCGTATAGAGAGAGAAATTCTAGAAAGTTTGAAAGTTTATTTTGAAATCCTTTTATAGTGTATGAAAGAGCGGGAAGATGAAAGGGTGTGTTGGTTAAAACAAAAGTAGCTCAAACGTTTTTAACTGTTGTGCACATAAATTAACAGTTTTAATTCACGATTTTAAAGATGTGACATAAAAATAGGAACGTGTGTGCAGGTAAGGTAAATGACAGACTGCAGCGGCTGAAGAGTGACTGATGTGACAGCAGGGTAATGATGACAAACGTGCCGGTTAAAAACGGATTGTGAAATTCGATCCGGCCGCAGTTCATCGGTAAGCAGGAGAACGGTAAGTGACTGACCGGTCAGGAGTATTGATCGGTAAGAGAGAACTTACACCGGTTAGGGACCATCGGTAAATGAGCACTTGCAAGCAATGGTAAGCGAGAGAAACCACCTTGATCTAGTTGATAGCTTACACAGATAGTAAAGTTAGCACAGAATATTTAACGAATATCAATCATGCCTAGTTCTCCTCTAAGGAATTCAAATCTTTTAATGTCCAAGGGTTTTGTCAAGATATCAGCTAATTGATAATCAGTATGAACTTTTAAAAGAACAATGTTACCCTTTTCAACGTGATCCTTGAGGAAATGGTATTTGATGTCTATGTGCTTAGTCTTTGAGTGCATCACAGGATTGTTGGAGACTGAGATAGCTGAGGTGTTGTCACAGTAGATAGGGCATACTTCTTGAGGAATTTCATAGTCCACTAGTTGCTGCTTCATCCATAGGATTTGTGAACAGCAACTCCCAGCAGCTATGTACTCAACTTCAGTAGTAGAAGTGGAAATTGATGCTTTCTTTTTGCACGACCAGGAAACCAATCGGTTACCTAGAAATTGACAAGTTCCACTAGTACTCTTTTTGGTGACCCTACAAGCTGCAAAATCAGCATCTGAATAGCCAATTAGTATAAATGATGAATCTTTTGGATATCACAAACCTAAGTTAGCAATTCCCACAAGATATCTAATGATTCTTTTAACAGCTTGTAAATGAGATTCTCTAGGGTCAGCTTGAAATCTAGCACATACACATACGATAAACATGATATCTGGCCTACTTGCGGTTAAGTAAAGTAGAGATTCTATCATACCTCGGTAGAGTGTCATATCTACTTTCTTATCGAATTCATCTTTGTCCAGGTGTACATTGGTGGCCATTGGAGTGCTTTGAGGATGAGCAGAGTCAAGACCCAATTTCTTGATTAAATCTTTGGTATATTTGGCTTGATTGATAAAAATACCTTCTTGGGTTTGCTTGACTTGAAGTCCAAGGAAAAACGTTAGCTCACCCATCATGCTCATCTCAAATTTGCTCTTCATAAGCTTCTCAAATCTCTTGCACAATTTTTCGTTAGTAGAACAAAAAATAATGTCATCAACATATATTTGAACTAACAATGAATGACCATTGTGCTTTGCAATAAATAAAGTGGTATCAATTTTACCTCGTTTAAACTTCTCACTAAGTAGGAATTTGGAGAGAGTTTCATACCATGCTCGAGGTGCTTGCTTGAGGCCATACAAAGCTTTATTCAATTTGTAGACATGATTAGGCTTCTTGAAATCTTCAAATCCTGGAGGTTGTTCTACATATACAGGCTCTTGAAGTTCCCCGTTGAGAAAGGCACTTTTCACGTCCATTTGATATAGCTTAAACTCTTTGTAGGCTGCATAGGCAAGAAATAACCTAATGGCTTCTAATCTAGCTACGGGTGCAAAAGTCTCATCATAGTCTATGCCTTCTTCTTGTCTATACCCTTTAGCCACTAGTCTAGCCTTGTTCCTTGTTATTTTTCCAGACTCATCCAATTTATTTCTGTAAACCCATTTCGTTCCAATCACCGTTTGATCATTAGGTCTAGGCACTAATTCCCAAACTTTACATCTATCAAACTGGTTAAGCTCTTCTTGCATAGCTTCTACCCAGCTGGGGTCATCAAGTGCTTCTTCAGTCTTCTTTGGTTCTATATTTGAGACCATAGCGGAGGAAAATAGTCCATATTGATCCTCCATGTTTCTTAATTGGCCTCTAGTCATTCTAGGTCCAAAGACATCACCAATCACATTTTCCAAAGGGTGATCTCTAACTGTTCTCACTTCCCTAGGTAGATCTTGCCTGACCGATTCTTGTCTTAGGTTTTCTAATGGAGGAGTAGAATCGGCTAAGGGAGGTGTGACCGGTAAGGGAGATCGGTTAGGAGAGGGTGATGCAGACTGATGGTGGTGATCAGTAAGTGGAGAGGGAAATGGTAAATTGATATTTGAAATTGGTTCAGCTTCAGGTGGTAAATTGGGAATGGTAATATGAGGACTAGCTGGTATAGAATCGGTTAGCTGGGTTTGTCTACTGGATTGCCTAACCGATTGAGGAAAGAAAGAGTCATCAACTAGGTCTCTGCAGGTTACACCACTAGAGGTTGAAGGTTGAGTTGGAGGTTGATTTGCATTGATCCGGGTGGATTGATTTGAATCATGATTGCTGGATTCACCTGTCTCAAAAACACCAGAATTATCAGTACTATTTGGAGTCTTATCAGACTCTAGCAAATCAAATTCATCAAATGTAACATGAACAGATTCAACAATTTTCAACAACCGTTTATTAAAAACTCTAAATGCCTTACTGTGCTTGGCGTATCCCACAAAGATACCTTCATCAGATTTTTCATCAAATTTACCTCGACGCTCTTTACCGTTGTAAAGTACATAGCATTTGCAGCCGAAGATCTTGAAGAAACCAATGTTGGGAATTCTGCCACGCCACATCTCATAAGGGGTCTTGTTGTAAAACTTGTTGACCAAAGATCTATTCTGGGTGAAGCATGCTGTATGGATAGCTTCAGCCCAAAAATACTTGGGAAGCCTAGCTTCGGATATCATTGTTTTTCCAGCTTCGATCAATGTTCTGTTCTTTCTCTCAACTACACCATTTTGTTGCGGTGTTCCAGCAGCTGAGAAATTATGATCTATTCCATGATCATCACAGTACTGAGCGATTCCATTATTTTTGAACTCCGTTCCATTATCTGATCTCATACTGATGATGTCACACTCCTTTTGGGTTTAAAGTAGACGGAATAATCTGGTGGCAACTTCATAGGTATCATCTTTTGAAGCAAAGGTCTCCACCCAGGTATATCTTGAGAAGTCGTCTACAACAACCAAAGCATATCTGCTACCCCCCAAACTGGCAGTAGTTGTGGGGCCAAACAGATCCATATGTAGCAACTGGAGGCACCTAGAAGTGGACATGCAGGGCTTGCTGTGGAATGATTCTTTATGCTGTTTTCCTAACTGGCAGGCTCTGCATTTCCTTTCATGATTAGCAGACACTTGAGGTAAGCCGGCAACTAGATTTTGATTAGCCAACTTGGATAGGTATTTGAAATTCAAGTGACTGAGTCTCTTGTGCCATAGCCAGGAGTTCTCACTGATGTTCTTAGCTACAAAACAAACATTAGCAACATTCGAAATATTATTTAAATCTATAGCATACACGTTACCTTTTCTGTATCCAGTGAGAAGTGTTTCACCTGTAGCAATGTCTTTCACATAGCAATTGGAAGAATTGAAAACACAATGCATACCTTTATCACAAAATTGTGATATAGAGAGAAGGTTATGTTTCAGACCATCCACCAAAGATACCTTCTGTACAATAACTGTACCTCTTTTGATGGATCCACGACCAATAATTTTACCCTTTGCGTTGTCACCAAAGACAACTGGAGGACCAGATGCTTCTTCCAGATCGGTGAGGAGATCAGCATGTCCAGTCATATGCCTAGAGCATCCACTGTCCATAATCTAAACATCCTTACCAGCATCGGTTGAGGCCATTAAGCATTCCTGAAATAAAACAGTAAGCTTATGGTCCCCCTTATTCTTTCGGGTCCAAAGAGTTAGTTCCTCTTTGGCAGCCATACCTGGCCACCACATGAGATTTTAGACTCAGTGGGTCCAGATAGGTGCTTCAAGAGGCATTCATAAGCCTTGTGACCAATATAACCACAATTTGTACATTTATTAGAAGATGGCTGAGAGGGTTTAGATGAGCTGATGTTCAATTTAGCCAAAGCTTCAGAGGAGTTCACTGATTGAGCAGAAACAGATCCTTTGGGGACGAAGGTGATGGAATTAACTTTGTTAGCCGGTTGCTTAGGTTTAGGAAAGCCTTTACCGGTTGGGAAGTCCTTACCGGTTGGATGACCGGTGACATTTGTCTTACCGGTTACTCCTTTACCGGTTGGGGCTGCCTTACCGGTAGCGGTTTCCTATCCTGCAACCTGATCAACAATTTTAATTCCACCTTTGCTGTCTCTATCACTAAGTGGGACATATTGTCCTAACTCAGGATCAGTTACCTCGGTCCATTGGGATTTGTTCTTGTCAATCTTGGCCTTCATCTGTTCCTGAATTTTGGGATATGTATGTGGAACAGCACTGAAAGGTCTAGTTAACTCTCTCTTAATCAATTTGGATTGAGCATCATCAAATTTACCCATCAAGTTCTTAGTGACAGACTTAGTAACTGGTTTGTCTTTGCTGACATTGTCATCACTGCTGGAGCCAAAGCCTATACCTGATAGATCTCGGTTGGGAGACAATTGATCTTGTATGATAGTATCCATAGCAGCTCGAGATTTTGAAAATGTGTCAATTGTTTTTGAAAGAGAATTATTTCTTGACACTAGATCATCAATTTGACAAACAGATATATTTAGTCTCTGTGAGTTCTTGATTATCTTTCTTCAACTGATCAGACTCTAGCTTACTTTCTTTCAAAATTTTTATTTCAGCTTTCAGAGAATCATTTTCAGTTGAAATCTTTTTAAAATTAGCAGCCATAATTTTGTGAGCTTCATTTAATTTTTCAAAATCTGAGAAGAGCTCATTCATCACCTCTGCCATTTCAGACTTTGACATATTTGGCATAGGGTCAACGATAGGCTGAGAGGGAGAGGGTGATGGTTCAAAATTGGGATCAAAATTCGGTAGTGATGATATCGGTTGAGGGCTCGATTCGGTTAGGGGCTTTAAGAAGTGAATTGGTCGGGTCTCAAGCGTCGGTTGATGAGAGGTGATCGGTAAGGCTTGAGCTTGATAGGTCTGTTGAATTGGTTACATCAGCGGTTTGAGAGTGGGCATGGTTTTACACTGACCGTAAAGAGATCCACCTATGTTCTGAATTTTGAAATTATAAGGGTTACCTTCATCTGACTTGGAAATAGGAATGGGTTCGTCAAAGTAGGTCAAGGGAGATCTCCTAGGTAGGGTCTGGTCATTATAAGATGAGTGTTCATTGGAGTTGGGGTGTCTATAGATAGGTGACTGCAAGGAGATGGGTTTATCATCGGTTCCATCAATAGCAACAAAACTGACATCAACTTCTTCATATATGTCAGCATCCTCATTCTCAGAGTCAGTCTCGACCCAAACTGGCATAGCTTTTTCAGTTCCATCTTCGGCAACTAAGCTCTTAGATTTAGATCTAGAGAATTTCTTGAATGGTTTCTTCCTCAAAAATTCATATTTCGGTTGAGGGCATTTGGAGGCAAAATGGCCGG
Source organism: Adenophora triphylla var. japonica (assembly GCA_022495995.1). Taxonomy (NCBI): domain Eukaryota; kingdom Viridiplantae; phylum Streptophyta; class Magnoliopsida; order Asterales; family Campanulaceae; genus Adenophora; species Adenophora triphylla. Next base: position 416,453 of record JAFEMH010001285.1, read on the forward strand.
GTTTTCTACAATTGTAACACACAAGCTCACCTTGGGCATTTTTTCCGTCAGTTGAGGTTGAGGTTTGGCCTTTCTTTTGAAAGTTCCCAGATCTTTGGAATGATGAGGATTTGGGTTGGAAGGATTTGCTGTGGGTTTGTTGGGCTCTCTTAAAGTCTTTGAACTTTCTATAGTTTCTGATGAAGGCAGCAAATTCATCTTCTTCCTCAAAAATCACACTAGATGATGTATTGGTTTGAGTTAATTAAGGCTGAGAGATTGAGGGAGAGTCATTGGTAGTAGGTTGGCTGGTAAGCATAGAAGAACCAGGGAAGATCTCAGTCTGAGCTGGCAGAGATAGATTTTTAAATTGTTTTTGAACTCCACTCAGCCGGTTGAGCTCTTCCTCATATAAAAACAAAGTAGACACAATGTTCTAGATATGAGTAACGTTCAAATCACGGCATTCTTTCAAAATAGAAACCTTTACATGCCACAAGTCTCCAAGAGAATTGAGGAATCTCATGTTTAGGTCTTTCATAGTGTAAACTCTACCTAAAGATGCACAAGAATTACTCACTTCGCAGAAACGGTCGTACGTTTCCTTTAACGTCTCATTTGGATTCTTCTTGAAGGACTCAAACTCAAGAACACTTTTGTAGAGTCTCGTTGTCCTTGGCCACTTGATCTCCTTCAAAATATCTCGAGTAGACTCGCCATACTTGTTGAGCAGTCTCATAGCATTGTACTTGTTTGTACAGTCTGTCATCAAGTCCTGAGGTTATGATGTGCAAAGCTTTTCTGTCCAAGGAATCACAAAGTTTGTCATCCTCGGTCCATTCTTCTCGTGGTTTTGGCACATTAGTTTCATAGACCTCAAAATCTTGTTCAGACATTCTATCGGCATGATCCATGAGAGGAGTTTTGGGTGCTCTGGTAGCAAGATTGATTTTTAGGGGTGTCATGGGACCATCTCTGACTACAGTAGTTAACCTATCATCTATTGAGTCCAAGTATCGCATGATTCTGTTTTTCCATACTGGAAATTCGTTTTCGTTCAACATGGGAACGGTTGCCAAGTTGTATGTTTGCATGATTTTTCCTGCCATTTTGGAATTGGCAATTCAAGCGATTAAGCTTGGAAAAATGATTTTCGTAAATTGCTAGCTCTGATACCAATTGTTAGGTCCCAAATGGTAGGAATCAGGCTAGAGGGGGAGGGTGAATAGCCTGTTTAAAACTTTTTGGTGAAAACTTTTAGTCTTTAAAATGATTGAAGATAATACTATGGCTAACCGGTAAAGTGATTTTGCACAGCGGAGATTTCGGTTAGGAAAGTATACAACCGGTAAGGTAAAGTTTAAAAGCCAATAAGTCAAAATCTCATGCAACAATATCAATGACAAATTTTATTTCCAAGTAAGACAAACAAGTTAAGCAGTAAGTTGATTCAATAGGTTGTGACCAGTTGAGAGATTATCAACCAGTTACAACTACATAACAAGAAATAAACAAACACACGAAGAAATGACACATTGTTTGAAGAGGTTCACACTGTTAAATAACTACTACATCCTCTACCAAGTTTGGTTAGAACTTGAATTTGTGAAAGTGCACTACTATATTAATGGTTCTTACCTATTATAAGTTGCAAGCCAATGATTGAAGGCTGCCAATCTAAAGGTGACCACTAACGGATCGTGCTACAATAAAGACCAGGTGTTTTCTAGAGATGTGCTCACAAGTTGAGCTGATTTCTCTAGGGTGTTGTGTGTGAATCAATCAATGTGTTCCATTGGTAGTCTAATGAAGGAACACTACAGTATTGATTGAGGTGCTCAGTGTTTAAGTCCTACAGAGATGTCTAGTGAATAAAGGGACTTGCTTTGAATGCTTTGAACTAGGGAATTTGCAGGTTGGTAGTTCAGAGCAGCTCACTCTCAAGAATCATAAATGCACCAACCTTCTTCAATGCTCCTAGGAAACAATTTATAGTGAACTTTGAAAAGGAGTCGTTGTCTTTGAAGAGGTTGTAATGATGACTTGACTCCAAGGCATTAAATGAGAGGATCCTTGCATTAAATGCCTGAGATTGGATAGAGAGGATTTCCACAGATTAGTTGGGGCGCTGTGAGTACTGGTTACTTGACATTCTCCAAGAAGGTACTGATTTGTTGCAGAGATGTCTTGTCATCATGCTTGCTTTACCAACTTTAGCTAAAGTTGATGGCTGGGTAGTTGGGAGCAATTAATGCATCGGCTAGCTGCTGACAAAGGGAAGCTTGATGAGTAAGCCTTAACCGGTAAGTGGAAGAACATAACCGGCGAGGGAGATGTCGGCTAGGTAAGGTGGTCGGTTAGGCATGAATACCGGTTAGAGAGGTCAACCGGTAAGGCAGCTTTAACAAGTAACTCACATGCTGATGGAAATCATCAGGTCTTCAAGTCTTCAAAGCTTGAGAAAATTACATAATAAAAATACTGGCACAAGCACTAAGGGAACCTATCATACATAGAAAAATTCTATTTGATCTAATTAAATTAGGGGTCCACATTAATGCTTGTTATGATTGGGATTAAGCAATTCTAAATCTAAACATATATTTGACTAACATTCTGAACCTATTCCCCAACCGCAGTCTGCTCCCCAACTGCAACCCCAATCCCAACCGCAGTCTGTACCCTAACCTCAGCCTCCCACTCAACTGTCTCTACCTCCCCAGACTCAATCTCCTATCCAAACATAACCCCCATCTCCTATTCAATCCCCCATCCAATCTCACCACTCCTCACCTGCCAAATCCCCTTCACCCAAACTTCCCTCCCATCAACCTCAAAGAGCTGCAATCGCTCAGGGGGAGAAACCTAGGAAGAGGAGATTAAAGCAGATTGCCAAAAAGAAAACCCCAACCAAAGGGCCCAAACATTTTCTCAAATGTATTGCCCAACAACCTCCTTCTCCATCCCCTTCTCATTCTACTTCCCATTCATCCACCCATTCTGATTATCATTTCCCTGCTGATCCTACCTCCCCTATACCCCATGCTTTTCGTGAAAGGGCCATCAAACCCTTAGCAGACCCAGCCATTTCAACCTCTACTCTCAGAGATCCAACTCATTCACCACCTCATTCTCCAATTCATCAAGCCTCCCCTCCTCCTTCTAACCGCGTCGTAACTCCACCTCCTTCAAACCACATTCAAACACCACCCCATAATTCTCTAAGAAATCAAACTCCTTCACTTGCCAAAACTCCTACCCCTCCTACCTCACCCCAATAACAAAACACCCCCTCCCTTTCAGTTTATACCACCCAAACCAATTCCTCCTCAGACTCTCCTCCCAAAACATCCAACATTCCAACTACAACAATTACTCCTCCAAACCAAACCGCTCCCCTTCCAACCACTCGTATTACCTTACCCCAAAGACTTCCCATTCCAATTCCAACTACCCAATCTCACACAATTCCAACCGCCCACATATTCTAAACCATCAATACCCAACTGCCCCAAACTACACTTCCCACCTAAACCTCGCCTATTATCCAAATTGTTCCTTCCACTTCAACCGCCCCTCCTTCTAACTACTCCTAAATAATTTCCACCCTTCATCTAATCCAGTCCCAGCTCCTGGTCAACCAAGGCCATATGCTTAAACTGATAGAGTCAAATCGCGCCTTGGAAGCCTTCAACTCCTCTCTTGCTGACTCCAACCGCTCCTTGCATGCCAAGGTGGAATCTCAAACCCATGATATGGCTATCTTAAAATCCCAATTGATTGATGCCATTAAGGGGGAGAGTAATTCCACCAGCCAAACCGCTGCTACAGTCAATACCGTAGCTGAGGCATGCTTTCAAGCCTTCAGGGAAGATCTGGCTAAAGGAGTTCTTCAAGCACTTGGAGAAATAGTTTCAATGACTCAACTTAAGGAGATGCTCAATCAACTCTCTGATGTCTTCATCACCTCTACCAACACTGCATTTACCTCCTTCATGACTACCATTTCTGAGGCAGTACATTCCAGACCGCAGCAGCCAGAGTCAAATTAAACCGTTGAAATCAAAACTGCTTTAGATTCTATGCAGACAAGCCTTCTTGAAGAAATTGATATGATGAAAGGAGAACTGGCTGTTAAGATGAACATTGTTGGAGATGCTCTTACAGCCAAAATAAATGTTTTGAATGAAGAAGTCAATGACAGGTTGGAGAACCTCAAAGAAGGTTTCAACTCTAAGCTCAGATCCAAAAATGATGAGTTGAAAACCTCCTTGAAGGTAACTGTAGATTTAGGGCCAATCCAAGAAGCCATCTCCACTCAGACCGCAGCTATTCAGGGGGAGATTCATACTTTCTATAACACTCTCAACTTCTCCTTCGAAATGCAAGCTGATGAGATTAAGGAAAATTTGGTTGCTAACACTAGAGCAATTGGTGCTACGAATGCAACCTCACTTATTCTCGTTAATGCCTTAAAAGTTGTGGAGACAACTCTCGCGTAACAACCGAAGAGGTCAGACTTTGAGAAGAACCCTTCGTGGAGAAAGCTCAAGATTCGGCACCTTCCTCGACCACAGTACTCCGATCGGGAAGTGAATCAACACACATCAACCTCCTCAGCAACCGCGTTGTCACTGAATCGTCTTTTGTAATCTCTTTTTGCTGAACATCTTTTGTAAGTTGGACCGCACTCTCTATGTATTTTTTTTTGTCTAACTTCTTTTTGCTTTTGTAACCTTGTAATTTCCTTTCCTACCTATATTTGTAACTTCAACCATTTAAGGTAGTAATGAAAATTGCATCATGGTTCCAAAAACCTTGTTCATATCAAACTACTTGTTTGTAGAACAATGAAACCGCAATGGTTTAAAACCTCATTCAAATATTTTCTAACTTAAAATCATATTTTTGAATTGAAGTTTAAACATTCAGTTTAAACCGTACTTTAAACTTAAATCTCATATTTTTCAAGTGCACTGAATGCATTTCTATACTTTCAAGTTGTAAGTTTTTCAATCTTTCAATAGCATAGAAATCTATGACTTAATCTAGTGTGTGCATTGACTTGAGCATGACTTACCATGCTAATTCTTATGGACATATTTTTACCAAGTACAATGTTTGCTTTTGTTATAGTAGGTAATGGCATCAATCAAATAGGGGGAGATTGTTGGGTATGCATATTTTAACCCTCCTAGCTTTATCTTAGATTTGATTGATACCATAACCTCATCGCTATTTTAAGGACTTTAGGCCCATATGTAATGAAGCTTAGACTTAAATTTTTTAGCTAAGTCCATTTTATAGAATAGGTTAAATTAGGCTTGAAGACTGGCACAAGACTCATTGGACATGAGGTTTCAGTTCAAGATGTTTCGAACTGCACCATCAAAACCGCATGTGCAAACCGCTCCAAGCAAATTGCTCTGTGGAATTCTCTATCTGAAACCGCATCTTGAATACCTAAGTGCAAATTGCATTAGTGAATCGCACTAGCCAACTGTTGTGAAGTTCCAATCTTGAGACCGCACTATGGAAATCTCATCTGGTGAAACCGCACTTGTCAAACCGCATGCACACCAGACCGCATCCAATAATTGAAGACTTGAAGTGAACCTCACATGACTGTTGGAATCCACGTCAGCAATGACAAAAGTCAACCACCAAATCTTGTCACGTGATTCAATGTCAGAGAAGATCTGCAAGGATCTTGAAAAGATGACAGGTGTCCTTCATACCTTATTTGCAGCTGGAGTCTGATCAACTTTATCTGCAACTGCTCTACCAAAGGACAAAAGTGGATTCGTGGACCAATGGAAATGCACCAGTTCAGTCCTTGCAAACAGCTGTGTCTAACGGCTATATCCTTGGTGCTTGAGTATAAATACCCCTAATCTTTATCACTTGAAGATTGCTTGAGATATTGAAATTGCTGTGAGTTCATAAGAAGTTGAAGCTCTGCCCAGAAAATATTCAACCCTTTGAATCTTCATCTTCTATCTTCAAGAAATATTTGCCAGCCCAGAAATCAAGCCTTATACACCATCAAGAATCATTGTGCTCTACATCTCTTAGATTCAAAGAGCCTTGATCTTGTTCAACACACACACACCTAACTTATTTAATCACATAGATTATTCATTTGAGATACACCGGTTATAGTCTATGATTTGATGTTCATAGAATAGATTTTAGATCTGAGTATTGTACTTTGTACTTTGTAATCTCTCATACTCTAATATAAAATCTAACTCTTAGAAAATCCAAGACTAACCATCTTGATAGTGGATGTAGATCATTTATGACTGAACCACTCCAAATATTGTGTTCTTCATTTCTACATTATTATTTATTGTGCTTGCTAATTATTTTATATTTATCTGTTTGATCTTATTCTCAGTTATCCATTATTGTGAAATTGTGTTTGCAGTTAACCTTGTCAAACCTCACGTTTTCAGTTTTATAAACCGCACTGAAAACCGCTTTACAAACCGCACCTCAAAATCGCTTTGTAACTTCAAATATTTCGCTGTGCATTTTGTAACTCTACTTGCAGTTTCTTATACACTGCAAGCGATTTTGTAAGCAAGAGGTTCAGTTTTAAAAAGAGGGCAAAAAATTTGTAACAGCTATTCACCCCCCTCTAGCTGTTTTTCACCCTTGTTGCCACCTTTGGAACCAACACAAGTAAATATAAATGTGTACCTTAAAATACTATATACAATGAATAGTTATTTGGTTATGTAATTAACTAAATTATTTGATCATTTAATAAAGTACTTGTATCTGTCTTATTTACTTAGATATAGTACATGCATCAGTTAAATGAAGTTAAAATTTAAAGGTATGAATATAAATAGAATATTTAATACAAAAGAAACATTGGAATTAAATAGCTATATAAAGAATTGAATAATAATGTGAAATTTATAGTAATTATGGATTGATATAATAAAATTATAGTTTAGAATATGAAAAGGGATGAATATAAATAGAGAAAATTAAACTCAAAGATAATTTCAAATTTAATAGGTATGTAAAATAGCTGATTAGAAAAGGTAAAATGTATAGTAATAATGAGTTTAATCAAATAATAAGCATATTTAATGAATTAAAATTTTATAGTCCTAATGTTATGATGTTATAACTTTATACTAATATACATTTATACTAATATACATGACATTATTAGATGAACATTTTTTGATACAATTTACTAATTAATATTAGGGTAATCAATTACTTAATAGTTCTAGAATATACTTGCCATTTATCAACATACATATATAAAAAAATAGATAGTAAACTATTAGTTGCTATAATATATTACTAGAAAACTACTTCATTTCTAGAATAGATAAAGACTTCTGGTAATAATCGAGAAAATCGAAGATTTTAGTAGTTCAACAAACAATAAAAAGATTGATGGTGTAGTTTAATTATTAGATTCATTAGAACTTCACTTGAAGTTATAAAATAAAAATGAGATTTATTTCTTATGCTTAATCACTCTTTTCCTCCGTATCAATAACTTTTTCCTCCTATTGTCTTCATCCTTTTTCGTTGCCGTCGAAAATTTGTTACCATAGCATGCCAAGTTTAGTGTAAGACCCTTATTATAGGTGACTTTTTGTGTGTTATTCTTAATCTATGTATGAGTTATTTTATTGTTGACTTTTTGATATACATTTTATTCTAAAATTTGGACAACTTAGAACTTGATTTTATTTTTGAACTTCATATTTCTTAGTTTTTTTTTTATTTAACTTTAACCCTTTGATTTGATTTTTGTTCTATAACATTTTTTATTTTGCCAAATTACATCTTGACTCAAATGGAAACTTTGTTTGTAACTTTTATATTTCATTTGTCTTTTGATTAGCAATTCATTTTCATATTTCCATTTATTTATTTTTAGTTTTTCTTTTGATTTTTTTTTGTCATTGATGTTTTCATTATTTTTTTTAATAAATTTCATTTTTCTTTGAATTTATATTTGCTCTTTAGTCTATTTTTATTGAAATTTTATGAAGAACTATAATTTTTGTTTTTGTTTTTATTATATTTTTGTTTTTATTAATATGTTTTCATATATTTTATTCTATTGGTTTGTTTCGTTTGTTTTGATTACAAATTGTGAAGAACTATAATTTTTTCTTTATTTTTAGTTTTCCTTTTGTTATTTTTGGAACAAGATTTTTCCTTATTTTAGTTTTTGTTTTAATTTTTATGTATGTTTTCATATTTATTTTGATTTTTTTATTGCATTTGACTATTTTTCTTACGATTTGTGAAGAATTGTATATTTAAAAAAAAATTAATATTTATTTTTTATTCCCTTCCCCCGCTTCCCTTTCATTTTGAATTATTTGTTCTTCTTTTGATTCAAATTTGATTTTCATATTTCTATTTATTTTACTTCTTTTTTCTTTTGATTTGTTTTAACCAATTTATATCTTGATTCAAATTTGAAATTTGTTTTGATTCTTTTTATAGTGTTTTAATTTGATAAGGATTTGATATTTATGTATTTTTACTTTTTTTGTTTTGCTTATATTTTTGATATGATACTATTGATTTTTGTTTCGGTCTTCATTTTCTTTTTAAATTTTCATATTTGCTTTTATTCTATTTATTGCTTTTGTTTATTTTATTATGTTTGCAAATGTCAATTCATAATTTCTTGGATACAATTTGAATTTTTTTATTTTATATATTTTGCTTTTCTTATGTTTTTTATTGATTTTCTTTGACAATTTTTTATTTTTGTGTAGATTTTATTTTTGCTTTGAACAAGTTTGATTATGTTTTTGAAAGCTACATGTTTCATTTTTTTTTTTTTTTTTTTGATTTTGATTTTGATTTTGATTTTGATTTTGTATCTGTGTTCATTCTTACTTCGTAAACGTTTTTTGTTCAGTTTTGATCTTAATTTTAGTTCTTATTTTCCATAGTAAACTATCCTATTTGTTTGATTTATTTATACATTTTATCCATTTTGATTATATGTTCTTTAATGCTTCTTTTATATTTCTATTTCTTACGATTAAGATTCGATCTGAATGATTTTATTTCCATTTCCAATTTCTTATACTTATACTTATACTTATATCTTTATTTTTGTTTTTGATATTGTTTTTATATTTTTATTTACTTTTTGTGTTGATTAATTTTCATTATAGTTTTTATTTTCTTATGTAAATTTTCATATTTTAATTATATTTATTGATTTTGTCTATTTTGATTACATTTGTGAAGGCTTTTTTCATTGTTTTTAGTTTTGATTAGTTTAATTTTTTAATTAGAATTATACTATTTGTATTTCTTTTTACATTTTGTTTTGATTATGTTTTATTTATTTTTATAGTGGTTTTCTTTTGGTAAATTGGAATTTTTTTAGACATTATTTTTACTTTTGTCTACTTTGATTATGTTTTGGAATGCTTTTTTTTCATTACTTTCTTTTAATTAAGATTTTATTTCATATTATTGCTTATGATTTTTATTTTAATAATGATTTTAGTTTGACGTTTATTTTCTTTAGTAAGATTTCGTATTTGTTTTGATTTAACTGTTGGATTTTTCTATTTTTATTATGTTCATAATGTTTCTTTTCTATTGTTTTTCTTTTAATTAAGGTTTGATTTTCATAATTTATCTAAAAAATCCTTATGTTTTTTTACTTGTTATTGAGATTAATTTTAGTTTTAATTTTATACGTGATAACTGTAATTTTGCATTATTCTTTGTTTTGAACTTAGTTTTAGTTTGATATTTACCTTCTAATTCGAGTTTTTTTATTTCTATGCAACATTGATGTTGAAGCCTGTGATGGTGATAATTATACGCCTTTGTAGATAGATATGATGAGGGAAATCATCTTTGAGTAACAAAGAAGGTTAAAGGATCATTATTTATAGTTTTTGTTAGGTAAAATAGCTTTTGTATGTTTTCTTATTTATTGTTCAAGGATTAGGTCAATACCAGTCGTACTTTACTTAATGTTCAATAATACATAAACATTTAGCCAAAATCTAGAGAGAAATGCGTTTCTCCATAAGTTATGAAGAAACGGGTCCCGACTTGTTGCGCGACAATGAACTGGATATCCAGAACCTTATGAAAGTGATATCCAGAAATCTTCAAATGAATATCCAGAAACCTTCAAAATGTTTCTGAATATTCATTTGATGGTTTCTGGATATACATTTGAAGGTTTCTGGATATCCAGAAACCTTCAATAGCAATTTCTGGATATGCCCTAACACATTTCTGGATATGTACCTAACAGTTTCTGGATATGCATTTCACATACTTCTGGATATGCACCTAACAGTTTCTGGATATCAAATCCAAAGCTTCTGGATATCCAGAAGCTTTGGTCTTGGCCTTGGGTTTTTTTTTTTTCTGGATATCAAATGCAAAGCTTCTGGCTATTAAAAACACGTTTCTCCATAGTTATGGAGAAACACCTACTCAAACATTTATGCGTAAAATTTGTATTTATTTATCGTAATTTAATTTAATTAAAAATTTATTTAATAGCATGGATTTAAATATATAACGCATTTCCTCACTAAGAAGCATTGTGTTAATATATTTGACAACTTTGAATTAGAAAAATCACTTGACAATATTATTAACTAACATGTTGTGAATATTATTGTCCTAACATTAGTTAGAATATATGGGAATTTTTAAGAGCTATGACTTTTGGAGTATATAATTTAAATAGTTATATTATGAAATAAAATATTTAAATAGTTATATATAATTTATATTGCGGAATGAAATTAAATATAAAATATGTGAATTGATATTACGGTCGTATGAAAAAAAATCAATTTCAAGCTCATCAAATATTTCAACACAAGTCATATTAAAGGTAAAATAAAAATAAAAATCATATGTTACTACCTGATGGATGTATTTCTATCCATACAAATTGTATACTTTGAACCTATTTAATAATAACCCTTGAGTGTCTTAATGGCTTTTTGGAGTGTTTTTAAGTATAGGGAAGAAGAGGAAATACGCAAGGATTATAAGCTTAAAAAGTACAAAAAGGAAAGATCTTAAATGGAGCAGCACAGAAAGAAAGAAGGAATTTCAAAAAAGATAAAAATATGTAACCATTGTGAAACCACTTCCATTGTATAGTACTTGCTGAGATCTTTCCAACGATACGTGACATGTCAAAATCGGAGTTCGTATGAAAAAGTTATATTCTCTGAAAGTTCGCCAAATTCTGAGTCCCATATCAAGTGCCTGAACGCACCCACCATAAGGTGCAACCACACCCCTCTTCTTAGAGAAAGTGCGTAAATGTACCCACCAGAGGGTGCGACTTCACCCATCCTTTCCAGAGACTTTTTGGGCATTTCCCAAAATTTTAGGGACCTGTTGGCAATTAATGCCAGGGACTTTTTGGATATTTTTGCATAATCAAAGGACTTTTTTGGAATTTCTAAAATATCAGAGATAGAAGTGAAGGGAATTTTCGGCCAGCAGTAAGATTTTCTTTTTTCAACAAGGAATCCTTATGTTTTCCTAATTTTTACACCTCCTTAGCTTCATTATAAATAGAAAACTTCTAGCTATGTAGTTTTCTTATGTTTTAATCTTCTTTCCAAGGTTGTAAACAAGGATTTATAATACAAGTTTCAGGTTTTATATTCTTATTTTATTTCTTTGTTTTCTCTTTTACGGCTCTTAATAGCTAAATCTCTTGATTCATGGATTTGACGTAGCAACTATTGATTCTCTATGTTAAACATGAGTTAATTCTTCCAATCAATCTCGTTCTTGTTCATCTCAATATTCTTAAAGCTAATTTTAGTTTTTAATTGTATTATTAAGATGCTTTTGTCTTTTAAATTACTTGGGTATAAATTATTGCACTAACGTAGATAATTTATACATTGACCATTATTGTGATAAATAAATTCAATTGAGTACCTAGCGGAAATCAAAATGATCTATGTTCAATTGTTTTTAAGGGCTTTAATAAATTTCTTAAATGTTGTATTGACCTAGCGAAAAGTATCAATAAGGAGGAAATATTATGGTTGTAATTCGCACACCAAACGTCCCAACCTTTAATTTAGTAAATGAACCCTTGAATGAGACTCATCCATTCTTATTATTTAAATAGTATAGAGTGAACTTAGTTATGAATCTCAATCCATATCCATGAATCCCTTATTAATTTGATTTCTTTCGTTTGCTTTAATTCTTACTTTCGTAGTTTAATAAAAAATCCTTTGGTAACTTTGTACTATTTTAATCAACTTGTTTATCACATAAGTCTCTATGGTTCGACCTTTGCATTTGTGCGTTGCTACATCGGTGACTAGTATACTTGCTAGGATTTATTATAAGAGGGAGAAATCCTCCATCATGTTTTTGGTGACGTTGCCGGGGACTTGTTGCGATTAAACAAGTTAGTTTAGGTAGTGTATGTTTGGTCTTCGTTCTTTGAATCCTACCTTGGAGCCATTGAACGACAACATTAATAAGCTGATCAAAGGTAGAAATACTAAGCTTCTAAAGGAAGTAATGGCATTACCATCTCAAACTATGAATAACTTTTGTCGTCCTAAAGTGGATGCTTCTATATCATGCATTGTGCTGTCTGAAGCAGCAAATAATTTAGAGGTTAATGGTCAATATTTCAATATTTTGTCAAATTATCAGGGCCTAGCTTCTGAGAACCCTTTGACTTTTTTGCGCGAGTATTTGATGATTGTGTCTCATTTCCCAGGTAAAGAAGGTGTGACAGATGAGAAAATTAAATTAAAATGTTTCCCCTATACTCTGAAGGGGCGGCAAAGACGTGGTGTTTGTTGTTAACACCTAGGAGCATTAGCACGTGGGATCAATTACATGATATGTTTTTACAAAAATATTATCCCCATCTCACGTTGGCTAACATGAGGCAAAATATAATAGGATTTGCTCAAGAAGTAGGTGAATCTTTTCATAAAGCATGGGATATATTTAAGATGATACTAGTTCAATGCTCCCATCATAATTTCCCTTTGCCCTTGCTAAATCAAACTTTTATGATGGCTTGAGTTATGTTAATCAATCTATGACAGATAATGCAACGAGGGTGGGGGGGGGGCACATTAGGAGCCAAAACCCCTCAAGAAACTAAAGTTTTATTTGAGATGTTGGGTGCTAATTCCCAATAAAAGAATACTAGAGGTAAGTCTAGGGGCATACATTAGTTGGAATCTAATAATAATTTAGCTAAACAAGTGTCACAATTAATTTATATGTTTAATGCTAAAGGCGCTTCACCTAGTGACAATGTTGCGTAAGATGCTTGTTCTTTATGTGGTTTATATACTCATGCTACTAATTTTTGTCCTAGTGGTGCAAAGTTTGCTTTTGATTCTGAACAAGCACATGCAATGAATAGATATACCCTAAGGCCTTCTCAGAACAACCCCTACAACAATACATACAATACGGGATGGAGGAATCATCCAAATTTTTCATGGGTAGGTAATCAAATTAGCAAAATAAACCCCTCCATCCTCCACCACCACAAGGACAATTTAAGCAAATAAAGAGCCTTGGGAAGAGGCAATGGATCAGATGAGGTTGGAGTAGCAGCAGTTCTCTCGGTAGCATGATGCTGCAATAAAGAAGTTGAAAACACAGATAGGGCAACTTGCTGAAGCCTTACAAGACCACAAGCTCGGAACCTTCCCAAGTTAGAGAAACAAGCCATGGCTATATCCACTCTAAGGAATGACAAAGAGGTAAGTAAGGAGGTATTTTCTCCTTACCCTTCACCTTCTCCTCTTTCTAGTCATGAAAAAGTTTTGATGATAGTACAAATGGATTGGGGGAAAATCCTAAAGCTAATTATCCACCCCAAGCCATATGTACCACTTGTGTCATTTCCTGGACATATTTTGAGGCATAAGATGGAGCGACAAATTTTGGAGTTAATGGACTGAATGTACGCTCGCCGAAATTTATAGTTAAATGAGAGTCGCCACGCCGTTTTTAATGGAAAACATTGAAAAACCAATTTGAAAAGAGAGAGATAGGGTTCGGGGGTCATGTTACATGTTGGAAAGAATCGAGAATTCACCCAACACGCCTCGTAAACGAGTCTTTCAACAACAAACATCCAAAGTATTCATAGTGCGTGCAAACATGTAAGACGAGAAATGTGATAAATGAATTTTATTGATAAATGAGATAGATACAACTCGTGAGCCACTTGATACAAAGGGGGACGACATCCCATATTACAGATCTAAGAACAAATTACAATTGGAAAGGGAGCTTCTGCAGAATGGCAAGATGTGTCGCGTGACACAGGATCTGCCTGGCTAGTTGTGTCGCGTGACACACGATGCCCATCTGTACAAACTTTACAAAATGAACATAGAATGAACTGAGGCATATCCAGATCGAATTATAACATCAATTCAACTCAGAAAATACATGAATCAACAACTAATCGACCAAGGGGTGTGGATATGGGGTGATCCACACTCCCTTGATGATCAAGCCACAATTATACTAAGATTAACCCATGAACATGAAATAATGCCAAACAAATCAATTAAACAGAGAGATTGCGATTGTAACTCAACAATTAAGACAGATAGAGTCTAATTATCAAATCAAATGAATATAGATTGCATGAATTATGAAAAGAGCAAAATATATGAGAGAGAAGGAAGGGGTGAATTAATTACCCTTGGAGATCCACAAATTCTATACCAAGTTAGGTATAGAATTCTTCTAAAACAGCTTCAGGACTGGATTGAACTTGGAAGTATGGTGGATTGAGGATCTAGGTGGTGATGTGTGAGTTGGATTGAATTGAGGAAGAGAAGGAGAGAGTTGGGTATGAGAAAGAGAGGGTTGTATGTGTTTTGCTGTATGTGTTACGCTGCTATTTGGGCAGAGTAACAGTAGGTCCAAGAGGGATCTAGAAATGAGAGGGGGAGGGTCTTATTTATAACCTGCTGATGAGGGACCAGTTGTGTCGCACGACTCACCGCTGTGACTTTCCGTGGCTCGTTGTGTCGCACGGCTTAACGAGCCCGCAACCGTTTCTGGCGCCAACCAACTGGTTCTGGAACATTTCGAGCTAATTCCCTTTAGGTCCAAAACAAATAATTCCCTGTTGGTCTTCTTGCATGGGAAAAATACTTAAAAGTACTTCCTTCGCAAGAAACTTATAAAAAAGTTTCCGAAAGTCTCGAAATGAACCGGAAATTTACTAAAACGCCCCTAGTGCAATTTTATTATATTAAAAGGCACCTATAAAGGGTCGCGAATTGGATTGGGGTACTTACAGAGCCCCTCGGCAACGTTACTTATGGAAGAAGTGAGGTTGTCGATAAGACGGATCCCAAGCCCAATGAGCGACTGATGGGAAAGATAGACCAGAGTGGTCAACTTGCCGGACCTGCTGGGGGTATGGAAAATGAAGGAAAAATGAATGACGCAATTGGATGGCTGGACCTTTTCGGGAAAGGATTCCTACGTATCCCTAGGAGGGAATCAAGCCAGATCGTAGTTCGGAGATAGATTGACTATAGAGAGGATATATAGGAAAATGTCAGGGGCAACATGGTAGAGATATGTTTTCATACATGTGTTGTGCTTACCTGTATCTGTGATAAAAACCTGCCATGTGGAACGGGCTTTGGTGAAGACGTGCCGGTGCAAACGGGCTTTGATGAAGACGTGCCGGTGCAAACGGGCTTTAATGAAGATGTGCCGGTGCAAACGGGCTTTGATGAAGACGTGCCAGTGCAAACGGGCTTTGATAAAGACGTGTCGGTGCAAATGGGCTTTGATGAAGATGCCGGTGCAAACGGGCTTTGATAAAGACGTGCCGTTGCAAACGGGCTTTGATGAAGATGTGCCGGTGCAAACGGGCTTTGATAAAGATGTGCCGGTGCAAATGGGCTTTGATGAAGATGTGCCGGTGCAAACGGGCTTTAATAAAGAGGTGATGAAGCAGAAAACACCACCTGCAAAGTTTGAATTCTTTTGTCCAAAATTTTGGTTTGAGGGGCAGTCCTCAAGATCCGATTGTGCTCATTTGACTATTGTACCCTGCGGGGGGAAAAGACGCAACACCCCAGGCACTATATATGACTATGCTACTCTGTTAGCACACTTTGTACAAGATTAAATTAGGTTATTTGTTAGTTTGATTGCACAAGTCCATCCACTTTAAAAAAGGGATGATGATTGTATGAAGAAAAAAAAGGAAAGGTGATGATTGTATTGAATGATCGGCTTTGCCGGATTTGTACATGAGATGACGTGCTGAATCTGTATCAAGTGAGTGTGTATAGGGATGTATGTGGTGAAATGAACCCTCTCCCGTGCATTTACATTTTGGTATATGGGAGGAATATATGTGAGTATGTGTGTATGGGAGGTGTATTGCAGCGACAGCGAGTTGGGGAGTGCTCTGGGAAGGCAGGTTGGCAGCAACTTTGATGATGTCTGATGTTGGGCCAAATGTGTCGCCCGACATGCCATGCTAGCCTGGCAAGTTGTGTCACACGGTTAAAGGAAGCTCATAACAGGCCTTTTTAAACCAGCTGCGAATTCATTTGCAGACACTGCCTTTTCAAGAGGAGAATCCCAGCAGCCCCAGTTTGAGAGATACGATTTCTTTGACAAAGATTGAGACTTTCAACTGCAATGGAGCATTATAACAGAGAAGTAGCTTCCCGGGAGTATCAATTTCACCAAGAATTTGTTGAAATTTCGCGTTTTCACCAGAAGCAACATCGGAAAATCATTGATAAGAGGTATAGCATGCCATGCATTTGGTCTTTGAAAGATTGGAGGATTGATTGGGATCTGCTCCGAGCTGCTTCATGCTTTTGGGACTCGAAGCAACATGTGTTCACTTTGTCGTACAATGATTTGACGCCGTCAATGGAGGATTTCAGAGCATTGTCAGGCCTGAGCGAGACGAAGATCGTAGCATTTCCCCGGGATAAGCGGTCGAAAACGGAGCAGTTATCAGACTTCTTGGGTTTACCAGCAGATCAGGTAGCACCCCTGATTCTTGATGATAGGATTATAGATTTGACCCGGATGGCCAGATTGCGTCTACCCAGTTCTCAGCTGTTCGACCTTTCTACATCACTGGATATATTTATACTGCTTACCCTGTCGGCCCATTATTTCTGTGGGTACATCGGAGTCTGCCCGGGAACCTTGCTGGAGATTGTTAGACGATCAGGGGTGATCGAGGTGTGGACCTTCATCAAATCCAGTCTAGACAGGGAGAGATGGATATTATACCGTTGCTATTGGCTGAGACATATCATGGTATTGATAGGCTGGCCGGAGGATCTGATTTCATGGGTGCAGGCAACCCAAGTTTATTATCCTTATGGCTTTCTGAGAGGTTGCGCTTGATCATGCCACTACCAGAGGGACAGACAACAATGCCTTGGGTGACAGGGCAACGCCGGATGTTGAGAGATGCAGCTGCTGATGGCTGGCAGATGAGATTGACGCGATATGGGACTGCTGATCTGAGCTTTTGGATTCCGGCATGGAGGCTACAGACCATGAGGGACATTCAGGATGGGTCGGTGGTAGTCAGGCTGCCAGGGTTGCATGTATCTTCCTTTTTGTATCCCAATATTAGTGAGCAGAAAGTACGGGTACCCGCAGCAGATTTTCAAGACTTTGAGGGAGAGACTGATGACTGATACTGCTCCACTGAGTATGGCCGAGCCCCAGACTATGCAGTTTTTCAGCAGATCCTTTCTGGAGGGTTTTTTGCCTACACGGACACTCCTTCGCCAAGCCCGAGGTATCACATTCTTGACCACAGAATATCTGATCTGGTATGAGGAGCAACGGGGTCCCTTGCAGTTGACGATAGAGGCTCGCCGTCGGGAATACCTTGGGGCAGACTACCCTACCAGTCGATCTTTCAGAGATGCGGAGGCCCAAGGGAACCCATATGATGTCACTGGTGATGTTGCAGAGGAATTTCGGAGGCAAGAGCTTCGGAGAGCTGCTATGAGAGATGATACCGAGGTGATAGCTAGCAGAGAGGCCTTGAGGCATTCCTAGGCCAAAGACCTCCCGAGGACAGAGGAAGAGGAAGAGTAGAGACTCAAGTTTGGGAGCGGGAACGAACTCCTAGTCGCTTTATTGAGAGATAGGAGACACTTTTATTTGTTCATTTTTATTTTTGAGAAAGAGATTATTGTATGGAACATGAATATCCCCAATTGCTTATTGCAGACACAAATAGATGTTAGAATTTTTTAAATTTTATTGTTTTTTAATCGCAGCAGGTTATATGAGTCGAAAGCAGGCCGTGCTTGAACTCATCAAAAAGAATATTAACTTGTAATGAATCTTTGAAAAGCTTTGGAGTTGTAATCAAAACACATTTTGGTAATTTGAAAGCACCATTTATTTGACAGGATTTGGGATTTTGCAGCATTTTAGACCGAACCATAAGTGGTTGCCTACGTTCCCCTTTTACAAAGAGAACTAGGGGCTCAGGTCTCCGTAGTTCGACTCAATTGACTTTGGTGTTTAAGAAAGGGGAGATAGAAGAGGGACAAGGTGCAACCCTATTTTTTTACCATAACTGCCAATTCATAGGGTTTTCAGTCTAGTTGGGTATATTCTTTTAGCACCGGGCGCGTCCCTTATTTTTGCATGGACTGCCTTTTGAGAGGTTTTCAGTCTCATCTGGGACAATTTTATTGCGCCTTTTATTTATCATTTTTTAAAATTTATTTATACAGAGGGGGAAGACTCGATCAGATATAGTACCACCGCAGCTTGTCGCCATTGACTGGGTGCATGAACAGATTGCCATCCAAATCTGTCAGCTGCGTAGCTCCTCCGGAGAAGATTTTCTTTACCAAGAATGGCTCGACCCAGACAGGTGCCCATTTGCCCAACGCACTGCTCTGATTTAATGGCTTCATCTTGAGGACTAAGTCACCAACCTTGATATCCCGAGATTTCACCTTCTTGTCGAAAGCACGAGCCATTATCTTCTGATACGCCCGATTATGCTCCATAGCCTTTAATCTGTGCTCATCAAGTAATGCTAACTCATTGTATCGACTCTGGAGCTAGTCAATCTCATTGACTTCATTCTCAAGCAATACTCTGAGGGATGGAATTTCTAGCTCAATTGGCATGACAGCCTCTATTCCATAAGTTAAAGCGTATGGAGTTGCACCGGTAGCAGTTCGAAGTGAAGTGCGATAGCCCCACAATGCTAGGTGAAGTTTCTCCGGCCAATCCCATCCTCGTTCGGCCATTTTCTTGATAATCCGCTCAAGGTTTTTATTGGCAACCTCTACAGCACCGTTTGTCTGCGGTCTATACGGCGATGACTTATGGCGCTTAACCCTGTACTCTGTGAGCAGCCGATCGGTCTCTCCTTCAAAATGGGATCCATTATCAGAGATGATCTCGTTCGGGACTCCATATCGGCAAAAGATTTTTTCTTTTATAAAGCGAGCAACTTTCTTGGCCATAAGTACTTCGTAAGACGCAGCTTCAACCCATTTCGTGAAGTAATCTACTACGACTAAAACAAATGAATGTCCGTTGCTTCCGGATGGAGTTATCTTCTCGATGACATACAGATCATGAGGAGGGATATGGTTCAAGTTGGAGAAACGCTGACATTTGTCACAAGTTCGCACAAATTGGATGCAATCTGTCTCCATTATGATCCAGAAGTAACCCAGTCTGATGATGATGTGCATTAAGGATCGAGCATTCATATGCGGTCCGCAAGCACCGTTATGAACGTCTTCCATCACCCTTTGAGCTTTTTCTTTACTGATGCAGAGCAGGAGTGGACAACCTTCCCTTTACTTCCATAACTCATCACCGAGTATGACATACAGTGCCGATAGCCTTTTCAGAGCTTGCAGACTCTTGGCTCGAATACCTTTTTGGTCACCCTCTTCATTAATGGGGAAGGATGCTTCACCATGCTTGAGAAACTGGAAGATCTGGCTGTACCAAGGCTCATTGACGGTTTCAAGCTCGATTTCGCAACAATAGGCCGGATTTTCTCGCCTCCCAACTCTGAATTGCTTGATTGACTTACCCTCCGGTATTTCCACCAAAGAAGCCAAAGTAGCTAATGCATCAGTGAATCTGTTCTTATCTCGCAGCAGGAACTGAAATGTCACTTCCTTAAACAGGCCAACGAGCTCTGCGATATAAGTGTTGGGTTTTACGGGTCCATGCACAGCGGAATAAAGCATCAAATAACATAAAACCCAAGGAGCCTAGGATCCGTTCTATACAATTAAATTGAATCCTATGAGATAGATGTAACCAACCTTGAATGCTTTCCGTTCTTGAGCTATCGAACGATTCAATGATGTGATTTCAGATCACAAACTTCGTTCTTCACATTGCTTGAACTCTAGGCCTTGATCGATGAACGAGCTAAGACCCTCTTTCGGTATCCACACCTTTGAATGAATCCAAGAACTCTTCTTGAAGATTGCTAGATCAAAAACCCTTGGAAGAATATTGTGTTTTCTTTTTCTAAATTTCGGCTAGGCTATTAGGTTTGACAGACTCTCTTATTTATACTACATTAGTATCCACATTAGAGTCCTAATCAAATTAGGAAACAAGTCAGTCAAACCGCCTTGAGACCCATTGTGTCGCACGACCACACGGGGCATATTGCCTTGATGTGTCGCACGACCACACATGGTCAAGTAGGAGTTTCTCAATCATTCTTCTCTTGGTTTATCAAATTCATTCTAATTGTGTGTGACCCAATAGGATTATATTATGTTGGCAATGAGCTCGATCATATCGACCCTCATAAGACATAAGCGAACTCTAGCAAGCCATTATGTCTACCCAAATAATATAACGTAAGAGTTCAAGTTTCCAATGGTACACTTCCATTTCTCCCTTTGTCTCACGATGTTATATTGAACACAAGTCATGGTCCTTTGTCAACTTGTCTTTGTTCAATACTTTCTCGATTCTTGAGTATAATGATAATTCCAATCATATTGGGGTACGGCCATACACTTTCATCATTATCACTCATCGAGGGGCCCAAGCAAAACATCTCTCTTCCGAGGGACAAATTCCATCTTGACTTATCATCCTTCCCATCATGAATCCGATCATGCCAAAGATAGCCTTTATAGATATCGTGTTAAGATATCGTTTGACTAAAATCAAACATGACTTTCATCATATGTAAGGTCATGATAATCTCAGGTCTAGGGACTAAATGAAGTAATCTTATGAGATTTAATTATGACATTTGACCATGACATAAATCTCATACGGGTTAAGTCCAGTCACTTGTTCTCTAACAAGTACCCATAATTTCAATGTGCATCTCTATGCATATAATCATCGTATGATTATCCATTGACAATTATACTAATTATTCTCTTAATAATTAGGGACGGAGATTATTATAAACAAATATACAAAACATATAATAATCAAATGATAAACATCTCATATAATAATAAATAATGTCAACACATAAGTCTATCAATCATAGGCCTAGGGCATAACACTAACAGTCTCCCACTTGCACTAGGCCCAATCTACCATGTATCGAATACCCATGGACCTAACATGACCATCATGCTTAGCTTGCGGGAGAGCCTTAGTTAATGGGTCCGCCACATTGTCATCAGTGTCTACTCTGCATATCTTTACGTCTTCCCTTTCACATATCTCTCGGATAATGTGAAAACGTCGAAGTATGTGTTTGGATCTCTGGTGTGACCTTGGTTCCTTTGCTTGTGCAATGGCACCATTGTTGTCACAATAAAGTTCAATAGGATCTCTGATGCTTGGAACGACTTCCAAATCACTAATGAACTTTTTGATCCAAACTGCTTCCTTAGCTGCATCAGATGCCGCTATGTACTCAGCTTCGGTTGTAGAATCAGCGACGATACTTTGCTTGGAACTTTTCCAACTCACAGTGCCTCCATTAAGCGTAAACAAAAATCCAGACTGCGATCTGAAATCATCTTTGTCGGTTTGGAAGCTAGCATCTGTGTAGCCTTTTACTACAAGATCTTCTTCCATTCCTCCAAAGACCAAGAATACATCCTTAGTTCTTCGTAAGTATTTAAGGATATTCTTGATTGCTATCCAATGTGGTTCGCCGGGATCCGATTGGTACCTACTCATCATGCTTAGAGCACACGAGACATCGGGTCTAGTACATAACATAGCATACATGATAGACCCAATTGCCGAAGCATATGGAATACCATTCATTCTCTTTCACTCATCATTAGTCTTAGGACTTTGATTCTTGCTAAGAGATATACCACGTAACATTGGCAAGTTTCCCCTTTTAGAATTTTCCATTTGGAATCTTCTAAGAACCTTGTCAATGTAAGTACTTTGACTTAAACCAATCATCCTCTTGGATCTATCTCTATAGATCTTGATACCAAGGATATATGCAGCTTCGCCCATATCTTTCATTGAAAAGCACTTTCCCAACCAAGACTTGACAGTCTATAGTGCAGGAATGTCATTTCCAATGAGTAAGATATCGTCGACATACAACACCAAAAATAGTGCTACGCTCCCACTAATTTTCTTGTGTACACAAGGTTCATCTTCGTTCGTGATAAAGCCAAACTCCTTGATTGCTTCATCAAAACGTAGATTCCAACTCCTAGAAGCTTGCTTCAATCCATAAATGGATTTCTGCAACTTACACACCTTGTTAGAATTTTCTGGATTGATAAAACCTTCAGGTTGTATCATGTATACATCCTCAAGTAACTTCTCATTAAGGAAAGTTGTTTTGACATCCATTTGCCATATCTCATAGTCATAATATGCGGCTATGGCAATTAAAATTCTAATAGACTTAAGCATAGCTACAGGCGAAAAGGTTTCATCATAGTCGATGCCATGAATCTGCCTATATCCCTTAGCTACTAGCCTAGCCTTATAGGTGTGTACCTTCCCATCCATGTCAGTCTTCTTCTTGAAGACCCATTTGCACCCTATGGTTTTTACACCTTTGGGTGGATCAATCAAGTTCCAAACTTGATTATCAGCCATGGATTGTAATTCGGACTTCATGGCCTCTTGCCATTTTTCCGAATCAGGAGCAGACATCGCTTCTTGGTAGCAAGTAGGTTCATCGTTTTCGATTAACTCCACTTCATCACTTTCCGTAATGAGAAATCTATATCTCTCGGGTTCGGATCGTGATCTACCACTTCGGCGAAGAACTTGTGCATCTTGAACTGGTTCCACAACTGCTTGTGAACTTGGTTCAGTCTCTACCATTGGTTCAATGTTGTTTTCGGGTTCTCGAATTTCTTCGAGATCTATTTTACTCCCACTGGTTCCTTTGCGAAGAAACTCCTTTTTTAAGAAAGTACCATTTCGAGCAACAAACACTTTGTTCTCGTTTCGGTTGTAGAAATAGTATCCTTTGGTTTCCTTAGGATAACCCACGAAAACACATTTATCAGACTTAGGTGCTAGCTTGTCAGAAGTTAACTTCTTGACATATGCATCGCAACCCCAAATCTTCATGAAAGACAAACTAGGTTTTCTTCCATGCCACATCTCATATGGGGTCTTTTGAACCGATTTGGTAGGAACTCTGTTTATAGTGAAAGCAACAGTTTCTAGTGCATGTCCCCAAAAGGATAAAGGAAGCTCAACTTGACTCATCATAGAACGAACCATGTCCAACAAGGTTCTATTCCTCCTTTCAGACACACCATTCCATTGTGGTGTTTCGGGTGGAGAGAGTTCTGAAACGATTCCACAACTCTTAAGATGATCACAAATTCTTGGCTCAAATATTCACCACCTCGATCGGATCGAAGTACCTTAATAGTTTTGCCAAGTTGATTTTGCACCTCATTTTGAAATTTTCATAATATCTCAAACGATTCACTTTTATGTTTCATTAGATAAACATATCCAAATCTACTATAATCATCAGTGAATGTTATGAAGTACCGAAATCCTCCCCTAGCATCGCTACTCATAGGCCCACATACATCGGTATGTATGAGTCCTAATAAGTCGCCCGCCCTTTCACCGGTTTTGGTAAATGGGTCCTTGGTCATCTTGCCAAGTAAACAAGATTCGCATGTCTCATAAGATTCATAATCATGTGAGTCTAAAAATCCATCTTTGTGGAGTTTAGAAATGCGTTTCTCATTTATGTGGCCAAGACGACAATGCCATAAGTAAGTGTGGTTTACATCATTGGGTTTAGATCTCTTATTAATGTTATAGACATCATTATCATGATTTTCAACATCAAGAATATAAATGCCATTGAATGAAACAGCAGTACAATAATGCATATCACTCTTGTAAATGGAAAATTTCTTATCACATATAAGAAAATTAAAACCTTCATTATCCAAACATGAAATCGAAATAATATTCCTACTTAAAGCTGGAACGTAATAACAATTGTTCAAAATAAGTATTAGTCCACTAGGTAAAGTAACTTCATAAGTTCCTACAGCTAATGCAGCAACTCTTGCTCCATTCCCCACACGTAGGTCCACTTCACCTTCCTTAAGCATCCTTCTGTTCTTTAGACCCTGTACATTTAAATAAATGTGAGTTCCACATCCGGTATCCAATACCCAAGAACTAGAAGTAGATAGGAATATATCTATAACAAAGATACCTGAAGTCGAAGCAACTCCTTTGCTCTTCTTCAGTGCTTCCTTGTATTTTGCGCAGTTTCTCCTCCAATGTCCAATCTCATTGCAATGGAAGCAGACTGCGTCCTCTTGGGACTTGGGCTTAGCCTCTTTAGGCTTGGAAGCCTCTTTGGATTTGGCAACTTTTGCCTTAGGATTAGCTACCTTTGCTTTTTCTTTACCCTTGAAACCCTTTCCCTTGTTAACCATTAGCACTTGGTCGGTTTTCTTCTCGACAATATTGGTTTCCGCAGTGTTCAACATTTGAACTAACTCGGAAAGGTTTTTATTCATTCCACCCATGTTATAGTGCATTATGAAATTACTAAAACTTTTGGGTAATGAATTCAATATTATGTCGGTAGCCAACTCTTGGCTAATTGGAAAACTGAGCCTTTCAAGATGCTCAATGTGGCCCTTCAACTTAAGAGCATGAGGACCAACAGCTTGTCCTTCACTCATCTTGCATGAGGTCAAGACCGTAACTGTGTTGTACCTTTCTTGCCTAGCTTGTACTTGGAACATTTCCATCGCCGATTGTTTAAGTCAATCGTCCCCAAGTGCTCAAGATCCTTCAAGGTTCTTGCACATGGCGGAGAGCATAAGGCAACCAACATCTACGTAGAGTCACGCTTGTGCTTCGTATATTGATCCCTTACTGCCCTAGTAGCATTGGCAGCAGGTTCAGGTGGAATAGGTTCCTCGAGAACGTACAGTTTTTCTTCTTGCTTGAGAACAATTCTCAAACTACGGATCCAATCCATATAGTTTGTACCATTCTCTTCCAACTTTTCCTTCTCAGGGACAGATCGCAGTGAAAAGTGATTATTGTTTGATGCCATTTATTCTACAAAAAGATATACATAAAATATGAACACATATAAGTAAACATATTATATGAGAAGTATAATGCATTTATATAAAATGCTCCAACTAAATTATACACCTTCAAATGCAAATAAGCATAATATACATTTAATGGGCTAAGATCCAACTTTAATTCAATTTCAAGTTTGCTATGGTAAACCGCTCAAAATTAAATTAATTAGGTAGAAAACATCAATCACATCACATACATGACTCTTAGATCTTTTATGAGATTCTTTCAAGACATCATATGTCTAGGCATATTTTAATTTCATCTTATGCCTTGGGTCCAAAACCATTTTGATAACCCAATTAAGTTCATTCACTTTAAACGTATAGGAACCACCATTTCCTCATCTTGCTCGAATTCGAATAGAATCAAAGCACCTTGCTATGGCAAGCCCACCCAAAATTATCCGAATGGTCTCAAGTGTTTTAATCATGAATTGGCATAAAGAACTTAAAAGTTAAATGAAGGTTCTTTAAGGTAGATTATAAGCATATCAGCAAAGATAGTCATAATCGTGCACCAGGTAAGTTCCCAGGAAGATAGGTGAGCCACAAGGACTACTTAAGTACCAACTCTTCCTTAGACAGAACTCTCCTAGCCATGCACAATTAGAAATCAGCTCTGATTTGGCAGCATAATCACTACCTTTTATAAACAATCAATTTCCTTTTAAATCTTGCGTAATATGACTTGTTTCGCATAAACAATCATAGACCAAAATCTTTATTGTTTAAATCTAAACAATTTAGGAAATTACAATATCATTTTTCAACTAAACATCTAATTAAAATTCTTAACATGTAAGAACACATAGATCATGCATCGCAATATTTAATAAAATCATATTTTAAACAATTAAGCATGCATAAACTTGAATTAATCTAGCATAGCCCTATAAACTTAATTTCCATTAATTTATAGCATCCAGATTAATACACAAACGCATCAGATTGTAAAACACATTCACAGATTAGCAGAATTATTTAACAAACTAATTCTGCCCAGATTGGGCAAGGAATGTCGCGTGACACAAGCATGCTTTGTCGCGTGACACAAGCAAGCATTGTCGCATGACATGGTCACTCTTTGTCGCGTGACACAAACATGGTTTGTCGCGTGACACAAGATGACAATTTGCAGATTCTCAGAAATCAATCAATTCTAAATCACAGAGCAATTAAATCATGCAAACGACTTTTAACAGATTTAATTCAATATCAATAGAATACGACTTAGGCATATTGTTTCAAAAACAATCAATCTATCGCATACAAAACATGCAAAAGAACATATATAAACAATTTATATCACTTTTTCTAAGCATGTTAATCCAAACTTAACCATACGAACGGGGCTCTGATACCACTGTTGGGTTTTACGGGTCCATGCGCAGCGGAATAAAGCATCAAATAACATAAAACCCAAGGAGCCTAGGATCCGTTCTATACAATTAAATTGAATCCTATGAGATAGATGTAACCAACCTTGAATGCTTTCCGTTCTTGAGCTATCGAACGATTCAATGATGTGATTTCAGATCACAAACTTCGTTCTTCAGATTGCTTGAACTCTAGGCCTTGATCGATGAACGAGCTAAGACCCTCTTTCGGTATCCACACCTTTGAATGAATCCAAGAACTCTTCTTGAAGATTGCTAGATCAAAAACCCTTGGAAGAATATTGAGAATATTGTGTTTTCTTTTTCTAAATTTCGGCTAGGCTATTAGGTTTGACAGACTCTCTTATTTATACTACATTAGTATCCATATTAGAGTCCTAATCAAATTAGGAAACAAGTCAGTCAAACCGCCTTGAGACCCATTGTGTCGCACGACCACACGGGGCATATTGCCTTGATGTGTCGCACGACCACACATGGTCAAGTAGGAGTTTCTCAATCATTCTTCCCTTGGTTTATAAAATTCATTCTAATTGTGTGTGACCCAATAGGATTATATTATGTTGGCAATGAGCTCGATCATATCGACCCTCATAAGACATAAGCGGACTCTAGCAAGCCATTATGTCTACCCAAATAATATAACGTAAGAGTTCACGTTTCCAATGGTACACTTCCATTTCTCCCTTTGTCTCACGATGTTATATTGAACACAAGTCATGGTCCTTTGTCAACTTGTCTTTGTTCAATGCTTTCTCGATTCTTGAGTATAATGATAATTCCAATCATATTGGGGTACGGCCATACACTTTCATCATTATCACTCATCGAGGGGCCCAAGCAAAACATCTCTCTTCCGAGGGACAAATTCCATCTTGACTTATCATCCTTCCCATCATGAATCTGATCATGCCAAAGATAGCCTTTATAGATATCGTGTTAAGATATCGTTTGACTAAAATTAAACATGACTTTCATCATATGTAAGGTCATGATAATCTCATGTATATGGACTAAATGAAGTAACCATATGAGATTTAATTATGACATTTGACCATGACATAAATCTCATACGGGTCAAGTCCAGTCACTTGTTCTCTAACAAGTACCCATAATTTCAATGTGCATCTCTATGCATATAATCATCGTATGATTATCCATTGACAATTATACTAATTATTCTCTTAATAATTAGGGACGGAGATTATTATAAACAAATATACAAAACATATAATAATCAAATGATAAACATCTCATATAATAATAAATAATGTCAACACATAAGTCTATCAATCATAGGCCTAGGGCATAACACTAACAATAAGAATGGTACTTCTGGAGACAAGGATCCATCGTCTTCCATCTATTGGCAGCTTGGTTAATTATTAGCTGAGAATCACCGAACACTTCTAGCTCATCAATATTCTGCTCGAGGGTAGCCTCAAGACCGGCTATGCAGGCTTCATACTCGGCTGCGTTGTTGGTAACTGAGAAGTTCAGTTTGATGGCGATAGGGGTGTGCATGTCATTCGGATCCACCAAAACCATCCCAATGCCATTACCTCTTTTATTTGTTGCACCATAGAAGAATAGCTGCCATCGGTTGCTGCTTTCTACCACAAATATTCCCTCATCAGGAAATTGAAGATCTGGCCCTCGGATTTCTGTACTGGGAGAGTCAGCCAACTGATCAGCCAAAGTCTGCCCCTTGATTGCCTTCGGGTCACATACTTGATATCGAACTCTGCTAGGAAGAAAGTCCATTTTGCGAGCCGGGTGGATATGTTGCCTCTGTCACTCTAAAATAAGTACTTTATCGGGTCCATTTTAGAGACCAGATGCACTGTATGAGACAGCATGCAATGTTTTAACTTTCCAACCACCCAAACCAAGGCTGCACACGTCTTCTCCAGAGCGGAATAATTCAACTCGCTCCCCTGGAGTTTACGGTTGACAAAATAGATGTCATTTTCTACCTTCGAGTCTTTCTTTTCCTGCGCTAGCATAACTCCAATAGTTGTATCTGTGACTGTCAAGTATAAAAGCAGAGGCTTGCTCCAATGCGGTGGGTAAAGGATGGGGGGATTAACAAGATAAGCTTTGATCTTTTCGAAAACTAATTGGCACTCTTCATTCCAAATCACCTCCTGGTTCTTTTTCAGCAGCTTGAATATCGGCTCACACATTGTGGTCAGCTGGTTGACAAACCGACTAATATATTGCAGGCGGCTTCATCTCGACGATTGCTTTTATCTTTCTCGGATCAACCTCGATACCACGTTCTGTGACCATGTACCCCAAGACCTTGCCACGGACAACCCCAAAGGTGCACTTTGCTGGATTCAATCTCATGGAATGCTCTCGTAGTTTGTTGAAGAACTTCCTCAGATCAATAAAGTGCAGCCCGTTTGACCTCTTCGAATGAATGATCATGTCGTCAACATACACCTCAATTTCCTTGTGGATCATATCATGGAAAATAGTGGTGACGACCCTTTGATAGGTAGCCCCAGCATTCTTCAACCCCAACGGCATCACCGTATAACAGTAAGTACCCCAAGGAGTAGTAAACGCTGTCTTTTCTTGATCTGCTTCAGCCATCTTGATCTGATTATACCCAACAAAACCATCAACAAAAGATTTGACTTCATAATTCACCGTCGCATCTACGAGCATGTCTATGTTTGGCAGAGGGAAGTCATCTTTGGGACTGGCTTTGTTGAGATCTCGGATGTCTACACAAACCCGCACCTTTCCATTTGGCTTAGTAACTGTCACAATATTTGCAAGCCAGGTCGGATATTCAATCACCTTAATGAAGCCCACCCGCAGGAGTTTCTCGATCTCCTCCTTAACTTGCAAAGACCATTCAGGCTTGATCCATCGCAACTTTTGCTTGATCGGCTTGGCATCTACATCTAGGGATATCCGGTGTTCCACAATGGATGTGTCCAACCCAGGCATATCTTTGTAGGACCAAGCAAAAACATCTACAAACTCTTTAAGCAGCTCAATCAGGGCATCACGCTCGGCTCCGGAGAAGAAGATACCAATCTGTGTCTCTTTGGGCTCCTCGGCTGTTCCCAGATTCACCGTGGTCAATATCTCATCGGTAGCTTGGGCCCGGATTTCCTTTCGGTCACAAACCTGCTTTGAATTATTATCTAAAAATTTCTCATCTATTGTGTCTGCATTATTTTCGATTGAATCTTGCTTAATTATTTTTAAGTCTTTATGCTCATTTTTAGTTAAGCGTTCAATCGTTAAATTTGCAATCAAGGGATACTTGGAAAGATCGATTATTTCATTAAGAGCAAACGGGAAAACAACATCAACAACACGATGATGGTCTTCAGTCATGAGGACATCAGACCTATCACTAGACTCGAACTCAATTACAAGAGACTCGGAAGACTGACTCAAGACATGAGGAGCAAATTTGGACACAGAAGGACTGGGACGAGGTTTCAGCCTAAGCTTCTCGATCATAGTCTCTTTGTTGGCAATGGGTCCTTTGAAGGAAGTCCAATTCTTCAAGGGCATCTCTGCAACTCTCACAAAAGTACGCGGGTCAACCACTGCCTCATCTTCGAATTCAATCACAGCCACAGTCTCATTATCAGAGGAGAAATCGATCAGGTCAGGCGGACCTCCAGTAACAACATTCTCCTTTACTGGCGCCTCTACTGCTTTAGATTCTGACAACTCCAGAGCTCCAAACAAGTTTGCTAGGTCACCGTCTACATCCACGGGAGCAGCACCGCGGATCTTTCCAATCATCGGCTCATCCATAGAAAGCTTCCCAAACTGATCAACCCAGTCAGGTCCCCAGAAGTGGTAACTGTGCTCATATGTAGCAACTGTGCCTGGTCCCATTGGCATGCTGACAAACATCCCGCAAAGGGGATCTTGGTTGGAGGTGAGACTTTTCATGACATCAACTCGCTCTTTCAATTGCTCCAATCTCATTTTTGGGCATGTAAACCTTTCGCCACCTTCCTCGACAAAGTAACTATTCAAAGATAAACTGTAGGGACGCATCTCCGGCTTCTTGTACTTCTTTCCTGCGGCCAGGGCCATTCGTGCCTTAAGAGCCTCAGCTTTATCATAGGCTTTGTCTTTCTCAGTTAATATGTATCCCAAACCTTCCTTGTTCTTACTGGGTTCCGGATATACGAGACTGGATCTTCCTTGCTGGCGTCTGCCTAACCCCAAACCAGGGACGTAGTTCATATTGCGCATCATTCTTAACACAGGAGGGATCCGATCAAAAGACGTTGTCAAATCAATAGTACACACCTGTCCCTTCGGGTGTTCCATTGTAAATCCACTAAGCATAAGATTGTCCTGATCCAGCTTGATTTCCATGACTGGAATTGTGCTGGAACTGGTTCCTCCCATCGTAACGCTGTCTCTGTATATGGTTGTTAGCACCCCATCTTGAACAAACTTAACGCACTGATTTAATGTAGAAGCTACCCCACCAATTTCAGGGATCCACGGCCTGCCCAACAGAGCTGAGAAAGTAATCGGGATGTCAATCACTTGAAATTCTACGACCATGTCTTTTCCACCAAAGGTCAAATTCAAAGCAGCCACACCCAAGACAACCCTAGAAGTAGAGTCATAAGCTTTAATGGTCTGATTGGAAGGCTTCAAACTTGTTGTATCAATATCTAGCATACTCATCATCTTAGAGGGTAGCACATTCATTGCTGACCCGTTGTCCACCAATACATGCGGAATCCGACGTCCTTCTAACGGCACAGTAATATGCAACGACTCATTATGCTTCGCTCCGTACGAAGGCAGATCAAGCTTCGTCAATATCTAGCATACTCATTATCTTAGAGGGTAGCACATTCATTGCTGACCCATTGTCCACCAATACATGCGGAATACAACGTCCTTCTAACGGCACAGTAATATGCAACGACTCATTATGCTTCGCTCCGTACGAAGGCAGATCAAGCTCCATGAAAGTGATAATATTCCCATACTGTGCGGTCCCAATTAACTGACAAGCTTCATCTGGAGTTGCGTTCACAGACACCCTAGTTTTAGACATAGCTTTTTCCAACTTAAGCTTATGGGGGTAAGACGAGGTAAGCAGCGACCACAAAGAAATGTCTGCCTGAGTTTTCTTTAATTGGGCCAAAATTGGATCATCTTCAAGTGACTCTTCTCCAGCCGATATGTACGGATTTTGCGGAACTTGAGGATTTGGAACTGCAATTCCCTTATCTTTTCCATACGGTCCAACACCATCTGTACCCATCATTCTGCCTGACCTGGTAAGCAAATTGACTTCCTTATCATCTTTATCCATAAAGTTTTTACTGGCTTCCTTAAGTTCAGCCAATGTCCATGGAGCCGAACGAGTACTGTAAGGCCAAGCTGCTTGCCTTATCTGATTTACTGGTAGAGGTGCCTCCAAACTAGTTGCCACCTTGAGCTCTTCCAAAGAGAGTGGAGAATCTTTCAAAACTACAGAAGAAATAACATTGATAACCTACTGCTCCTCATACTCATCATAATCTACAGAATTATTTAACTCACGCAAATCATCGAGGTACAAAACATAACAGAAATTGTCTTTCATTTCATCAACAAAACGGGTTACATCAGAAATGACTTCCTTGGACTTACAATCATCACTACAGTGTCACCTATAGACTTACCAAATTCTAACATGTTCACAAAATAGTCATGGCCAAAATCAATCAAATTCAAACCATTGCTCGGCAGAGGGTTCTTGATAATGTTCGGACGAGGAGATTTCTCAATCTTCTTTTCATCAACCAATCTTTGAATGATCTTCTTCAGAGTGACACAAGCGTTGGTCGTATGCCCAAGGTATTGGTGAAATCTGCAGTACTTGCTTGTATCAAGGTTGGGGTTAGGAATGGGAGGATTGTAGTTATCTAGCGGCTTAATCATTCCAGTCCTGATCAAACCATTAAAGACCTCCTCTGTAGACATACCCAGATCATCGAACCTTTGCTGTTGTTGAGGTTGGAACCTTCTGCCATTCTGTCCACTGCTATTTCTGCCTTGCAAGTTGTTGACACTATTATCTTTGATCCCCTCCTTCCCTTTTGGAGCCATTGAGGAAACTGGGTTAGCTGCTCGACAACGGAATCCACCACTTCCACTGCTACCACTAACATTGGTACTCGGGGTAAGGTTGAAAAGTCTATTCTCACTTCGGGCACCCATCCCGACCATTTCTCTCAAGTTAGGGTACCATCCTTTCCCAATAGCTTCACGCAACACTGGCTTCACACAAGACAAGAAAATGTCCTTTTGGTCTTGTAAAGGAATCGGCTCAGACAATTCATTTAGCTTGGCATTCCACCTTTTGTAAAATTCAGTGATCGATTCATCACTCTTTTGAATAGTACCAACCAAATCATCTCTAGTCGTGCGCCATTCAAGATTTCCCCTATACTTCCCAAGAAAGGTTTCGGTAATTTGGCTCCAAGTAGAACGACTCTCTTGCTTCAAGGTGAGGAACCATGTAAGTGCTGGGTCCTTAAGAGTAAGATGGAAATGCGAAGCCATGAATTCGGGAGTACAACCCATCGCTCTCATCATCATTACATAAGTATCAATATGAGTCTTCGGACATGCTGTACCATCAAATTCCATTTTAGGCATTTTGAATTTATGTGGGAGGGGTGTCACATGACCCGGATCAACTACCTTGAGACCACTGGACCCTACTATCAATTTGTCAATCTGTTGCTGCATTTGTTTCAACAACGCAGTCACCTCTGGAGTCATCCCGGGAAGCTAAGGAATAGTAGGAGCAATAGTCGAAGAGGGTACCGAAAAAGCAGACGGAACTTCTGGAACATGCCTAACAGGCAAAGTGGCTGGAGGAAGCCCGAAAGTACTAGGAACATTTATGCTGCTATCTAACAAACTCACCGAACTTGGCACCCTATTTCCATACAAATCATACCCTATTTCCATACAAATCATACCCATTAAACTGCCCCAAATTCGAACATTGGGCACATTGAGGACCAAGTTGAACTGACTGATACCCGAACTGGCTTTGAGATGAGACCCTGGCATTCACACAAGGAGCCGAGTAAGGGGTAGAACCATACAAATTCCGAGTAAGAGGGGAACATACCACAGGCTGGGAGAAACCACTTTGAAACTGAGACAAGTTATGAGAATACTGTGGGAATCCGTCCTGGCAAACTTGGCTACCCGACAAACGATACTGGCTACCCTGATGCTACGGAGCCTGGAAAGCACCATTCAAACCGGGTTATTGACGAAACTGTCCATACTGAAGACCATTCTGATAAACACTGTCCTGAGGCTGAGATTAACCCCCTTAAAACTGAAACCCATACTAACCCGGAGGCATTGAGGCATTAGGAGCTGGAGAAGAAGTTAAATCGAAGAAGTTCGGCGGCTGGCTACCACTCTTGCCGAATCCACCTTGAGCACCTTGACTTTGGATCTGAGAGATTGGAAGAGGAAACCTTCCTTGTACATTCACGGCCGTCTCCTGCGCTGACATGCGGACAGGGCGAGGAACGTAATTAAGGGGGGAGGCATGGCATGATAAGTGGGTTGAAGTGATGAGTGATGAACAGGTTGGAGCAAGGGAGAAGCAGATCCAATTCAGTGTTGCTGTCTTCAGTAATCTCTTCATAAGAACCGTCATCCCGCCGAAGCACCGCAATCCCACGGGCACGCATAGACTCAACAAAGCGGGCATGCGCTTCTTCCTCCCGAGCCTTAGCAGCCTGGGCAAGCAAATGAGACTCACGCTCTCGAGCTAGAGCAGCCTCCAAAATAGCTCTCATCTCCTCCATAGACATATCGTTCAGACCTGACTGACCCATAGAAGCAGAACCACCAACAGACTGGGTAGAGAAAATATCATCGCTTCCTGACATTTCTGAATCTGAATCAACCGAAACCCCAGAAAATTCTTGAACTGCCTCGACAATACGAACCAAACGGGCACCCGGGACGGAAGCACAAATCCAATTCGCCGTAACTGCAGGGTGAAATAGGGTTGATAAGGAGATGAAGAAAGAGACTCTTTAGAAGGTACGGGAGAGGGAGAAGAAAGGAAAGGACTCGCGCAAGCATCTTATTTATGTTCAAGTAGAAATTGATGTCTTTTAAGTCCTAAGAAAGGTTGGAAAAGGAAAAGCCTTTATTTTCGCATTCTAAAACCTCGGGGGAACCTAGAGACGCACCATTCAAATTATACCAAATGTTTTGTGTAGAAATTAATAATAGGTAATAACACCTAAACAAGACCTAAGCACAATATGAGACGGACGAGCAATCCAAATTTCTGGGGAAATTTGGGCAGCATGACGGGTATTCTTGAAGAATTTCAAAGAAAAATCCGACATGACCTCTCGTCGGTGCACGCTGACAATGCGGCATGATCTCTCGTTAGGACATGCCGTGGGAACGACATGTCCATACACGAAACCATGTTGCATTGGCAACATGCCCACACGTGCTAGGTTTTGGGATAGGTATGTATATCCTATTATAAACTTCGAAAACAGCTCATTTTAGTATAATTAAAAATGTTGTGTCCAAAAACCAACCATCGGGTAAGCTTTAAAAAATGTGGCTCCACCTATGATGCGCTAGGGGGATAGGATTGATTTTAGGCTCTCAAGCATAGGCGACATACATCACCATAATCGATGCCGTCCATCGCACCAAATGGGCTCTAGATCTAGTGCCGTAGTGTGAGGGTGACTATATTCCTTTATTTGCGAAAAAATAATTTTGAATCCATTTTTTTATTTTCTTTTATTTGAAAAGGGATAACAAATGGAAAATAACACACACACACGCACACAGATTAACAAGGTACAATAATCAACTTCACACTTGATCAAGGGACTGCCCTTAATCCAGAAACTGAACAACTGCACAGTGGCCAGTTCTGTCGCGTGACACAGGACAGCCCTGGCTAAGACTGTCGGACGATTTGGCTGGCCACTGAACCAGAACCTCAAGCAGGAAACAAGCACCTGCTTCCTCATGGCAAGGAACAAACACATAGCCCTCATACACAACAAACAATGAAGCAATACAAAGACATAAGATCTTAAAACAAATAAAATTCATATATCACACGGAGTCATTAACGATGCACACAAAAATGAACACATTGGATGTTTAAAAGAGAATGAAAGATTGACCCTCTTATTTTGAAAACACGTTTTCAAACATTCCCCAGCAGAGTCGCTACTGAATGTACGCTCGCCGAAATTTATAGTTAAATGGGAGTCGCCACGCCGTTTTTAATGGAAAACAATGAAAAACCAATTTGAAAAGAGAGAGATAGGGTTCAGGGGTCATGTTACGTGTTGGGAAGAATCGAGAATTCACCCAACATGCCTCGTAAACGAGTCTTTCAACAACAAACATCCAAAGTATTCATAGTGCGTGCAAACATGTAAGACGAGAAATGTGATAAATGAATTTTATTGATAAATGAGATAGATACAACTCGTGAGCCACTTGATACAAAGGGGGACGACATCCCAGATTACAGATCTAAGAACAAATTACAATTGGAAAGGGAGCTTTTGCAGAATGGAAAGATGTGTCGTGTGACACAGGATCTGCCTGGCTAGTTGTGTCGCGTGACACAGGATGCCCATCTGCAGAAACTTTACAAACTGAACACAGAATGAACTGAGGCCTATCCAGATCGAATTATAACATCAATTCAACTCAGAAAATACATGAATCAATAACTAATCAACCAAGGGGTGTAGATATGGGGTGATCCACACTCCCTTGATGATCAAGCCACAATTACACCTAGACCAACCCATGAACATGAAATAATGCCAAACAAATCAATTAAACAGAGAGATTGCGATTGTAACTCAACAATTAAGATAGATAGAGTCTAATTATCAAATCAAATGAATATAGATTGCATGAATTATGAAAAGAGCAAAATATATGAGAGAGAAGGAAGGGGTGAATTAATTACCCTTGGAGATCCACAAATTCTATACCAAGTTAGGTATAGAATTCTTCTAAACCAGCTTCAGGACCAGATTGAACTTGGAAGTATGGTGGATTGAGGATTTAGGTGGTGATGTGTGAGTTGGATTGAATTGAGGGAGAGAAGGAGAGAGTTGGGTATGAGAGAGAGAGGGTTGTGTGTGTTTTGCTATTTGTGTTACGCTGCTATTTGGGCAGAGTAACAGTAGGTCCAAGAGGGATCTAGAAATGAGAGGGGGAGGGTCTTATTTATAACCTGCTGTTGAGGGGCCAGTTGTGTCGCATGACCCACCGCTGTGACTTTTCGTGGCTCGTTGTGTCGCACGACTTAACGAGCCCGCAATCGTTTCTGGTGCCAACCAATTGGTTCTGGAACATTCCGAGCTAATTCCCTTTAGGTCCAAAACAAATAATTCCCTGTAGATCCTCTTGCATGGAAAAAAATACTTAAAAGTACTTCCTTCGCAAGAAACTTATAAAAAAGTTTTCAAAAGTCTCGGAATGAATCGGAAATTTACCAAAATGCCCCTAGTGCAATTTTATTATATTAAAAGGCACCTATAAAGGGTCGCAAATTGGATTGGGGTACTTACATGGACATGTTTTATTAGTATTAATCTCCCTTTGTTGAAATTCATTAAAAATGTTCCATCTTATGCCAAATTTTTCAATGAAATTAACTCCAGAGAATATAAGTATGAGAAAGATGATAAGTTAATCATGGGAGAAAGTTCTAGTGTCGTGGTATGACAAGACCTCTTACCTAAACAAAAGGATCCCACAAGTTTCACAATTTCTCTTAATTTGGGGGATTTCAGTAAGGTGAAGGCGATGTTGGATCATGGTACTAGCATTAATTTGTTGTCATAATCCATGTATTTGAAGTTATGATTATCTGAATTGAAACCCACTACAATGACCCTTCAATTAGCCGATCGCTCTATTAGACGAGCTTTGGGTATTGTGGAGGATGTGTTAGTAAAAGTAGGGACTTTGATCGTCCCTATTGACTTTGTTGTCCAAGAGATTGTTAATGGAGAGGGGAATTGTCGTGAATCACCCAATTTTCTTAGGCGCCCATTCATGGCCACAACCAATACCATCATAAATTTGGGGAATGGAAAATTATCAATGTCTGTGGCGGATGAGAGAGTAGAAATCCTGGTGGATGATATCATGTAAAAACCCATGGATGATGAAGACTCGTGTAAGTTTGTGGATGAGATTGATGATTGTGTGAAAGAACACATATGAAATGAGATTGGTAGTGGGAAGTTAGAGAGCATGTTGAGTGGCGGTGAGAATCCTAAAGATAGTGCAGACGTTTGTGCCATGGCTAGTAACAATAAAGCCGACGAACAATCTATTAGTTATGGCCCGTATCACCCCCTAGACCACTTTCA
The DNA here is from genome assembly GCA_022495995.1 of Adenophora triphylla var. japonica. Lineage (NCBI taxonomy): Eukaryota > Viridiplantae > Streptophyta > Magnoliopsida > Asterales > Campanulaceae > Adenophora > Adenophora triphylla. The sequence goes on from JAFEMH010001285.1 coordinate 454,859, forward strand.
CAAGAAGTTGGTTCCACCATTGAAATAATTATTTCCTTTAAAATCTAAATCTATTGGTTCATGCTCACAAATAGAGGAATGTTTTTCTATTGATATATCTGATTCTATCTTTGTTCATATATTTAATCAAGATAACTACTCTAAAATTTTTGTTTAGATAGGTGTTCCTGGGTGGAAGGGTTGAAATGTCGGGATATCCGCTTGGGATGTCTATCCCTGGTAAACATTGGGATTTCAAGTTGTGGCTGCGGGGCTCATACAGATGCACAGGATTGAATTCCAGGGGATATTGAGAGGTTTTAGGATCTGAGGGAGCGGGCCCATAGGTATGCTGCTGATATTGAGTTTGCGGAGCGGGGCCGGAAAACAGATTGTGCTGAGGTTGGGAAATCAGAGCTGTTTGTTTGACTGAGGCTCGAATGGAGCTTTGAGCGGGAGTTGCCTTGCATTGCTAGGTTTCCTTGGCTTTGTGAAGGAGGGACCTGCTGATAGCTTTGGGAAACCGGGGAAACAAGCATTTCTTCGCCTTCTATGAGGACAAAGGTTTCATCGGGTTGGGGAACCGCAACAACTCCGCGATGGTGCATGACATATTCGATCCAAGCCTGCTGCTCTTCTTGGCGTTTCTCGAGAGCCTTAAAAGCTTGCCAAACTTTTTCCATTGTTTGGAAGTTTCCCGGGGGCGGGGTTCCGTTTCCCTCACTGTTATCTGTTGATCCTGCCATGGGGGAATAGCAGACTGTTCGGACCGCTGAACTGGAAGGGCTGTCAGACCTTGTGACCTCAATACTGAAAAGACGGCTCTCGGGTACTCTCAACCACTCTCGGTTCGCTGGAGAGGGTGACAGGTAAGGTTTAGACATGGGAAGGCTTTTTTTTAGATAAGGGGGGAAGCTCATGTGACATGCAGTTTCCGTTATTTATTTATGATTATTTTTTGTTGTTTTAATTTACTTAAAACGTGTTTTCTCAGAATCCTAAGTTGGTTGGAAAAGATTGCTCTTCTTTTTCGCAACTATGCTAGATCCTGGGTGAGTGGAGACCAACTCTGCGGCTATAAGCCCCTCGTTTTGCACCTGTATTTCGACATTCTGGGGTGGACAGCCCCGGGCGAGGGTCCTATAGGGCAAGCGGTTTCCACCGGCCTAAAAGAAATATCGAACCTAAGGACCGAGCCTGTCATGTTCGTTTTAATGCGTCAGCCATGTGAATAGTGAGCCGAGCCGGCACCTGAGTCAAGATCTGGTCGAGAGTTCGGCATGACCTCTCTTTACATTGCTTGCGCAAGGGATCTGTGATGTTAGGCGTTGGTTAGGTCATATTGTCATGGCTGACGTATTAAAGGCTTGATGATATGGTGTCATGTGGGCATGGATGTATATTCGGGACGGAGTATCGTCTGGGTGTAGCTTCGGAAATCAAGATCGGGTCAAGATTTTAGCATGACCTTTCATCGGCTTGCTTGTGCAAGGGATCTTGAGTTCCGAGCTTTGACTCAGAAAATGGCCGGCATGGGATATGTATCCAGGCTTTATGACACGGACTGGGTAAAAACCAACCGAGTTTGGACAAAGTGTGATGCAAGCGTGCAGGGTTGACACTGGCTAGGATGGAATGTTTGGGATGATCCCGTGCACGCTCAAAAGGAATAGGAACACCAATCAAGCTCCAAGTGCGCGTAGCGTGCGATGTACCGAGGCAGCAGTTCTAGTAGTGTGCGGTCTCTAAAATTCTTTTTCTGAGGAAAACAAAAAGTTTTTGCAGAATTTTTTATATGTACACAGATGTATTATGATGCATTTTTTTTGTATTTTTTTGTAAATAAAAAGTAAAGCACATGCACACACACACAACAGTTAAAGAAAGGGGTAAAATGAAAGTTTGACCCTCATCATCGTTTTAAAAATCTTTTATTTTTGTTTAAATGTTTTTAAAACAAAATATCCCCAGTGGAGTTGCTAACTGAAATTACCCGGATCCGGCTCGCGCGCGGGTCCTAGTATCTCGCATCGTTGGTCGAGGAGGTGTCTCGCTGCGTTTTTGTTTGTAGAATCGCCACGCCGTTTTGATTTAGCCCAAAACATTGAAAAAAGGCTTAGTTTAAAAACTGTTGTTGTGTGATGAGATTTTTGAGTTCGGAGGTCAGATTACTCCTCGAAAAGGGCATAGTAAAGCGCACCCGAGCCGCCTCGTAAAAATGAGTCTTTCGGTACCCCTTTTTCTTTAAAAGTTGTGTGTGTGTGTATGTGCTTTTTTAAAAATGCATGTTGTATATAATGTCTACATTGTACGCTATGTATTGAAATGTATTGAAATAGTAATGGAAGGAAGCCTTACCAATGTTGGTTCGTGTCTGTCTTCCGCTTGGGAATAGTGTTTGAGTGTTGGATAGTGTTTCGGGACGGACCGGGATGGCATCGGGACGTGCCGGTGTCTGCGAACAGAGCTTCGGCGTGCCTCGAGATTGTCAAGTGTGTACTCGGGTAGAGTTTCGGCGTGCGTTGGGATCGTTGACTGGACTCAGGGAGGGTCCGGCATGCATCGGGATCGTCGGTTGTGCTCGGAATGGGCCGGGATGCCTCGGGATGGCTCGGAATGCCTCGAGATGGACCGGCAAGGCTTCGGGATGGACCGTCAGGGCTTCGGGATGCTTCGGGAGTGCCTCGGGGCAGCTCGGGAGCATCTCAGGAGTGCTTGGCAGGGCTTCGGAGTACCACGAGGGGCCTCAAAATGCCCCGGAGGGAACCGAAAGGGACCGGGATTGCCCCGAAGGGTCTTAGAAGGAGGCCTGAAGGCTGGGGGAGAGAGAGAAGAAAGGAGGTGTGTGAAAATGAGAGGGGGAGCCCTCTATTATAGGGGTCTGAAAATGGCAAAGTGTGTCGCGCTATATATTTTGCCATTACCACTATTTTGGTTTTCCTGGATTTAAGGGAATATCGTGGACTTTAAGAGGATTTTGTAATAATTATGTCTGGGGTCAAAGTGTGTCGCACTACACAAGCCACCATTTCCATATTTTCCAAAATTCCTAAAAAGTCCTTTTGTACTTTTTTATCCCAGAAAGGCCCCCCTATTGGTTTGGTTGGTGGTTTTTGGGTTTTTTGAAGGCTATGGGTGTTCGAGATCACGTTTGTGTGAGTCTATGGTTTTTCCCGTGTGTCAGATGGGGAGCAATCTAGATTGGGGTACTTACAGACTAGCGGCTGAAAAGACTTGAAAGGACAGTAGGGGTGTCAGACGCGCCGATTAAAACAGATTGATTCAGCCGCAGTTCGTTGTCGGTTAAGCGTTTGATAACCGGTTGAACTGGAGTGACCGGTTGAGAGTACCCGCTTGAAGGCTTGACCGGCTACGGCTTGTGATCGGTTGAAAGGATTATGATCGGTCAAGAATATATAATCGGTTGACATTTGTAACCGATTGAGTGGATGACCGGTTGAGAGAGTGTCGTCGATTAAGGTTTAGGAGACATGGTAGGTTGAGGGTAAAATTGGGATATTACCTTTTGATCAGTTGAGCTTACACAAATAGCAAAGTTAGCATAGTTTATCCACGTATATCAATCATGCCTAGTTCACCTCTAAGGAATTCAAAACGTTTAGTGTCTAAGGGTTTTGTAAGTATATCAGCTAACTGATAATCAGTATGAACTTTTAAAAGAACAACATTACCCTTTTCAACATGATCCTTGAGAAAGTGGTATTTGATGTCTATGTGCTTTGTCTTGGAATGCATCACAGGATTGTTGGAGACTAAAATAGTTGAGGATTTGTCACAATAGATTGGAAACACTTCAGTTGGAATTTCATATTCCACCAGTTGTTGCTTCATCCTGTGAATTTGGGAGCAGCAACTTCCAGCAGTTATGTACTCAGCCTCAGTTGTAGAAGTGGAAATTGAAGCTTGTTTTTTGCAAGACCAGGAAACCAATCGGTGACCTAGAAATTGACAAGTTCCACTAGTACTTTTCCTTGTGACCCTACAAACTGCAAAATCAGCATCTTAATAGCCAATTAATGTAAAATATGAATTTATAGGGTACCATAAACCTAAGTGAACAGTTCCCACAAGATATCTTATGATTCTTTTAATAGCTTGAAGGTGGGATTCTTTAGAATTAGCTTGAAACCTAGAACATACACATATGAAAAACATGATATCTGGTCTACTAGTAGTCATGTAAAGTAGAGATCTTATCATACCTCGGTAGAGTGTCATATCTACTTTTTTACTAGACTCATATTTGTCAAGATGTACATTAGTAGCCATTGGAGTGGTTTGAGGATGAGTAGAGTCAAGACCAAATTTCTTGATAAGATCGTTTGTATATTTGGATTGATGATGGAGATTCCTTCTTGAGTTTGTTTGACTTGAAGTCCATGGAAGAAGGTTAATTCTCCCATCATGCTCATATCGAACTTGCTTTGCATAAATTTCTCAAATCTCATACATAAGTTTTCGTTAGTAGACCCAAATATAATATTATCTACATATATTTGAACTAACAATGAATGACCATTATGCTTAGCAATAAATAAGGTTGTATCAATTTAACCTCTTTCGAACTTCTCACTAATTAGAAATTTTGAGAGGGTTTCATACCATGCTTTTGGTGCTTGCTTGAGGTCGTACAAAACTTTGTTTAATCTATAGACATGATTAGTTTTCTTGGAGTTTTCAAACCCGGGAGGTTGATCAACATATTCAAGCATTGTCCATTGAGGAAAGAACTGTTTACATCCATTTGATATAACTTAAATTCTTTATAAGCAACATAGGCAAGGAACAACCTAATGGCTTCTAGTCTATCAACAGGGGCAAAAGTCTCATCATAATCAATTCCTTCTTTTTGTTTGTACCCTTTAGCTACAAGTCTTGCTTTGTTTCTAGTTATTTTTACATAATTATTCAATTTATTTCTAAAGACCCATTTTGTTCCTATCACGGTCTGATCATTTGGATGAGGAACTAATTCCCATACTTTGTATCGGTCGAAATGATTGAGTTCTTCTTGCATAGCTTCTACCCAGCTGGGATCATTGAGTGCTTCTTCTGTCTTCGTTGGTTCTATATTTGAGACCATTGCAGAGTAAAATAAACTATGTTGATCTACCATATTTCTATTTTGGCCTCTAATCATTTTCGGACCAAAGACATCATCAATCACATTTTCAATGGGGTGTCCTATATCTGGTCTCACTTCCCTTGGAATGTCTTGCCTGACCGATTCTTGCCTTAAGGTTTCTAGTGGAAGAGTAGAACCGGTTGAGGGAGGTATGACCAATTGAGGTGAGGATCAGTTAGGAGCTAGTGAGTTGGACATATGATCAGTTTCAGGTTGAGGTGAAGGAAATGGTATGTGAATATTAGAAATTGGTTCAGGTTCAGGTGATGTAAGAGAAACATCGGTAGAGGGGATAGTTGGTAAGAAATCAATTAAGGGATTTTGGGAATTAGAATCTCTTCTAACTGATTGAGGGAAAAATGAATCATCAACTAGGGCTCTATCAGTTACACCACTAGGAATTCCCGTATTCTGAGCTGGAGGAAGATTTGCATTGTTACTGGAGTTTTGATTGGAGTTAGAGTTGCTAGATTCACATGTCTCAAAAACACCAGAATCATTAGTACTATTTGGAGCCTTGTAAGACTCTAGAAAATCAAATTCATCGAATGTAACATGAACAAATTCAACAATTTTCAACAGATGTTTATTGAATATTCTGAAAGCCTTATTATGTTTGTCATAACCAACAAAGATAGCTTCATCGGATTTTTCATCAAATTTACCTCGATATTCTTTACCGTTGTAAAGAACATAACATTTGTAACTGAATATTTTGAAGAAACCAATGTTGGGAATTCTGCCACGCCAAAGCTCGTAAGGGGTCTTGTTGTGAAACTTGTTGACCAATGACCAGTTCTGAGTGAAGCATGTTGTGTTGATAGCTTCATCCCAAAAGTACTTGGGTAGCCTTGCTTCAGATATCATTGTTTTGCCAGCCTCTATCAAGGTTCTGTTCTTCTCAACAACACCATTTTGTTGTGATGTTCAAGCAGCTGAGAAGTTGTGATCAATTTCGTGATCATCTCAGTACTGAGCAATGCCATTGTTCTTGAACTCCGTTCCATTGTCGGGTCTCATACTAATGATGTCACTTTTGTTTTGGTTTTGAAGTAGATGGAAAAGCTTGGTGGCAGTTGTTGTGGGGCCAAACAGATCCATATGTAGCAGTTTGGAGGCACTTAGATACGGACATGCAGGGCTTGCTTTGGAATGATGTCTTATGTTTCTTTCCTAGTTGGCATGCTCTGCATTTCCTTCCATGATTAGCAGACACTTGAGGTAAGCTGGTTACCAAATTTGCATTGGCAAGCATGGATACGTATTTGAACTTCAAGTGATTGAGTCTCTTATGCCATAGCCATGAGTTCTCACTGATGTTCTTAGCAACAAAACAAACTTTAGTAACATTAGAATTAGCATTTAGATTTATAGCATATATGTTACCTTTTTTTGTCCAGTGAGAAGGGTTTCTCCGGTAGCAATGTTTTTCACATAACAGTTGGAAGAAGTAAATACACATTGCATACCTTTATCACAAAATTGTGATATGGAGAAAAGGTTATATTTAAGATCATCCACTAAAGATACCTTCTGCATAGTAACTCTGCCTCTTATGATGGATCCACGACCTACAATTTTACCCTTAGCATTGTCACCAAAGACAACTGGAGGACCTGATGCTTCTTCAATATCTGTAAGGAGGTCTGCACGGCCAGTCATATGCCTTGACCATCCACTATCCAAGATCCAAATGTCCTCACTTGCATCGGTTGAGCCCATAAAGGATACCTGAAATAAAAAATTAAGCTTATGGTCTCTCTTATTCTTTTTGGTCAAAAGAGTTATTTCCTCTTTGTCAGCCATACCTGGCCACCACTTGAGCTTTGAGGCTCAGTGGGTCCAGATAGGTGCTTCAAGAGGCATTCATAAGCCCTATGACCGAAATCTACACAGTTTACACAATTAATCAAAATAGACTATGAGGAGGTAGGTGATTTGATGTCCAAATTGATTAATGCTTCAGAAGATCTTGAAGTTTGAGCATGAACAAAAACTTTGGGCACAAAGGTGCTTGTTCTTCCTTTGCTGGTAGGTTGCATGTGCTTGGAAATACCTTTACCGATTGGAGCAACCTTACCGGTTAGGACAACTTTAGCGGTGATATTTGTCTGACAGGTTGCTGTCTCATGACCGGTTACAGATGTTTTACCGGTTGAGGTTTCCGAAACTGCATCATGACCAGCAATGTGAATACCAGCTTTGCTGTCACAATCACTAAATGGGATATAGGGTCCTAGCTTAGGATCAGCTACCTTAGTCCACTTAGACTTGTTCTTGTCAACCTTCTTGACCTTGATTTGTTCCTTCACTTTTGGGTAAGTAAGAGGAACAACACCAAAAGTATGAGTAGTACTTTTCTTCAGCAGACCAGATGGACTATCATCAAACTTTTCCATTAAGTTCTCGATGTGATTTAATAAATGGCTTGTCATTACAGTCATTGTTTCTGGAGTTGAATCCTAAACCAGATTGGCCATTATAAGACATTTGGTCTTGTAGTATTGTTTCAACTGCAGCCTTTGATTTAGAATAAAAATCAATAGTCTTGATGAGAGAATTGTTCCTTGAAGCTAAATCAGAAATTTGACTAATACATATATTAAGTCTGTTTTTGAGATCTTGATTTTCTTCTCTCAACTGGACAGACTCAAGCTTGTTATCTTTTAAAACTTTTATTTCTGATTTAAGTGAGTCATTTTCAGTTGAGATCCTTTTGAAATCAACGACCATAACTTTGTGAACATAATTTAGTTTTTCAAAATCAGAAAACATTTCATTCATCATCTCTGCCATATCAGACTTGGAAAGGTTAGGCATAGGATCAATGGTTGATTGAAAGGTTGAGGATGATGTCTCAAAGTTGAGATCAAAATTAGGTAAGGAGGATGTCGATTGAGAACTTATGTCGACTAAGGTCTTCTGGAATTGGATCGTTCGAGGTTCAAACACAGGTTAGGATTTGTATGTTATCGGTTGGGCTTGTGTCTGATAGGTCGGTTGCATCAATGGCTTGAGAGTTGGAGGGGTTTTGCTTTGACCATAGAGAGCTCCTCCTATACTCTGGATTTTAAAGTTGTAGCGATTCTCAGGCCTAGGTATAGGTTCATCATAATATGACAAGGGATATCTCATGGGTGTGGTAGTGTCATTGTATGTACTTAAATGTTAAATGGAATTCCTATAGATGGGTGACTGTAAGGGAGTGGGTCCAGTTTCTGTTCCATCAAGGGCCACAAAACTAACATCACCTTCTTCATCTGAGTCAGCATTCTCATCATGTGAATCAGTTTCAAACCGAACTGGCATAGCCTTTTCTGTTCCTTTTTCGGCTACTAGGCTCTTGGATCTAGGATTTTTCCTGAATGGTTTCTTCCTAAGAAATTCATACTTAGGTTGAGGGAATTTTGAAGCAAAGTGGCCATGTTTCCTACAGTTGTAGCAAACGAACTCACCTTGGGCATTTTTAAACTAGGAAGAACCTAAGAAAATCTCAGTTTGAGCTGTCAGAGAAAGATTTTTGAATTATTTTTGAACTCCACCAAACCTGTTGAGGTCTTCCTCATATAGAAATAAAGTGGAAACAATATTCTGAATGTGAGTCTTATCTAAGTCTCTGCATTCTTTTAGAATAGCTACCTTAACATGCCATAGGTCTCCAAGAGAATCAAGGAAACGCATGTTAAGATCTTTCATAATGTATATTCTACCTAAAGATGCGGTACACATATCTTATCCTCTTCGGTCCATTCTTCACGAGTCTTGGGAACAATAGTTTCATAAACTTCAAACTCTTGTTTCGACGATCTATTGGCAAGATCCATGAGAGGAGTTTTAGGGAGCTCTTGGCATTGTATTGACTTTGATTAGTATGATTGGATCATCTCTAACAACAGTCATTAATCTGTCATCAATTGAATCCATGTACCGCATAATTCTGTTTTTTCATACTGAAAATTCATTTTCATTTAACATGGGTATTGTTTCCATGTTCCATGATTGCATGAGTTTTCCCGCCATTGGAATCGGCAATTCAAGCTGTTAAGATTGGAAAAATATTTTTCAAAAATTAAAAGCTCTGATACCAATTGTTAGGCCCAATTGGTAGGAAAATAGGGTAGAGTGGATGAATAGCCTGATAAAAATTCTTTTGAAAACCTTTTGAAAATAGCCAAGTAACTTATCAAAATCTAAACTGTTGTTAACCGGTTACGCAGCGGATAGTTTATTACCGATTTACTCACTCAAATCGGTTAGGTAAAAATGAGTTTCAAAGTAAGTTAAAATATCATGCAAAACGTATTCCAGTAAGTAAGGCAAAACAAGACAGTAAGAATTTAAAGGTTGTAACCGGTGATAGAGCTCAACCGGTTACAAGATAAGATGAAATTAGCAAACACACAAGCAAAGGGACACAGTTATTTGGAGAGGTTCACAGTGTTAACTAATTGCTACGTCCTCTACCAAGTTTGGTCAAAACATGGATTTGTGAAAATGTGCACTATTAATTTTCACTAGTCTATTACAAGTTGCAATCCTTAGCCTACAAGGAAGATTGAAGGCTACCTAAAGTAAAGTGATAACTAATGAATCGTGATACAAGTTTGACCAAGCGTTTTCAAGAGATGTGTTCACAAGTTGAACCGATTTTCTTGGGTGTGTAGAATGATCAATCAATGTGTTCGTGACATAGTCTTATTAGGGAACACTTACAAGAATTGATTGAGTGTGCACATTGTTTATCCTAATAAATGGTCTAGTGAATACAAGGACTTAATGTCTTGAACTTGAATGCTTGAAGGATTTCAGCACTTGCAGTTCTTAACAATTCTACTCTCAAAGACTTCAATGCATCAACCCTCTTCAATGCTCTTAGGAAGGTATTTATAGTTGTCTTCAAATTGAGTTATTGTCTTTGAAGGGGTTGAAGGGATGACATGGACTGACAAGCATTAAATGAAAATATCTTATTCATTAAATGCTTGAGATATTGAAGTACAACCATGCTTGAATTATCCACATGGTAAAGATGTTGTTGTGAGTACTGGTTACTTAAACATTACTTATATTAGTTACTGACAAGGCAGGATCATGGTCTTCAAGGTAACTGCTCTACCAACTTTACCTAAGTAGGTGAGAGTAATCAATGAAAGGTTAACTGATGGAGGCTTATTGAGGAAGCTTGACCGACTTCTGATGGAATGCATAACCGGTTGACAGTCTGACCAGTTGAGGATAATCAATTAAAGTCATGACAGGTCAAGATAGTCAACCGGTTATGACCTTTGGCAGGTTGAACAAGTTAACAAATTCTCCTTTGAAATAAGTCAAGGTCTTTGGTCATCTTTGAGAAAATAAAAGTATAAAAACATTGGCACTAGCACCAAGATGATTCTAAGGATAGATAGAAAATTCTAATTAGTCTAGTTAAAATTAGGGGTGCTCAATAACGATTTTTTGATTGGGATTAAGCAATTTCTAAGCTATACATATATTTGATTAACACAATCCGTGAAAATTTCTCATAATCTGGTTAAATCTCTTCTTCAAATTATTTTGTTAATCTTTGTATTTCAATTCATGCTCTTAGTAGTTAATAAACAAAACAACTCAAAACCCCCCTTGGTTACTTTTACATTAGTTAAATCAACTTGTTTGCCAACTGTAAGTACTCCAATCCAGACCGCTCTCCATTTGAGCATGCGGGAAGGACATCGAGGGTTCACTTATCCATAATCACAAAGTCCCGTGACTTCCCAAGTATTTAATTGACCAAACAAAGCAAGGAAGGACCTTTTATACATTAAAAACATCAGAAGGACCTTGCATGAATAACAAAAGTAAAAAAATACTGACTTTACACCTTGGTCCGCATGGACCACCTTGCAAATGAAGGGTCTACCGGACGGACCTCTTTGCCATTTCTAGAGGCTATAAATACATGCCTCTTGCTCCTTCATTTGGGACAAGAAAAAAAATCTGAGAATAGTGAGCATTAGGGGACACTATGCCTAAGTGAGAGCAGAATTTTCTCCTTCTTAATAAACTTAAACAAATCAAACACTTTCCCAACAAAATAAACCCTAGGAAGATAGAAAAGAACCAATATTGGTGAGATTTCCATTCAAACCCTAATAACACTTTAATCTTTCATTTTCAAGTCTTTTAATCTATTATAAATCATTGTTGTTGAATCTACCATTCATAATGTAGTCTTTATTTGTTTTGTATAATGTAGACCCATATCATCTAAATTATCCTACAAGATCTTCCATGCACAATTAATGTGCTTAATAATAGAGGTCTAATGGGGATAGTGGTTTGTTTATATTTCATGAATTGTTTTTCCATTACTTACTTTCAAATGTATTTACTTCCTAAGATCATCTTTTGATTCATTTTTCTTTTAAGTTACTATGATACAAGTAACCCTAATCTACAAGAATGAACTCATCACTCATGTTAAAGATATGGTTTTAGGGATTATGGTTACAATGTTGATGTAACTTCATTTCATTCATTTTCTTCCTAAAATGTGGCCAAAGTTCAAGTCTAAAATATCTCTCATTCCTGTACTTGAGGCAAATAATCTCCATTGTTGTTTATCAAGAAAAGCTCAAAACCACCATTGTTGTACTATCTTAGGATTTTGAGATGACAACCCTAATATTTGACCTTTCCCTCTTTTTTGGCTTTATGATCAATCTTCTGGATAATCCAGAAGCTGTCACCTTTCTTTCTTAAGTCTAATCAAAGTAACATAAAAAATTAAATGAGATACAAAAAAATAGTTTACTACACATTATAATTCGTACGAACCTCCTGTAAAAGGATACTAATCCGTACGTATCAGTCTGCAGGCTGTAATATTTGTCTAGTTTTTTCCTGTTTCAGATTTATTTTAAACCCCCTTTTTATCAAAGCAAACAGTTTTCTCTAAAACTGCACAATATTCCCTTTTCTTTTAATCTACAAAGTCATTTGATTTTAAAACACACAAACACACACACAATTTTCAAAAAAGGTTAGAAAGTCTCATAGATATGAGGTGCTTCGGGTGAGTACAAAAATCTCTTCCCGAGGCATAACATGACCTCCGTACTCAAGATCTTACATTAAAAAGCCTTTTGTCATTGTTTTGGGCTCACAAAACGGCGTGGCGACTCTCTTTTTAAAGAAATTCATCCATCCAATCTTTCAAACATTTTCACCCTTCAAAAAAAGGAACGAATTTCGACGCGCTCGGGCGTCTCCGGATCGGGTAATTTCAATTGGCGACTCTGCTGGGGACTTTCTTGTTTTTAAACTTATTTTAAAAGTCTTTAAAACATTGTACGGGTCAAACTTTCATTTACCCCTTTTTCGACCATTGTGTTTGTGTGTTACTCTTATTTGCTTCCTTGCTTCTTCAAAAAATTCTTTCGCTCTTATCTTATTCATGAAATGTTTTGTACATCCTTTTTATTCATAAAAATGTTTGTGCACATAATAATGTCTTTAAGACACATTTTGCAAATTTCTATTTTTGACTCAAAAACTGCACACTACGTGCACCCTTGCCATGTACACTTACACACTACAACCCTGAGCCCGGGATGGTCTCAGATGCAGCTCGAAGGTGTTCATATGGCTCTCTTGTGCGAATGGGATCATTCTAAACAACCCATCCTCGCAAGTGTCGGCCTTGCACTATTTTCATCACACTTTGTCTGAGACTTGGTTGGTTTTTGGCCCAGTCCGTGTCATAAATCCTAAATGTATATTCCATATTGATCATCTCCTGAGTCAAAACATAAAAGTTAAGGTCCCTTGCGAAAGCAAGCTCGGTAGGGTCATCTGTGGACCTGATCTTGACTTCTAGTGTTGACTTAGATGTTGACGTATATTGGATATATGTCAACGCTCAAATGTGACACCATGTCATCAAGCATTTAATGCGCAACCCATGACAAATACGACCTAGTCAAATCTGAAAGTCAAAGATCCCTTGCTAAAGCAAGACAAAGAAAGGTCATGCCAACTTTGACCTGATCATGACTTAAAGATATTGGCTTCAATCGCAATTCGCATGGAATATGCATTGAAACTCATATGATAGGCTTGGTCCTTAAGGTCGTTCCGCGTTTTGGTCGGTGGAACCCGCTTGCCCTATAGGACATTCTCTCAGTTGCGAAAAAAAAGAGCAGTCTTTTCCAACCATTTAGGATTATGAGTAGACGTGTTTTAAGTAAACTTGAACTGTTAATAAAATTACAACTGCATGATCCAATCTCCATTCTCGACCTTTCATGGTCCGATCTTTAATCTCGACCTTTCACGGTCCAATCTTTAATCTCAACCTTTCACGGTCCAATCTTTAATTCCGACCTTTCATGGTCCAATCTTTAATCCCGACCTTTCATGATCAAATCTTTAATCCCGAACTTTCACGGTCCAATCTTTAATCTCGACCTTTCACGATCCAACCTTTAATTCCGACCTTTCACGGTCCAATCTTTAATCCCAAACTTTCACGGTCCAATATTTAATCCCGACCTTTCACGGTCAAATCTTTAATCCCGACTGAATGGAATAAATGTGACGGGCTAGGCCCAACGAGTAAGCCCAATTATCTACCTACTATTGCCACCACATTCTCTGTGGGCTAGGCCCAATTATTACTAGGCCCATGGCCCAACAGCATAATCAGTTGACTAAGCTCTTTGTCCGACCTACGAGGTCCCGACTTAGCATGGTCCGACACACGATCCGGATCTCAGTTCGGGCATGATCCAATCCCCTCCATCAGTCAGGTTGACCTAGACCCAACTGTGAATGTGGTGCCCAAGATCGCGGCTCCTTTTTCTTGTTTTGAACCGCTTTCTCGTGTAAGGGGTCATCGCCTCACATCGGTTTGAAGACATCCGGTTTAAATTGAAAAACGGAGTCGCAACGCCATTTTGATTTCCTCCAAACTTTGAAAAAAAGGATTTGGGTCCGGAGGTTAAGTTACCCCTTGGGAAGAATGTTTGACGTTCACCCAAGGAGCCTTGCCGAAGCAAGTCTTCCAAGATTCGACTTTCTTGCTTGCCTTTGGGATTTCGTGTGTGGGATGTGTTTTGATAAAGGGGGGAATGTGCCAAGTGGTCTTCTGGACGTATAAACCATGAGTTGGTTATCGCTAGGGATTCCTTGGATTTTGATATGTTCGGGACTTTGATCTCGTTCTCATCTTGGACTTACGATCATCATTATGAGACCTTGAGTAACATGTGATCGATATAGGGACGCCTCTTTTATAGTCCAAGAGTGAGACTCTTTAGAAAGAAAGGACCTTTGCCCATCAATCCTACATCTTGAGACGATTTAAGCTTGATAGGGACATTTGTGCTCGTCTCAAGTGATGATCGGAGATGTAGGGGCTCAAGTTCATCCTTTTCTAAAGGAATATCCGACTATGGCATCTTTATGTGGAGGAAATGACGTAAAGATAGGACATTTACACCATTACACCCCAAGAGATGCTTCAAGTACTAAAGGGACTAAGGGGAGGGGTATAAAGATTGAATCTTTATACTCATCCTATGCCTTTTTTTGCCTTAAGAAGGTCACTAGGCAATTCTTGGAGAGTGATCCAACCATGAAGGACATGGGGAAATGCATTTGAAAAGTAAAGGTGACATTTTTATGGAAGTAAGTGTAAGGAACACTATGAAAACTAGATTATGAACATAAAGGGAAGACCTTTGAGGCTTTCCTATGTCCTTTAAGAACCATTTAGGTGGACAATCCTTGGAAGCAAGGTCTATGGGGAGTGGGAAATGACATAAGGATCATAAAGATGACATTTTTAATGTAAAGATGACATTTTTGTATAGTAAAGATGACATTTTCACATCATCATGTGAGAGATCCACCCTAGAACAAGCCATTTATGGTCTTATTGTTCTTCCTTGGGATGGATCCTCCATGAATCCTATGTGATAGGGGAATGGGGGGTATTATGATCTACATGGATAAAGACTTGATTTTTATAGCAATAAATCAAATATCAAGCAAGTAAATAGCAATATAAATAGCAAGGAGCAATATAACAAGTATGACAAGTATATTTTAAAGAGAAAAGGAGGAGAGGTTACCAATGGTGGTGTTCCTCTATCTCCCTTGAAGGTTTTCTAAGGAAGGATCAACTTTGGAGGGATTTTGGAGAGGAGGGAGGTGATTTTGAGTGGTTTCAGCCTTCTGGAATTTCATGTTTTGAATTTGGCAGAGTAACAGTGCTCAAAATTGTATGTCAAAATGGGTAGAGGAGGCCTCTATTTATAGGCAGATTTGTGCTTCCTAATGAAGCCGTGCGGCTGTAACCTTTGGCTAATGAAGCCGTGCGGTCTTATCCATTAGTGACTCAGCTTATTTCTAGAACCATGCATGGTGGCATTCTAGAATCTCTTTTCCAGCGAGGGACTACATGGAATTTTAATTCCTAACAAGTCCTTCACCCCTTGGAAGGTTTGGGAAAGTTCCCAAATTGCCCCTGAACTTTAGGAAAGTTCAGGGAATTGCCGGGAAACTTAACCGGAAGGCATGAGCCAGATTTGGGTACTTACAGAAGCCCCTAGGCAACGTCACTTGCAGGGCGAGTGGGGTTGTCGATAAAAAAGGATCCAATCTGGCGAACTGCCGAGACGGATTGGGTGACCAAGGTGGTCGAGTGGCTGAACATTTGGAAGGCTACCTACGTATCCCGGAGGAATCAAGCCAGATCGTAGTTCGGAAAAGATTTGCTGGGAAAAGGGGTGTCATATGTGACGAATTGGCTGAACCTAAAGTAGGCTACCTACGTATCCCGGAGGAATCAAGCCAGGTCGTAGTTCGGGAAAGGTCCACTGGGAATGGCGAAGAGAAACTGGTCCCTTGCTAGGAAGATGGAAGGAAAGTGACCTAGGAGGTCAAGTGGCTGATCCTACTGAGGATATGCAAGATGAAGGAAGTGACCAATGTGGTCGGATATCTGGGCCTTTATGAGGGGCTACTTCACCACTGAGGAGTGATGAAAGACAAAGGGGCGACCAATGTGGTCGGATGTATGGACCTTTATGAAAGGCTCATGCACCACTGAGGAGTGATGAATGAAAAGGGTGACCGATGTGGTCGGATGGATGGACCTTTATGAAAGGCTACCTATGTATCCCGGAGGAATCAAGCCTTGGTCGTAGTTCAAGTCTCACTAGATAGTTATGAACGATGTCTAGGATCCTTGAGGTTTTGACGATTAATGGAGGAGTCACATGATTGACAATTAATGGAGGTTGTCACCTGATTTGACAATTAATGGAGGTTGTCACCTGAAGAAACTAAAGCTTACGTCGCTATCGAGGAGATAGAGGTAGCCAAAGTTGGAAAAACTTGAGCGTACTTCACTATCTATGAGATAGAGGTAGCTAAAGTTGGAAAAACTTGAGCGTACTTCACTATCTATGAGATAGAGGTAGCTAAAGTTGGAAAAACTTGAGCGTACTTCACTATCTATGAGATAGAGGTAGCTAAAGTATAGAGAAACTGAAGCGTACTTCACTATCTATGGGATAGAGGTAGCTAAAGTTTGAGTTTTGACAATTCAGAGGATGTCACCTAGCGTTATTTCGTTATAATGGAAGTAACGGAGGCGTCTCGAGAGGAAAGTTTATTCTCCTTAGAGATAACGAATATCCTTGGGAAATAGCGTTACTCTGGTTAAGAGATAACGGGAATTGTATACCTAAGTGGAAAGTCCAGGGGCAAAAGTATAAATTCAGCTCAGAGCGAATGAGGCCGCCCAGCATGAGGTGGAGAAAAAGAAGCTGTACGGCTTTGAATCTATTTTCACCAGGTTATTTAAACAGAATTTGAAACGGGCAAACAGACATTGCTGCTTGTTTCTTTCGAGGAAGAGGGAGAGAGGAGAGAGAGAAAATTTCAAAATTCTTCAATTCTCTTGCTTCTTTGGCTTAAGATGGATCTGGAGGGGAACATTGTGCCTAGGCAAGCACGAAGGACCTTGTCAGAAGCTGCTAGGAGGAGGAGGAGGGAGCTCGTTCGAACCGAGCAGAAGTATGACTTCAACACGCCTCCGTCCGAGCTCTATCCCGGTAGGAGGGAGCACAAATCTATGAAACCTCAATCTATTGGGGTAAGCATTCTTGATTTGCTTGATTTTGTCAATTTTGATTGAAATTTTGATTGATCTAGGGATTGACCCAATTTTTAGGAATTTTTCAAATTTTCCTATGATTTGTTGTTGATGATTTTGGGAATTTGATGATTAACCTATGAGGCTAAGGACATAAATGAACATGCATGCGCAATTTATTTGAAAACAATATGAGAATGACCCATTTTTTTCGAAAATAAAGTAGTAAAAATAATGTCTAAAATGTGACGGAGTCCTTGCATGTGCTAGAACTAGGTCAATTTCTGATCATGGATGGGAAAACAAGATTTGGACGATGAAAAGGATTCATGCATGCCATTTTTTTTGAAAAATTTAATGCTTATGTGCAAAGAATTTTGTGAAAATTGAACTTTTGTACTTAGGAGAGCAATGTGCTCGACATGACATGTTTCAAATGATGAAAGACACGTTTTCTAGGCAAAGGATGCTAGAAATCTCTTATGAATGCTTTTCTTTGAAAATATGTGCACTTTTGAATATATGCATGCTTTTGAGATGAGATGAAGGACTGACACATTTTTTGTTGTGTTTTCCTACAGGAGAACAAGTCGAGGGGACCTTCTGAGGTGGCTGTGAAGTTGTGGGATAGGATGCCCAACTTCGAGAGGGATGGGGTGAACCCCAAGCAGCTGGTGATGGCGATCGGCCTTGATCTTTTCATTGATGCTATCAGTAGAGGTATCCATGTGACCTCTAAGAGCAAGGGGCTAGTCCAGGCCCTCTCGGAGTTCTGGTGGGACACCACTCACAGCTTTCATCTTAGCTGGGGGAGATTACGGTGACTCCGGCCAATTTTACTGCTATCACTGGCTTGCAGTTCACTAGGAAGCCTGTGACCTGGAGAGATCACATCACCGCAGAAGAGTTCAGGGCTCTGGTAGGTTTTGACCTCCGTCCTAAGGGGCTTGGGATGGAGACGAGGTATGTCGAGGTGGCGATTCTGGAGTGTATGCAGGGGTTTGCCGCTAATGAGGTGACTGCCCACCAACTTACGAGAGTTTTCTTGTGGTTGATGATGTCAGTCACCATTTTTGCTAATTCTGGGACGCTGGCTATGCTTTACATGCTTGACTCTTTGGAGAATTTGGATGAGGTTGGGGCGATCTATTGGGGTGAGGCTGGATTGGCTGAGCTTTATTTCTCTTTGGATCTGTACAGCCGGAACAAGGCTGCTTCTATGGACTGTTTTTCTTTTGCTTTGGAGGTACTCTCACTTTCTTTTCTCTCTTTTACTTTTCTGTCTTGAGACTTTTATGAGAGAAATGACCCTTTTGTTTTGAACATGCAGGTCTGGTTTTGTGAGGTGATTGGGTTCTTTCCTTGGAACCAATAGAGCGTTTCGAAGATTTTCCCGGCCATGATTCGCTGGAGGGGAGAGGCTAGAGACAAGTTCATCGAGAAGACCCGGATCACTTTTGATTACAAGATAGTGAGACCGGTCATCAACAGGGACGGTCACAAGGGAGTGGATTTCTATCCTTGGGGGAGGTACCCGAAGATTTTACTAGGGGATGCCTTGGAGGCGACTAGGCAGAGGAGGTGGCTGACAGGGCTGACATGTGATGTTATTTACTTGGGGGATCGCTTCTCCAGGCAGCATGGCCATGTCCCTCCTTTGGATGCTATCACTCCTCATGACCCTCCACCGCTTATGCTGCAGCCCAGGAACTGGTCAGGGGATGAGATAGCGAGGTATCAGGCCGGTGTGGTGGCTGAGGAGTATTTTGACTTTGCTACCTCGTATGCCACCTTTGTGGATCAGCGGTTGAGGACGCCGCAGAAGCTAGTGAAGATGGCTGTCACTCAGGGGTACGGGGAAGCAGAGCCGACTGATCTGCCTATGCCTCCTGCTCATCTCTCCTATGTGGTAAGTGGGGTACCAAGGAGGTTCATGGTGCCTATTCCTGACTCGAGGGAGCCCCAGTATACCCTGCCACCTGACAGCACTGTAAGTATATCTAGGTTCCTTCTCTTTTCGGATTTCTTTGCTTTCTGCGATTTTGGA
This sequence comes from Adenophora triphylla var. japonica, assembly GCA_022495995.1. Lineage (NCBI taxonomy): Eukaryota > Viridiplantae > Streptophyta > Magnoliopsida > Asterales > Campanulaceae > Adenophora > Adenophora triphylla. The sequence goes on from JAFEMH010001285.1 coordinate 474,179, forward strand.
TTTTTCTCTATATTTTCTGAGTTTTTCTTATCTTTTCTCGCAGGTTCCAGCTCGTACCTATGATGGTTTGGTATGGCAGAACAGAGGCTGGAAGGCTGTGTGCCGGTCTCTTCTGAAGAAGCTGCCGTCCGCTTCTAGGGCTGGGGTAAACGTGCAGGAGCCCGTGCGCAAGAGAAGGCATGTTGGGAGCACAGCCTCTACCTCGTCAGCCTCGGAGTATCAGACCTCCTCTACCAGCGCTATGCCTCGGGGACAGGGGCCCAACACGAGCATTCTGGAGCAGCTGGCGGAGTATGAGCACGTGAATGTCAATCTATCTGACGTGAGTGATGATGAGGACTTGATGAGGGATCCTAGCTTCTACGAGCTAAGCAGTGACGACGAAGAGTCGGAAGCTTAGGGTTCCTTAGGTTGACCTAGGAAGAGAGAAAACAAACAATGAACAATTTATGCACAATTTGTTTATTTTTCATTTTATTTGGGCGCCAAGGAGGCGAAGACAATGTATTACTCTTTTATTTGCTTTTCTTATTTATGCTTTATGTTTTTGCATATTACTTGAGCCTCGGGACAACTTTTTTGCTTGGAAATGGGGCTGAAACTGGGCCAAAATGGTTTGTGATGATATATGATTGTATGAATGGTGTTTGGACATGTTTTTATACAGGTTTTGTTGAGAAAGTGGGGTGAGAATTCCACTTGGACAGCGGCTTTAATTTGGCTGCTGCAAATTTTTTTTTTGCAGAGGCAAAAGACGCCGTCCGGCCAGGTCCTGAGCAAATGCAGCCGTGCGGCTGGAAGTTTTGTCTGAACTGGTTTTTTTCAAATAAAATCAAGGGATGGCCTTTTTATTTCATTTTCATCCTAAACTTGTCCCAACTGATCCTAGAGCATATTTTTGACCAAGAATCATCAACTTTGATCACTTGCCATGGAGAAACCCGTCAGATTGCAAAAGGGGAAAAGAGACCGTTTTCTGTCCGATCTTCAATATTGGATGAGACACAACTTTCAATCTAACTAGGGGTTGTTCGATACCACCTTCAAGATCAAATCTTTATGGCATTTGAAGGATCTCCCGCCCGATTGGGACCTTTTGAGGGCAGCAGCGAGGTTTTGGGACATCCGGAGACACGTTTACTGCTTTTCTTACAATGAACTCGTCCCAAACTTCGAAGACTTCCGGGCATTGATTGGGGGTCCGGAAATTGAGGCCGTTTCGATTCCTCTGACCAGAGACATGCCGGTGGCGGTAAAGTTTTCATCTTTTCTGCAAATTTCTCTGGAAGAGGTCGAGGGGATGATGGTAGCCCCTGATAGGATTGACCTTTCTGATATCCCGGGCAGGTTTGGGTCTCCAGATACGGCTATGAACCTGGTGGCTATGGATGCCTTTATCCTCTGAACACTGTCGAGTCCATAGGGGTCTGTCATGGGGGCCTTTTGGACATGGTCAGAGACTGCAGGGCTGGGAAAGACATTGCCCCGCTGGTTTTGGGTGAGACTCTGCATGGCATTGACAGGATGGCAGGGGAGATCATTTTATGAGGTCTGGGAGCCCAGCAGTGCTGACTTTATGGTTACAGGAGAGGCTTGGGGCTTTACCGGGGGCTTCGCCTACTCAGTGCCCTTGGGTGATTTCTCAGAGGGGTGCACCTAGGCAACAGGACCAGGGTAGCTGGGAGCTGATGATGGCTAGGTTGTCCACCTCAGACATTCACTGGTGGGTGCCTCATTGGAGGTTGTAGACCCGGAGGACGTTTCAGGAGTCCTATGTAGTGAGGGTTCCAGGGCTGTCTCTGTAATCTTTCTACATCCCCTGCTTAGTGTCCAGGCAGTTTGGGATCTTACAGAAGCCTCTCGATGATTGGAAGGACATCAGTACCGTGGAGGTAGTGCCTTTTGACATGAGGGATCCAGCCATCTTCTCATTTTTCTCGAGGGCTTGGACCTACGCTGCTTTCCCACCCAGGGCCATTCTCAAGAGTAGGAAGAGTACCATACTGACCACGGCCTACTTGGACTGGTACGAGAAGGAGATGGGGGCGACTCAGGTCATTTTGGGAGAGAGACGTCAGGCTTTATTGGGGGCTGACTGTGACTCAAGCAGGACTCTGAGGGAGACTGAGGCCAGGGCTAGTTCCCATAACCAGTCGGGTGACCTTATCAGGGATATGGAAGCTCGATATGAGAGGTTATCGGAGGTCGCTCCCCTTACTGAGGCTCAGAGGGAGGAGATACGTGCTCGTGCCAGGGTTGAAAAGGCACTTATTGACACGGGTTTGGTGGAGGCTCCAGTGAGTATACCAAAAATTGGGATGAGGGAGACCTACATCATAGAGAAGAAGAGGAAGAACACTCGATGAGGTCGAGGTAAAGGGAAGAAGAACAAGGAAGACTCAGTGAATGACGACTGATAGGTCTATTCCTAGAATTCCCTTATTGCCATTTTGCAAACACAATAGATTATTAGGTCTTTTATTGTATTTTAGATCTTTGTAGCAGGTTAGCAGAGTCAAGAGTAGACCGTGCTTGAACTCATCAAGGAGTTTTTAACTTGTAATTAACAAAGATATTTATCTTAGAATTTATAAGACACATATTTCATGAAAACTTAGATGTCTTATTTATTGTTTAGACCGAATCATTTCTGGCGGCCTACATTCCCCTTTTACAAGAAAGACTAAGGGGGCTCAGGTCTTCGTAGTTCATTCTGGTGAACTATCGGGATTTTTTGTTTTTGGTTTTTTTGGTTTTTTTTTTATGTGCAGCACTGTCTTTTGCCTAAACCACCCTTTTTTGGGTTTTCATCCTAGCTGGGCATTACTCTTTTTGCACTAAATTTTTTTTCTCTTTTTTCTTTTTTTTTTTTTTTTTATGTGCGACCCTGTCTTTTGCCTAGACCGCCCTTTTTGGGGTTTTCAGCCTAGCTGGGCATTACTCTTTTTGCACTAATTTTTTTTTCTTCTTCTTTTTTTTTATATTTTTTTATTAGACATAATACCTGCGGAGCTTATCACCGTTGACTGGGTGGACAAATGGATTGTCGTCCAGGTTCGCAAGCTTCATTTCTCCTCCCAATAGTATCTTCTGCACCACATACGGGCCAATCCAAACGGGTTCCCACTTTCCCAAGGGGTTGTCTCTGGTGGGGGGGCTTCACTTTCAGCACTAGGTCACCTTCTTTGATGTTCCTGGCTTTGACTTTTTTGTCGAATGTCCTGGCCATGCGCCTCTGGTAGGCTCGGGTATGCTCCATGGCTTTTAGCCTTCTTTCATCAAGTAGGGCCAATTCATCGTGCCGGCTGCACAGCCACTCTACTTCATTAACACTGTTTTCCAGGGGGACCCTTAGTGATGGGATTTCCAACTCTACTGGCAACACTGCTTCCATCCCGTAAGTTAGGGCAAAGGGAGTTTCTCCCGTGGCTGTTCTGACAGACGTTCTGTGGCCCTAGAGTGCCAGATGCAGCTTCTCAGGCCAGTCACGACCACGGGTGGCCATTTTCCGGATAATCCGCTCGAGCGTCTTATTGGCAGCTTCTACGGCCCCATTGGTCTGAGGTCTGTACGGGGATGATTTGTGGCAAGTGATTCTGAATTTTGACAACAATCTATCGCAGTCCCCCTTCAAAGTGTGACCCATTATCTGAAATGACCTCATTGGGCACGCCATATCTGCACATGATGTTTTCTTTGACAAACTAGGCCACTTTTTTGGAAGTGAGGACCTTGTAGGACTTGGCCTCTACCCACTTTGTGAAGTAGTCGACCGCCACTAGCACAAATTCATGCCCATTGTTTCCTGTCGGGGCTATCTTCCCTATCACGTCAATACCCCAAGTTGCAAACGGCCAAGGAGTTGTCATGCAGTACAAGTCATGAGTCGGAAGATGATTGAGGTTGGCAAACCGTTGGCATTTGTCGCATGCCCAGACATGCTGGACACAGTCTGTTTCCATGGAAATCCAGTAGTAGCCCATTCTGAGGATCACTTGCATCAATGCTTTGGCATTCATATGAGGACCACAGGGACCATTGTGGACTTCGGTCATTAACTCTCTGGCCCTTTCTTGGGTGACACACAGGAGGAGTGGTCCTTGGTACCATTTCTTGTACAGATCGCCCCCTAGGATGACATAGTGGGAGGCCAGTCATTTCAGGGCTTGCAAGCTCTTGGATTTGATGCCTTCCCTTGGTCTACCTTCTTCATCTCTGAAAGCTCATTCCCCATCCTTGAGGAACTGGTAAATCTGACTGTACCAGGGTTCTTTGCGGGCTCGGGTCCCAAGTCTATTTCACAACAGAAAGTCGGGCTTCTCTTCTACCCACTCTGAATGGTTTTATGGCCTTTCCCTCGGGGATCTCTACCAATGAGGCTAGAGTAGCTAAGGCATCTGCGAATCTGTTCTTGTCCCTTGGCAGGTAATGGAAGGTTACTTCTCTGAACTGCTCAGTCAACTCTTCCATGTAGGCATGCTCTGAAGGTTAGGATCCACAGTCTTCCACTTGTTGGAGACCTGGTTGATGATCAGGGCTGAGTCTCTATAGACCTCGAGCTCCTTGACATTCCTTTCTAAGGCAGCTTCTAAACCAGCAATGCAAGCTTCATACTCGGCAACATTGTTCATGGAAGGGAAGTTCAACTTGATGGTTATTGGTGTGTGATCATCTTTCGGATCGACCAGTAGCATTCCTATGGCATATCCCATTGGTCCTCCTCGGCTATCTTGATCTGGTTGTAACCAGCAAAGCCATCAACGAAGGATTTGACTTCGAAATTAGCAGTGGCGTCCACCAGAATGTCTATGTTCGGCAAGGGGTAGTTGTCTTTGGGGCTGGCCTTGTTCAGATCCTGAAAATCTACACAACAGCGTACCTTCCCATTGGCCTTAGTCACAGTCACAATGTTGGATAACCATGTCGAATATTCGATGACCCTAATGAATCCTACCCGCAGTAGCTTCTCAATCTCTTCTTTGACCTGTAGAGACCACTCTGGCTTGATTTTTCTCGCCGCTTTATCGGCTTGGCATCCGGTGCTAGAGGGATTCTCGTGCTCCACAATCGAACTATCTAGCCCTAAGCATATCCTTATATGACCATGCAAACACATCCATGTATTCTCTCGAGCGCATTGACCATTCCCATTCAACCCCCTGGAAGAAGTTCCCAATCTGTGTCTCTTTAGGTTCCTCGACAGTACCCATGTTAACACTTGTCAAAACCTCCTCGGCAGCTTGGGCCCAGTTTTCCTCTTTGTCTGTAACCTGCTTAAAGATTTCTTTAATTTATTGTTCATTTAGTGTGTTTGCATCTTGTTCAAATGATTCATTATTAACTGTTGTTAAGTTATTAGTTAATTTATCATTTGTTAAGTTGGCAATAAGGGGATACTCAGAAAGATCTATCATTTCATTCAAAGCAAAAGGAAAGATGACATTGGCTACATGTTCATAATCTTCAGGCGTGAGGCCTTCAGATGACTCGGAGGACTAGAATTCAAATACTCCTGGCTCAAGGGTATGGAAAACAGGGTGTTTGACATGACTGGACCGAGAGGGACGGGGGACCAATCCAAGCTCCGTGATCATTTGTTGTCGGCTGGCTATCGGCCCTGAGAATGTCTCCCAATTCTTTAAAGGCATCTCTGACTTAGTCACCAAAGTGCGGGGATCAAAAGGTTCTTCACCATCGTCTCCAATCATGGCAACTATCTCGTCATCTGAGCTGAAGTCGATCAAGTCAGGAATCTGCACCTCTTCATCAAACAGCTTCTGCAAACCTGACTCGCTGTCTTCACTACTGGCAGCTTCTATCTGGCTGATCTTTGGAAGAGCTAACTCGAATGCGGAGAAATCCATTACCCCTGATGGGAAAAGTGTTGAATCCTTGAAACGGTCTGGGTTTCCTTTGAAGGCATACTTGTTCTGAACAGTAGTAGTAGCCCCAGGAATGTCCGGCAAGTCGAGGAACATTCTCCGAACAGGATTTGCTGGTTTTTCCCAAACTTTCTCAAGGTTTTCCAAAAGGACTTTTCTCAAGGAGATCTGACTATCACTTTCATCATATTGGGTCCCACCTCTTGTGAAGTACTGGGCCAGAGACAAGTTGTAAGGATGGAGACAGATCCCATCATTTCGTTTTTCCTGAACTGTTCCTTTAGCTCTTTTGTCATCATGAGAATTCAGTTTGTATCCCAAGCCGTGTCGGGTGGTCTGTTCTTTTACATCAATGACAGCATTGCGACCCTGAAGTCTTTTACCCAATCCAAGCCTCAGAAGATAACCCAACTTTCTCATCATTCGCATGGCAGGAGGTATTCTGTCAGAGGTAGCGCTGAGGTCGGTGCAACACACTTGCGCTTTGGAGGAGGCTACAGAGAATCCGGTCAAGGCAAACCCTTCATCATCATGTTTGATCTCCAGTATCGAGATACCTCCTGTGCTGGTTCCTTCCACGGTGACACTGTCTCCATAAATAGTAGTAATAGTCCCATCACTTGACTGGAATTTGACGCATTGGTGCAAAGTAGAGGCTACCCCATTTATCTGGTGAATCCAAGGTCGTCCCAGCAAAGCGGTAAATGAAATGGGAATGTCGATCACTTGGAAGTCCACATCCATGGCCTTTTTTCCAAACCACAACTTGAGAGTAGCAATCCCCAAAACGGATCGTGCAGTGGAATCATAGTCCTTAATAGTCTGACCGGAAGGTTTCAAATCAGTGGGCTTGAAATCCAACAAATCCATCATTTTCCTGGCAGGACATTTATTGCAGACCCTCCGTCAACTAATACCTTGGTAATCGGCGTTCCTCCAACTGGACTATGATGTAAAGGGGTTCGTTATGACTAGCCCCATATTTTGGCAGATCCAGGTCAGTGAAGGTGATGATATTTCCATAGTGGATATTTCCAATCATCTGGACGACCTCATCTGGGGTGACATCTATGGGCACCATGGTCTTGGCCAAACTTTCTTCTAGCTTCAGTTTGTGAGGGTATGAGGAGGTTAATAGGGACCACAGGGAGATATTGGCTTGAGTACACTTCAACTGAGTCAACACCGGGTCCTCCTTTTCGGGGTCTGGCTTTTCTGCTTCTGGCATGTAAGGTCTTTTGTCTGTCTTTGGCTCGGAGACGGCATTTCTTTTGTCACCCTTAGGCTGCTCCACACTCATCTGTCCAGACCAAGTCATCACATAGACATTAGACTTTTCCGAGTCATCAGTCCTACCGGAGGATTCCTTCAGCTCTTTCAATGTTAGAGGCGGGCTTTTGCTGGCGTATGGCCAGCTCTGCTGATTAATTTGATTAACAGCACTACCAGAGGCATAGACAGCTTCCCGAATTTGATCCCAGGTCACTGGCTTTCTGGCCCTTTCTGAATTCTGACTTCCTCATTGGCTTAGCAACTGACTCATTTCAGTTTCACCTTCCTCACTCAAGGCCTTGACAGTTTCATTCAAGCTTTTCAGGGTCAACATGCAACAGGAATTATCGTTCCCAGGGTTTGGAGGTTTGCTAATGGCTTCCTCACCTGGACATAGCAACTTTTTCAACAGAGCGGGGTCACATTCCTCATCACTGTCAAACATATCCCTTCTTTCTCTCGGGGTCAACCTTCTAACGGCATCTTTGACATTGGCCAAACACTACCTGAAGTGGGAGATTCCATCATCGACAAGGATTTCTGCAAGGTCAAACCTCATGGCAGGTTCCTGTTCTTTACTCACGGGAGGGTTTTCTGGGCTTTTTGGCTTCTGGGCTAATCACTCTTCCACTGTTCCTTCCGGCATTTCGACTATGTCTTCCTCAGTCTCACTACAGTAACTCCTGTGAGAATTCTCATCTTGACTCTGATGACCAATGAGGGCAAAAGCAGGTCAGGATACTTGGCGCCATATAAGGGGTATTCTGGATTCTTCCCCTGACTTGGGGATTACCAAGAAGACATCACTGTCGTCGTAAGATAGGAAGGGGACCGGGGTCGCTTCAAACTTTAAGACCCTTTCTAGAGCTTCCATACATTCTTCTTCGGACAAAGTCTCAGGGGTGACACTTAACACTGCAATGGAGTCTACTCTTCCCGATGGAGGTTTAGCCTCAATGACGCTTACGTGTTCTAGATCGGTGGGTGGAGCCCACTTCCCTCTTTCAGCTAAAGCTTCGATCAAGTTTCTCCATTCACCAACCAAGTCTTTGTAAGGAGTGTTGAATTCTAGGATGTGAAATCCGTAACCAACCTCATTTGAGCTTGCATCCATTTTCTCTTCCGAGCCCTTGCAAAGGTGACAGACAAAATTTGAGGTGATACAGTCCCCCCTTCCAGGTCTGTGATTTTCTACCCTATCTTGTCCTTCGAGTTTCATTTCCATTGGCTCCATGTTCATTCCTTCTACTGAACTGTCATCATCACTGTAAATCCATCCATTCCTATTCTCATTTTCGACTGACTCTTCGCTATCACTGCCTGGGAGATAGGCAAATTCACAGGCGTTGATGAAGTTGAAAAGGTCAGGTTGATACTGGAGTTCCGGGATAAGAAAATTTGGTTCATGCTGAGGAGAGGGAGCGAGTCTCATGGGATAATGCAGAGACTGAGTAACTGGGATAGCCGTGGCATTTGCTCTCAGTTGGTAGGGAACAAAGCTGGGTCTTATCTGAGGAGGCGAGGGCATTGGAACCCTGTTGGCCTGGGATGTTAGAAAGGACTGAAAAGGGGTAGTCCTTGGTAAGGGATAATATGTGGATGGAGGAGGGCATTGGTTATAGGCTGGGGGAGCTGAGATTGCTACTTCTGGCGTCTCATTTTCTACCATAACCAGGGAATCGTTGGACTCAACCACTATTTGAACCCCATGAAGACGGAGTGCATCGATAAGCATGGCTTGCTGTTCCTCATGGACCTTACGACTGTTTTCCAAGGCTAAGGCTAGCTCTTCTTCCCTAGTCATCGGGTTACCCAAACCACTTCTGTTTCCTGTCAAATCTGTCATTCTGACCCTCTGGACTGACAAAACTGAGGATTCTGGCGAGCTATCTGAGAATTCTGCGCTGACAAGCCGCTGACCCGGTATTCTCACCCACTTCTTTCTCGCTGTAGGAAAGGGATAGGCAATGTTTAGACTCTGGGGTAGGTGTTTAGGCTGAAGGCTCAAGCAATATGCAAATTAAGAATCTTTCAGTTTACTTAAAACGGTGTCTTTTATTAATTTCTATTTGATTGGAAAAGGGGTTGCCCTTCTTTTTCGCAACTACTCTAGAGACTGGATCAGTGGGTTCCGTCACTACGTCTATATGCCCCTCGTATTCCACCTTTATTTCGACCTCCCAGGGTGGACAACCCCGGGCGAGGGTCCTATAGGGCACGCGGATCCCACCGACCGAGAGAGAAGAACGCTCCTAATGGGTCTAGTGGGTCATAGGAACTTTTAACTCACGCGCGATGCAGATTATAGTCAAGGCAATGCCGGGAAAGTCTCGTCTTTCAGCCTTAACGAAATTCGGCAGAGTTTAGCTTGCGCGATTGACGTTTTGACTTTTTGGCATTGTCCAAGAAGATAATAGGCATGGGTCAGACATTAAAAGCCGGATGACACAGTGTCACATTGAACTTTGTTGCATACGCTGTGCGAGTCAAAGTCCAAGTCAATGTCGGGTCAAGATCTTGCCAATTTTTCCTTGTCAGAATTTCGGCAGAGCTCCGCTTGTGCGAAAGATATTTTGATTTTTGGCACGGACTCGGGCTTCACTCTTACGTATCCTGTGCGGGTCAAAGTCAAAGTCAATGCCGGAGTCAAGATTCTGCCAATTTTTCCTTGGCGGAATTTCGGCAGAGCTTTGCTTGCGCGAAGGATCCTGACTTCCATCATGGGCTAAGGTTTGACCTTTACGGGGGTATGCAACTGGGCTATATGACATGGTCTAGACCAAAAACCAACCAAAAGTCACGGTTTTAAAATGTGTGGCACCTGATCGCGCATTGGTCGACACCGGCCGCCATGGGAGTTTGGGATGATTTCGTGCGCGCCGGGAGCATCGTGAATACCGGGTCCGTGATCGCACCAACAACCACCCCGGTTAAAGGGACGTGCGTGCAAAGTGTACAGGATATATAAGGTGTGCGTAGTGTGCGGCCTCCTAAAAATATTCCTTTTTGAGTTAAAACATAAATTTTCAGAAATGTGTTTTAAAGGAATGACTTTTCGGGACGGGGGAAATGCAGCAAGTAAGCACGTAAATTTTCTGGAGCCCGGTCAGTCTTGGAACTGAATAGCCCCAAGCTGCCTAAGCTGCCAGATTAGCCTCAGATTTTGTCCTGGTGGAATTGCCAATGAAGCCGCCCGGCTAGGATCCAAGGAGAATCAAGCCGTACGGCTGCATCAATCAATTTTCCAGGTTCCTTTTTTTTTCATTTGCAGGTTGTTCCCCCGAACGTTTTGACACCAATTCAGGTCCAGAAAGCTTCCTGTTCAGTATCCAGAATGTGCACAATCCCAAGAACCAACAATGCATGCAAAAAAGCAAGGAAAGGAAAGCAAGCCCGAGAATCGGATCCGCGGCGGAAGGCTAATCCACTCAAAAAAGCTTTTTTTTTTCAAATGGATACCGGTACATGGCATTGTTAGACCATAGTTTAGTTTATCCCAGACTCGTGTTAGGAGGCGATAACGGGAAGTTTAATGGTCTCCACCTATATACCGAGTATCATTTTATTTATTTTTTTAAAAAAATGAAAGCCTTTTTTGGTTTAGTCCCCAGCGGAGTCGCCAAACTGTGAATGTGGTGCCCAAGATCGCGGCTCCTTTTTCTTGTTTTGAACCGCTTTCTCATGTAAGGTGTCACCGCCTCATATCGGTTTGAAGACATTCGGTTTAAATTGAAAAACGGAGTCGCCACGCCATTTTGATTTCCTCAAAACTTTGAAAAAAAGGATTTGGATCCGGAGGTTAAGTTACCCCATGGGAAGAACGTTTGGCATTCACCCAAGGAGCCTTGCCGAAGCAAGTCTTCCAAGATCCGACTTTCGTGTGTGGGATGTGTTTTGATAAAGGGGGGAATGTGCCAAGTGGTCTTCCGGACGTATAAACCATGAGTTGGTTATCGCTCGGGATTCCTTGGATTTTGATATGTTCGGGACTTTGATCCCGTGCTCATCTTGGACTTACGATCATCATTATGAGACCTTGAGTAACATGTGATCGATATAGGGACGCCTCTTTTATAGTCCAAGAGTGAGACTCTTTAGAAAGGAAGGACCTTTGCCCATCAATCCTATATCTTGAGACGATTTAAGCTTGATAGGGACATTTGTGCTCGTCTCAAGTGATGATCGAAGATGTAGGGGCTCAAGTTCATCCTTTTCTAAAGGAATATCCGACTATGGCATCTTTATGTGGAGGAAATGATGTAAAGATAGGACCTTTACACCATTACACCCCAAGAGATGCTTCAAGTACCAAAGGGACTAAGGGGAGGGGTATAAAGATTGGATCTTTATACTCATCCTATGCCTTTTTGTGCCTTAAGAAGGTCACTAGGCAATCCTTGGAGAGTGATCCAACCATGAAGGACATGGGAAAATGCATTTGAAAAGTAAAGATGACATTTTTAATATAAATATGACATTTTTATGGAAGTAAGTGTAAGGAACACTATGAAAACTAGATTATGAACATAAAGGGAAGACCTTTGAGGCTTTTCTATGTCCTTTAAGAACCATTTAGGTGGACAATCCTTGTAAGCAAGGTCTATGGGGAGTGGGAAATGACATAAGGATCATAAAGATGACATTTTTAATGTAAAGATTACATTTTTGTATAGTAAAGATGACATTTTCACATCATCATGTGAGAGATCCACCCTAGAACAAGCCATTTATGGTCTTATTGTTCATCCTTGGGATGGATCCTCCATGAATCCTATGTGATAGGGGAATGGGGGGTATTATGATCTACATGGATAAAGACTTGATTTTTATAGCAATAAATCAAATATCAAGCAAGTAAATAGCAATATAAATAACAAGGATCAATATAACAAGTATGACAAGTATATTTTAAAGAGAAAAGGAGGAGAGGTTACCAATGGTGGTGTTCCTCTATCTCCCTTGAAGGTTTCCTAAGGAAGGATCAACTTTGGAGGGATTTTGGAGAGGAGGGAGGTGATTTTGAGTGGTTTCAGCCTTCTGGAATTTCGTGTTTTGAATTTGGCAGAGTAACAGTGCTCAAAATTGTATGTCAAAATGGGTAGAGGAGGCCTCTATTTATAGGCAGATTTGTGCTTCCTAATGAAGCCGTGCGGCTGTAACCTTCGGCTAATGAAGCCGTGCGGTCTTATCCATTAGTGACTCAGCTTATTTCTAGAACCATGCAAGGTGGCATTCAAGAAGCTCTTTTCCAGCGAGGGACTACGTGGAATTTTAATTCCTAATAAGTCCTTCACCCCTTGGAAGGTTTGGGAAAGATCCCAAATTGCCCCTGAACTTTAGGAAAGTCCGGGAAATTGCCGGGAAACTTAACCGGAAGGCATGAGCCAGATTTGGGTACTTACACCAATAGGCGACCTCGACCTATTATATTACATGATGACCTACAGAGTCCGGGTGTGAACACAAGTCTTTCCATAACAGACTCCCTGCAAATCAGGAGTTATTCGTGGACAAGATCTCTTATGCGTATCTGATCCGCGATTATAGGGATTTAATACAATCCTACCACAATTATATCTCTCATCTACAACTATAAATACAAGGCAATGTCAATCGTTCCAAGGTAATTGCTTTTTGATTATATGACAATACATTATTCCTTATAATTATTTAGCTCTCATACACCATACTTACTCTCACGCCCGAGGGTCTTCGGCGGAGACCATTCCGGCTAGTCGTGGGTTCTGTTTTCAGGTTAAAGTCAGGAGATTGATCTTGCAGCTGGACGGAGATTGATAAACGGCACGATTCTTGCAGCATCAGTTTGGTTCCATTGCCGGGAAACGTGCTTTTTTGACCTCAAAAATTAACCAGAGAGTAATATGGCTCAAGACGGACAGACTGCATCCTCTTCCAGCGATTCGACGCTCAGTTTGACGGTAAGAAACGCAGAGGCTGGTACAGGAAACAGGACAGCTAACCTTCCTCCTCCTCCCTCGGGTAATCCGCCTAGGAGGGCTACTCGCTCTAATAGCATAGCTGATGGCAGAGGTTTGCCCGACAACAGAAGGGAGAAAAGGCCAATGACGGAGACAGGAACATAGCCCCCTCCAAAGCGACAGCAAGTTGTGGCGAATGAGCCGCAAAGCATGCACTGTGTCCCTCAACCAATCCCCTCAGTAAGAAGGAGATGATGCTGGAGCGGGCTAGACTGTTAGCGAAATTGATAGAGATGGAGGAGGAGCCTGAGCAGAATGATAGAAGGTCAGAAAGGGCAGCTCCCTCTAAGATCTCTCACAGGCCGCGGAGCGAGAATGGCAGGCAGAAAGGAAATGCTATAACGAATGAGGAGCACCGAATTATGGAGCGATCTATCCATACGCATATGCCTGTCCCCAATGACGACCTGAGAAGTCATCTCAACAATAACAGGGAGCAAGAAGCTGAGTTGGAGTTTAGACGACAGAGGGAGGCTAAAAGGAATAGGCTTAGGTCGCCTGCCGGAACCGAGAGATCGCAGTCCCACGGTGAGAGAAATGGGCGCAGGTCGCCAATCAGATCAGTTAGATCACAATCTCACAGGGATAGAGATGGGCGCAGGTCGCTAGTAAGGGAAGATAGGCATAGGTCGCCAGTGAATTCAGTGAGGTCACCGTCCCACAGGGACAGGCGAGGTAGAGAGGTGACTCCTCCCAGAAGTGAAAGGCGTAGGAGGGAACCTCATTGTGATGAGTGACAAAGATCCAACGACGTCTCCCTGGAAGGGACGACATGCCAGATGCTAGGGAATGGTTGCAGTGGAAGAAAAAGTTTGAACAATGGGAGGCTGACAAGAAAGAGGATGCTGGAAAGGGCGAACGAAATGACTTTACTCTTTGTCCCTTGTCCAAGGAGTAGCTCGAGCGTCGACCTCCCCACGTTTTCAGGTTGCCCACTCTTGAAAAGTATTCAGGGGCGACCAATGCCCAGAGTCATATACAACATTTGGAAGCTACTATGTGTTTCGTCTCCAACGAAGTTGATATGATGTGCAAGGCACTTACCAGCACTCTCACAGGGGAAGCTCTGGCTTAGTTTAATGGCTTGGCACCAGGCTGCATTACAACATGGCATTACATGAGAAAGAAGTTTTTAGATCGCTTCTCGACAGCTAGAGCCCGAAAGTTGACAGTCACCGACTTGAACAATTTGGCGCAAGGAAAGAATGAAAGCTCGATGAGCTATTATACCAAATTCAAGGAAATGGTCGACCAGATTGAAGAAGACCTGATGGATAGGGAAGTTATAAATTGCTTCAGAAATGGGGTGGCCTCTGCAGACTTAGACTACAAGCTAACAGTCCGGAGCGTAAAGACCCGACAAGAACTATTCGAGAAGGCCTACAATGTGGCACTAGCTGAAGAGAGGAAGGAAAAGAAAAAAGGGACGGGTTCCAAGGATGAGGTCGTAGATGCTGATAAGAAAGACCAAGCTAAAAACGGTGGTGACAACAAGAATGGGAAGAACAGAACCAGGGTTACTGAGAGAGTGCCCGAGACGTTTACTCCCCGGACAGTGAGTTGCTCTGAAATTCTGAATACAGTCGAGCTAGGTCCCCCAGCCCCAATGAACCCAGGAAATAAGTTCAGAAGGGACAACAGTAAATATTGTGAATACCACAAGGATGCGGGCCATACTACAGAAAATTGTATGAGTCTGAAACGTATCATTCAGAAGTGGGTCGACGATGGTAAGCTCGACAGGTATGTGAAGGCCGCTCAGCCTGGTGGAGGTGAGCGACCTGCTGGTGGTACACAAGAACCAAGGCAACCTAGATTGAATTTGGGAGTCATCACTGAGCAAGCTAGCAACACCGCCCTGAAACATAAGATATTCCAGCTCAACAAGGCCCCTCACGTGCCGCCTAGAAGCTATATAAGGGATGAGGTTATCAGCTTCTATCCAGACAAACTAGCAACTAATGTGGTGGCCAGAGAGCAAGTTCTCATTATCCCAGGACTGATTGATGGGTGTATGACGAGCAGACTCTTGATAGACACGGGGGTCTGCTAAGACATTCTATTTTACAAAACGTTCAAGGAAATGGGACTCTCAAAGGAGCAGCTGTCACGATATGATGGTCGACTTGAAGGCTTCACCAATCATAGGGTGGATGCAAAGGGGCAGATCGAGCTAGATGTTGATATTGGCCAGCATCCATTTAGGGTCACTACTAAGGTAACCTTTATTGTTTTTGATGTAAATAGTGATTATGCTGCTATTCTGGGTATTCCTGGCCAGGTCGCACTTGGATTGGTGGCCTCCATCCCCCATCAACGAGTTAAGTTTCCCATGCTAGCTGGAGTGGGATGTGTGTGTAAGTACCCAAATCCGGATTGTCAAAATCCGTCAGAAAGATAACCGAAATCCGTTAACTGGCCCGCTCCAGGTTAACCGGAACTCGTTAAGCTCCCCGTTGCCATGCCAACGAGACGTCCCGGGACTGCCCCGTGCATCCCGACGTTGAAACGTACTTGAAACACGTCACCGCACGTGAAAGTACGGCTTTCCCTGAAAAATGCACTTTCCGGGGGCATTTCGGACATTTTCCGAATTGTTATTTAAAAAACGGACAAAACCGGGACCCGGGAACGAACTCCCACGCATTTGGTGACTCACAGGGACACTTGGCACGCATGCCACCTCCCTCTAGTCACCCTTCAATCAAATTCAAACCCCTGGTATACAGTCTCAGTCCGGCCGGACTCCCTTTGCAGACTTTTAGAAATTGCCAGCAAGTCCCTCAAATTCCCAAAGTTTCACAAAACCCCCTGGATTTCAGCCTAAGTCCGGCCGGACTCCTACTGAAATTTCACCTATAAATAGAAGTTGCTGTCAAAGCCAAAAGAACAACAAAAAATTACCCCCCTCCACCAAAACCTCACGGCCTAAACTGATCCTCACCCCTCCCGAGCCTCGGTTTTACCTCGTTTTGCGTGAAAACTCCGTATTTAGATCAAATATGCCCTCCTCCACTCCGAAACACCGTTCCAAACTACTTTCCGTATCCCGTATACACCTCTCGAGCCAAAGGAGTCGACCCTAGCCATAGGTATAACTCCCTCTCTCTAATCTCTCATTTCGTCTCGGTTTACGCGCCAGTCGCTACAACCGTTTCGAACAACGTCTTTGAAATGTAGACGCCTCCGTCTAACGGGGTCCGATACGTTTTAGCCCCTCGATCCTCTTCTCTTCCCGTAAGAGAAGTAATCACGGGTTAAAACGGCATTCCGACCCCGTTCCGTTTACTTTTTTGCCATTTACAACTCCGGATCGATCGATCCGTCGATCGTCATTTACTTTTCTGCCATTTACAAATCCGGACCGTTTGATCCGTCGAACGTCCTTTACATTTCATGCAACTTTACGATTCCGAGCCGTTTTGGCTCGTCGATCGTCATTTACAATTCCGAGTCGTTTGGCTCGTTGATCGTCATTTACAATTCCGAGTCGTTTGGCTCGTTGATCGTCATTTACAATTCCGAGTCGTTTGGCTCGTTGATTGTCATTTACAATTCCGGATCGTTCGATTCCGTTGATACCGCATTTAAATACTGTCATTTACAAGTCCGACCCGTTTGGATCGTGATAGTATTTACTTTTCAAAGTCCGAGTCGCAACCCGATTCGTTGATCGCAAAATCATTTAATACGCTTTTTCCCATAAAAAATCGTTAACAATGTAATGCCCGGTTCAAAACCGGAGTTCGTCCTTCGAACTCTCTTTCAAAAACGCGCGAAATGACGTTTGGCATCCAAACGCTCATCTTCAAACTAAAAGCCGACTTTTGACATTTAAAATCATTTAATACGCTTTTTCTCGTAAAAATCATTAATAATGACTCGCCCGGTTCAAAAAACCGGAGTTCGACCTTCGAACTCCTTTTCAAACTCAAAATCGACGTTTGCCACGCAAACGCTCATTTCAAACTCAAAACCGACGTTTGTCATTCAAACGCTCGTCTTTCCAAACAAAGTCACCTAATCAACGTTTGACATTCAAACCAAGATTAAGCTTGTCATTCAAGCCCCCATTTCAAAACACACACACACACATACACGATTTTCGAGAAAGGTAGAAAGACTCGTCATACGAGGTGTTTCGGGTGATCTCGTAATACTCTTCCCGAAACGTAACGTGACCTCCGAACCTAACAATCTCTGGTACTCAAAAAGCTTTTTACTCATTTTTGCTACCAATAAAAATGATCCCCTATTTTCAAAGCTTTTTCCTAAGTTTTTGCTACCAATAAAAACGACACCATTTTCACTAAAGCCGTTTCTCAACGTTTGGGCTCAAAATACAAAACTGCGTGGCGACTCCTCATTTTCCTTCCCATGAAGCGAGGTCTCATACACCAACCCTCCGCGAAAGACAACCGCGTTTCGCGCCCGCGCGTAATCCCGGGTAATTTCAGTTGGCGACTCCGCTGGGGACTTTGGATACTTTTTTCAAAACTACCGTTGTTTTCTAAAAAAGCCTTCCGTGGGTCAAACTTTCGTTTACCCTTCTGTGAATGTGGTGCCCAAATTTTGTTGGATTCACGCGAGTTTGAAGACATCCGGTTTAATTTGAAAAACGGAGTCGTCACGCCATTTTGATTACCTCAAAACTTTGAAAAAAAGGTTTTTACTTGGGTTCGGAGGTTAAGTTACCCCTTGGGAAGAACGTTTGGCGTTCACCCAAAGTGCCTTGCCGGAGCAAGTCTCCCCAAGATTTCAAGAATCGTGCTTGCTTGCGTGCTTTCTTGTGTGCATGTGTTTGAGAAAAAGGGGGGGGAATGTCCCAAGTTGTCTTCCGGACGTACAAACCATTTGTTGGTTGTCGCTCGGGATTCCTTGGAATTTTATGTATTTGGGATTATGATCCCATCCTCATCTTATGACTTGTGATCATCGCATTTTAAACCTCGGGACCCTCGGGACTTGCGTGATCGAGAGAATGACTCTCTTTTGGTCAAAGATGAGGCTTCTTTAGAAAAGGAGGGTCCTTAGCCCATCAATCCTACGCTTTAAGACTAAGCCGAGCTCGTATAGAGGCTTCATACTCTTTCTCTAAGCGATAATCTGGAGATATAGGGTTCAAGGTTATCCCTTTCCAAAGAAATCGTGAACCTTTAATGGAAGGAACGATGTAAAGATAGGATCTTATACACCGGTCCGTTCCAAGGTTGGGGGATAGGGGAAATGCATGATGAAAAATGACTCTTTAATGAAAAGATGACATTTTTGGTTTTAGCAAATGATGCTTTTTGATTGAAAGAAATGATCTTTATGCAAGTGCGTAAAGATAGCGTAAAGATAGGATTTTTATGCAATGATGATGAAAAGGGCTTAAAAGGGTTATTTTCAATGCAAAGGATGCATTTTTATTTGAAAGATTGGATTTTTATGCAAAGGATGCATTTTATGATGGGATTGGGACGGTCTCATGGGGCGAGGCCGGATTAGCAGAGCTATACTTCTCCCTGGATCCGTACAGCCGGAATAATGCTGCCTCCATGGATTGTTTCTCCTTTGCTCTCGAGGTAGTCTCACTTTCCTTTCTCTTTTACTTTCTGTCTTGAGACTTTTTATGAAAGAGAAATGACCCTTTTGATATTTTGAACATGCAGGTCTGGTTTTGTGAGGTGATCGGGTTCTTTCCGTGGAACCAACAGAGCGATGTCACCATCTTTCCTGCTATGATCCGCTGGAGGGGAGATACGAGGGATAAGTTCACTGGGAAGACCCGGATCACCTTTGATTACAAGATGGTGAGGCCAGTCATCAACAGGGATGGGCACGATGGAGTGGACTTCTACCTATGGGGCAGGTATCCAGAGATTCTGCTAGGAGAGGCCGTGGAGGCGACGAGGCAGAGGCGGTGGTTAACTGGGCTGACATGCGATGTCATCTATCTGGGGGATCGATTTTCTAGGCAAAGATGGCCATGTCCCTCCATTGACGCCATTACTCCCTCAGGATCCTCCAAAGACGGATGCTGCAGCCTAGAGATTGGTCGGAGGATGACAGTGCTAGATACCAGGCAGGCGTGGTCGCCGAGGAGTATTTTGATATGGATACCCCATATGCTGTGTTTGTGGAGCGGCCGAGGACGCCACGAAGCTAGTGAAGCCGGCGGTCACTCGGGGATATGGGGAGGCCGAGCCTTCGACCCGCCGATCCCTCCCGCCCATCTTTCATATGTGGTCCATGGAGTACCCAGGAGGTTGAGGATACTGTCCCCAACGTTAGGGAGCCCCGATACCTTGTCGCCGAACAAAGACTGTAAGTACACTTTAGGGTCTTTTCCTTTTTTCGATTTCTTTGCTTTTTGCAATTTCAAGATTTCCGAGATTTTCTTCTCTTTTTCTCGATTCCACTCGCACTTACGACAAGTTGGTCGGGCAGAATAGGGGCTGGAAAGACATGTGCCGGTCCCTTATGAGGAAACCGGCCTACACTTCAAAGGCGGGCTGCGGACGTGTAGGAGCCGGGCGTAAGAGAAGGCACGTTTGGGGCACGGCATCCACCTCATCGGCTTCGGAGTACTCTTCCGGTGCCATGCCTCGGGGACGGGGACCCAATGCCGACATCTTGGAGCAAACTGGCCGAGTACGAGCACGATAATGTCCACCTTTCGGTTGTGAGTGACACGGAAGACTTGATGAGGGAGGCTAGTGACTATGAGCCGAGTAGAGATGAAGAGGAAGGATCGGAGGCCTAGGAGGTCTCTAGAATTGATTTAGGAAGAAAATACACAAACAACGAACAAGTTTTATGCACATTTTATTTATTATTTGCTTTATTTGGGCGCCGATGGGGCGAAAACAATGTACTACTGTTTTATTTGCTTTTTAAATTTATGCTTTATTAATTTGCATATTACTTGAGCCTCGGGGTAGTTTTTTGCTTGGAATCGGGCCGAAACCGGGCTAAAATGATATATAATGATGTACAAATGCTTGGATGGTCTTTGAACATGTTTTTGTACGTGTTTTGGTTGGAAAAGTGGGGTGAAAACTCCCTTTGGGCAGCAACTTGGTTGCTGCAGATTTGCCATTTACATCAGTAAATGAGGCCGTGCGGCATGGTCTCTCGGAGCAAATGAGGCGGTGCGGCTCACGCTGTCTGGACTGGTTATTTTTAGAATAAAACCAAGGCTTGGACATTTAATTTCATTTTCAACTTAGACTTGTCCCAACTGTTCCCAGAGCACATATTGGACCTAAAGACACCATCTTTGATCATTTTGCAATGGAGAAGCCCGTTAGATTGCAAAGGGGAAAAGAGACCGTTTCGTCCGATCTTCGTCTTGGGTGAGATACAACTTTCAATCTCACAAGGTTGCTTGATTCTTCCTTCAAGATCAAGTATTTATGGCATTTGAGGGATCTCCCGCCCGATTGGGACCTTTTGAGAGCAAAGCAAAGAAAGTTTTGGGACGTCCGGAGACACGTTATCGCTTTTCTTACAATGAGATTGTCCCAATGCATGAAGACTTCCGAGCCTTGATTGGGGGTCCAAATATTGAGGCCATATCAATTCCGCTGATCGAAGATGTGCCGGTGGCGGCAAAGCTTGCATCTTTTCTGCAGATTTCTCTGGGAGAGGCTGAGGAGATGATGATAGCCCCGGACATGATTGACCTTTCTGATATCCCGGGAAGGTTTGGGTCTCCGGCTATGGCTGCGACCACGGTGGCTATGGATGCCTTTATCCTCTGCATATTTTCTTCTCTGTTCACCGCTGAGTCCGTGGTGATCTGTCATGGTGGTCTCTTAGACATGGTCGGCCGAGATTGCAGGGCTGAGAAGGACATTGTCCCACTGGTTTTGGGTGAGACTCTGCATGGCATCGATAGGATGGCTAGAGGGGACCGTTTCATGAGGTCTGGGAGCCCGGCTATACTGACTTTATGGCTGCAGGAGAGGCTTGGGGCTTTGCCAGGGGCTTTGCCGACTCAGTGCCCTTTGGTGATTTCTCGGAGAGGTGTACCTCGACGGCATGACTGTGGTAGCTGGAACCGATGATGGCTAGGTTATCCACTTCGGACATCCGCCGGTGGGTACCTCACCGGAGGTTGCGTACTGTGAGAGGATATTTCAGAGTCCTATATAATGAGGGTTCCAGGGGTTCTGCCGGTCATCCTTCTACATACCCCGCTTGGTATCCAGGCATTTTGGGGCCTTACAGAGCCGTTGTGTGATTGGGAGGACATCCGTACCATGGAGGTGGTGCCATTTGATATGAGAGATCCACCCATCTTTTCATTCTTCTCGAGGGCTTGGACATACGCTGCTTTCCCACCCAGGGCCATTCTCAGGAGAAGGAAGAGTACCATCTTGACTACAGTCTACTTGGATTGGTACGAGAGGGAGATGGGAGCGACTCAGGTCATATTGGGGGAGAGACGTTAGGCTTTATTGGGAGCTGATTGCGACTCGAGTAGGACTCGAGGGAGACCGAGGCTAAGGCGAGTCGCCATAACCGCCGGGTGACTCCGATCGTAGATATGGAGGCTCGATACAAGAGATTGTCCGAGGTCGCTCCTTTGACTGAGGCTCAGAGGGAGGAAGTGCGGACCCGTGCTCGGGTAGAGAGGGCACTTATTGACACGGGTTTGATGGAGGCTCCAGTGAGGATACCGGAGATCGGAACGAGGGAGACCGACATCTTGGAGAAGAAGAGAAAGAAAACTCGACGGGGTCGAGGTAAAGGGAAGAAAACCAAAGAAGACTCAATGACGGCGACGGCATCTTTTCTTAGGATTCCCTTATTGCCATTTTGCAAACACAGTAGTTTAATTAGGCATTTTATTGTATTTTAGATCTTTGTAGCAGGTTAGCAGAGTCAAGAGTAGACCGTGCTTGAACTCATCAAGAAGTTTTTAACTTGTAATGAACAAGATATATTATCTTAGAATTTATAAGACACATTTCATGGAAACTTAGATGTCTTATTTATTGTTTAGACAGAACCATAAATGGCTGCCTACGTTCCCCTTTTACAAGAAAGACTAAGGGGCTCAGTCTTCATAGTTCATTCGGTGAACTCTCTTTTTTTTCCATGTACTCGTTTTTTGCCTAGACCGCCCTTTTGGGGTTTTCAAATTTAGCCGGGCATTACTCTTTTGCACTAATATTTTTTTTTATTTTTTTATTTCTTAGACATAGTACCTTCAAGCTTATCACCATTGGCTGGGTGGACAAAGGGATTGCCGCCCAGTCCGCAAGTTTCATGGCTCCTCCCGATAGTATCTTCTACACCACATACGGGCGCCGATCCAAACGGATTCCCATTTTCCTGTGGATTGTCTCTCGGTAGGGGCTTCACTTTCAACACTAAGTCACCCTCTTTGATGTCCCCGGTCTTGACCTTTTTGTCAAATGCTCGGCCATTCGCCTCGATAGGCTCGGGTCCCGTGTCTACTTCACAACAAAAGTCGGGGCTTCTCTTCTACCCACTCAAGGATTTTATGGCTTTTCCTCGGGATCTCTACCGTGGGGCTAAAGTAGCTAGGGCATCTCGCGAACTGTTCTTTTCCCTTGGCAAGTAGTGGAAAGTCACTTCTCCGAACCGTCCAGTCAACTCCTCCATACGGGCATGATACCGCCGAAGATTAGGGTCCAAAGTCTTCCATTTGTTGGAGACCTGGTTGATGATCGTGGCCGAGTCTCCATAAACTTCGAGCTCCTTGACATTCCTTTCTAGGAAGCTTCTAAACCAAAGAATGCAAGCTTCGTACTCGGCAACATTGTTTGTGGCAGGGAAGTTCAGCTTGAGAGCTATGGGTGTATGCTCATCTTTTGGATCGACTAGTAGCATCCCTACGCCATTTCCTCTTTTGTTAGCGGATCCATCAAAGAAAAGTTGCCATCGGTTCTCTGGCTCGACTACAAAGATCCCTTCATCTCGGGAATTGGGGTTCGTGCCCACGGTCCTCATTATCGGGGAAGTTCGCGGATGGTCCGACAATGCTTGGCTCTGATGGCCTTTCGGTCACATAGCCGATGTCGTACTCGCTAAGAAGAAGGACCACTTTGCTAGACGCATCGAGAGAGAAGGCTTATCGAAGATGTACTTGATGGGGTACATTTTTGAGACCAAATTCACAGGGTGGGCTTGCATATAATGCTTCAACTTGCCGATTACCTGCACCGCCCCGCACAAGTCTTTTCACATGCGGAGTAATTGAGCTCACTTCCCGCAGCCTTCCGACCGACAAAGTAAATGGCATTCTCTACCCGAGAGTCTTTCTTCTCCCGAGCAAGCATAGCCCCAACCGCCGTATCGCTGAGTGAGATAGAGCAGAAGAGGTTTCTGTCTATGTGGGGGGCATAGTATTGGAGGATGTACTAAGTATGCTTTGATCTGGTCAAAGGCATCCTGGCACTCTTCGGTCCACTCTGTATCTACATTCTTCTTCATGAGCTTGAAGATGGGCTCGCACATAGTGGTCAACTGGTTGACGAAACGACTGATGTACTGCAGTTTGCCCATAAAGCTCTTGACTTCTGTCTGGGTTTGAGGTGGCCTCATGTCCATAATGGCTTTGATCTTTCGAGGGTCGACTTCGATACCTCGCTCAGTGACCATATACCCAAGCACTTTTCCCCTTGTCACTCCGAAGGTGCATTTAGCAGGGTTTAGTCTCATGGAATGTTGTCTCAGCCTCTCAAAGAACTTTCGCAGGTCAACAAAGTGCTGCCCATCCTCGCCTTTGGAGTGGATTATCATGTCGTCAACGTAGACCTCAATCTCCTTGTGGATCATGTCATGGAAAAGCGCGGTCGCTGCCCTTTGATAAGTAGCCCCGGCGTTCTTGAGCCCAAATGGCATTACTGTATAGCAGTAAGTTCCCCACGGTGTGGTGAAGGCTGTCTTTTCTTGGTCTTCTTCGGCCATCTTGATCTGGTTGTAGCCTGCAAAGCCATCAACGAAGGATTTGACTTCGTAGTTGGCAGTGGAGTCCACCAGGATGTCTATGTTTGGCAAGGGGTAATCGTCTTTGGGGCTGGCCTTGTTCAGATCCCGGAAATCTACACAGCAGCGCACCTTCCCATTGGCCTTGGTGACGGTCACAATATTGGATAACCATGTCGGATATTCGATGACTTTGATGAATTCTACCCGCAGTAGCTTCTCAATTTCTTCTTTGACCCGTAGAGACCACTCGGCTTGATTTTTCTCAATTTCGCTTTACCGGCTTAGCATCTTGTGCTAGAGGGATTCTCGTGCTCCACTATTGAACCGTCGCCCGGCATATCCTTGTACGACCACGCAAAGACGTCCATGTATTCTCTCGAGCGATTAACTAGTCTCCGTCCTGTTCAACCCCGGAAGAAGTTTCCAATCTGTGTCTCTTTAGGTTCCTCGACAAGGTACCCAAGTTCACACTTGTCAAAACCTCCTCGGCGGCTTGGGCCCGATTTTTCTTTTTTCGAAACCCGCTTAAAGATTTCTTTAATGTATTGTTCGTTTAGTGTGTTTGCATCTTGTTCAAATGATTCATTATTAATCGTTGTTAAGTTTTGAGTTAATTTATCATTTGTTAAGTTGGCAATAAGGGGATAATCGTAAAGATATGTCATTTCATTCAAAGCAAGAGGAAAGATGACATCTATTACATATTCATAATCCTCAGCGTGAAGCCTTCGGATGACTCGCAGGATCGGAATTCAAAGATTCCCGACTCAACCGTATGGACAACAGGTGTTTGACACGACTGGGTTGAGAAGGACGGGGTACCAATCCAAGCTCCGCGATCATTTGCCGTCGGCTGGCTATCGGCCCCGAGAATGTCTCCCAATTCTTCAACGGAATCTCGTCTTAGTTACCAAAGTGCGGGGATCGAAAGGATCTTCACCACCATCTCCAATTACGGCAACTACCTCATCATCCGAGTGAAGTCGATCAAATCTGGGATTTGTGCTTCTTCATCAAACAACTTTTGCAAACCCCACTCATTGTCTTCACTACCGGGCGCCTTCTATCCGTCGATCTTCTAAGAGCTAACTCAAAGGCGGAGAGGTCCATTACCCCGAATGCCGACTCTTTGACACTATCCGAATTTTCTTTGAAGACATACTGCTCCGAACGGTAGTGGTAGCCTCGTGAATGTCCGGCAAGTCAAGGAACATTCTCCAAACAGATTTGCCGGTTTTCCCTAACTTTCTCAAGGTTTTTCCGAAGGGTTTTCCTCGGTGGAGGTCTCGATGGTCATTTTCATCGTATTGAGTCCCACCTTTTGTAAAGTAATGGGTCGTGATAAACCGTAGGGATAGAGCCGTACCCCTTTAGCTTTTCCGCCATCCCGAGAGTTCGGTTTGTATCCCAAGCCATATCTCGGTAGTCTCTCCTTTACATCAATGATGGTATTGCGACCCCGGAGTCTTCTGCCCAATCCAAGCCCCGGAAGATAACCCATTTTTCTCATCATTCTCATGGCAGGGGGGATTTTATCGGAAGTAGTGGTGAGGTCAGTGCAACACACTTGTGCCTTGGAAGAAGCTACAGAGAATCCGGTCAAGGTAAACCCTTCATCATCATTCTTAATTTCCAATATCGGGATACCTCCAGTGCTGGTTCCTTCTACCATGACACTGTCTCCGTAGATGGTGGTGATAGCCCTATCACTTGACTGAAATTTGACGAATTGGTGCAGAGTAGAGGCCACTCCGTTTATCTGGTGGATCCAAGGGCGTCCCAGCAGATTTCATGTTTGAATTACTGCATTTGTTAGTAGAGAGGAAGATGCATATATGACATTCATGGTGACAGATGCATGCATAGAACCAAAATGAGTATGAGACAATGTATGAAAGTATCACTGTATATGTTCGCGAGATGATGCATTTTCTTGCTTTTGGGGATGCACTTAGCCTAAGCTTTTGGCAGGGAAATTATGATTTATGATCTTCAATCACTTAGGATTGTTCCTATTGATTCAAGTTTTGTGCATGCTACATGAGCCCTTGGGAGATTTTTGTGGGGATGCATGGTGGTGAGAGGGTTTATATGTGTTTATGTATGGCAGGGTGAACCCTCTCCCATAAGGTGGGGAAATGTATGAGTGATGGACGATATAGTGCAGTCTAGGCAAGTCGGGGATGCTCCCGGGAGTACAAATTGCAGCAGATTGAGTTGTTGCTGGGGAGAATAAGGTGTGTCGTGCACCCGAGACGGCAAGCAGCAGAGAACGTGCAGAGAATGCCCTGGTTTTGAAGAGATGACTAGGCGAAGCCCCAGATCTTGATGAGGTGACCATGGCGAAGCCCCG